>JAEOAD010001901.1:0-105925 GCA_036365145.1 Orientallactaga sibirica | reverse complement strand
CACTATTTTCACTGTTGATGGCTTCTGTCTCCCCATACGCTGCGTGCAGTGCAGCTTTTTCAGCTTTCAGTTGGCTGGTCTACAGGAGAAGGTTTTCTGCTCAGCACCAGCTTGCTTTCTCAGTGTCCTTGCCTCTCAGGCATGAGATGTCTTCAGCAATAGGGTCTTACTATCTATTTCTCTAGGGAAACCAAGGGCTTTGGCAAAGCCTTAATGTTTTGGAGGCTACCGGGACCTCCTTGGCCAACATCTCACTGGAAGGAGTTCCATCCCAGGTACTGAAAATTTTCTAGTAACAGTCTACATCTTCTAGACGTGACCTTAATCAAAAACGTAGTTTTACATATGTCTTATTGATAATATCTTGAGTTTAGATTGTCCCTCCCCTGCCCTTTTTGTATGCATTCTCTTCCCATGGCCTCGCTTAGGCCATTCCCTCCCTGAACTCAGTTCTTCTACTTACATATGTGTATTACCATACACTTAAGTCCTTCCCTTTCTTCCCTCCCTTATAGCCTTTTACCCCCTTACTGGTTTCTGGTACCTCTTTTTGGTTTCAGTTCATACCCAAGTCTATACATTGGTAGCTAGGATCCACATATGAGAGAGAACATGTGACGTTTGGCTTTCTGAGCCTGGGTTACCTCACTAAGTATAATCCTTTCCAGATCCATCCATTTCCCTGCAAATTTCATAATTTCATTTTTCTTTACTGCTGAATAGAACTCCATTGTGTAAATGTACCACAACTTTATTATCCACTCATCTGTGGACGGACATCTAGGCTGCTTCCATTTCTTAGCTATTGTGAATAGAGCAGCAATAAACATGGTTTTGCAAGTATCTCTAAGGAAGTGAGAAGAGTCCTCTGGATATATGCCTAGGAGTGCTATAGCTGGATCATATGGTAAATCTATTTCTAGCTGTCTCAAGAACCTCCACACTGATTTCCACAGTGGCTGGACCAGCTTACATTCCCACCAACAGTGTAGAAGTGTTCCTGTTTTTCCGCATCCACGCCAACACTTATTGTCATTTGTTTTCTTGATGGCAGCCATTCTGACAGGAGTGATATGGAATCTCAAAGTGGTTTTAATTTGCATTTCCCTGATGGCTAAGGATGTAGAACATTTTTAGATGTTTATATGCCATCTGTATTTCATCTTCCGTGAATTCTCTATTTAGTTCCGTAGCCCATTTTTTTAACTGGGTTGTTTGAATTCTTGTTATTCTGTTTTTTGAGTTCTTTGTATATTCTGGATATTAATCCTCTGTCAGTTGAATAACTGGCAAAAGATTTTCTCCCATTCTGTAGGTTGTCTTTTTGCTCTATTCACAGTGTCCTTTGCTGTACAAAAAGCTTTGTAATTTTATAAGGTCCCAGTGGTTGATTAGTGCTTTTATTCTCTGAGCAATTGGAGTTATATTCAGAAAGTCCTTGCCTATTCCAATATGTTGAAGAGTTTCCCCTACTTTTTCCTCTAGCATTTTCAGAGTTTCAGGTCTGATATTAAGGTCCCTGATCCATTTGGACTTGATTCTTGTGCAAGGAGAGAGACAAGGATCTATGTTTATCCTTTTACAAACAGATGTCCAATTTTCCCAGCACCACTTGTTAAAGAGACTATCTTTTCTCCAATGAGTATTTTTGGCGTTTTTGTCAAAAATCAGGTAGCTGTAGCTATCTGGATTAATATTTGGGTCTTCTATTCTGTTCCATTGATCTACCTGTCTGTCCTTGTGCCAGTACCATGCTGTTTTTGTTACTATGGCTTTGTAGTATAACTTAAAATCGGGTATGGTTATACCACCTGCCTGATTTTTGTTATGCAAAATTGTTTTTAGCTATTCGAGGTTTTTTGTGTTTCCAGATGAATTTTAGTATTGTTTTTCTATTTCTGTGAAGAATGCTATTGGGATTTTAATGGGGATCGCATTAAATGTGTAGATTGCTTTTGGTAAGATTGACATTTTCACTATATTGATTCTTCCAATCCAGGAGCATGGAATGTCTTTCCATTTCCTTGTGTCTTCTGCAATTTGTCGCTCGAGTTTTTTATAGTTCTCATTGTAGAGATCCTTCACTTCCTTGGTTAAGTTTATTCCAAGGTATTTTATTTTTTTGAGGCAATTGTGAATGGGAGAGATTCCCTGATTTCATCCTCTGCATGTTTGTTGTTAGTGTATAGAAAAGCTACTGATTTCTGTGTGTTTATTTTGTATCCTGCTACATTGCTAAAAGTGTTTATCAGCTCTAATAATTTGCTGGTAGAGTCCTTAGGATCTGTTATGTATAGAATCATATCATCTGCAAATAATGATAATTTGACCTCTTCCTTTCCGATTTGTATCCCTTTATGAGTGCCTCTTGCCTTATTGCTATGGCTAAGACTTCCAATACTATATTAAATAATAGTGGAGAAAGTGGACACCCTTGCCTTGTTCCTGAATTTAGAGGAAAAGCTTCAAGTTTTTCCCCATTAAGTATTATGTTGGCTGTAGGTTTGTCATAAATAGCTTTTATTATGTTGAGATATGTACCTTCTATTCCAAGTTTCTGTAGTACTTTCACCATGAAGGGGTGTTGGATTTTGTCAAATGCCTTTTCTGCATCTATTGAGATGACCATGTGATTTTTGTCCTTCAGACCATTTATATGGTGTATTACATTTATGGATTTGCGTATGTTGAACCATCCCTGCATCTCTGGGATAAAGCCTACTTGGTCAGGGTGAATAATCTTTCTGATATATTCTTGTATTCTGTTTGCCAGTATTTTGTTGAGAATTTTTGCATCTATGTTCATGAGGGAGATTGGTCTATAGTTTTCTTTTTTAATCTGTCTTTGTCCGGTTTGGGTATCAGGGTGATGCTGGCTTCATAGAAGGATTTTGGTAGAATTCCTTCCTCTTCTATTTTATGGAAAAGTTTGAGAAGCATTGGTGTTAGATCTTCCAGGAATGTCTGGTAAAATTCAGTAGTGAATCCATCTGGGCCTGGGCTTTTTTAATTGGGAGACTTTTTATGACTGCTTGGATCTCTGTGGTTGTTATAGGTCTATTTAAATGGTTTATCTCATCTTGATTTAATTTTGGTAGGTCATATAAATCAAGGAAATCATCCATTTCTTTCAGGTTTTCAAACTTAGAGGCATATATATTCTTAAAGTATGTCCGTATGATTTTCTGAATTTCTTTGGTATCTGTTGTGATGTTGCCTTTTTCATCTCTAATTTTATCAATTTTTGTCTCTTCTCTCTTTCTTTTGGTCAGATTTGCTAAGGTTTGTCAATCTTGTTAATCCTTTCAAAGAACCAACTCTTTGTTTCATTGATTTTTTTGATTGTTTTTTTGGTTTCCATTTCATTAATTTCTGCCCTAACCTTTATTATTTCTTCCCGTCTACTGATTTTTGGTTTGCCTTGTTCTTCTCTTTCCAAGGCCTTAAGGTGAAGCATTAAATTGTTTAGTTGTGAACTCTCTAGTTTCTTAATATAGGCACTTAGAGCTATAAATTTCCCTCGTAGGACTGCCTTCATTGTGTCCCACAGGTTTTGATATGTTGTATTCTCATCATCATTTGATTCTATGAATTTCTTGATTTCCTTCTTAATTTCTTCAATGACCCATGCGTCATTCAATAATGTACTGTTTAGTCTCCATGAATTTCTGTATGCTCTGTAGTTTTCTTGTTGTTGATTTGCAGTTTAATCCCATTGTGGTCAGATAGCATACAAGGGATTATTTCAATTTTCCTGTATTTGTTGAGATTTGATTTGTGTCCTATCATATGGTCTATTTTAGAGAATGACCCATGTGCTGCTGAGAAGAATGTATATTCTGCAGTATTTGGATGGAATATTCTGTATATATCTGTTAGGTCCATTTGTTCCATGATATCATTTAATGCAGTTGTTTCTCTGTTTATTTTTTGTTGGGTAGACCTGTCAAGTGATGAGAGCGGGTATTGAAGTCACCCACTACTATTGTGTTAGGTGTTATTTCTGACCTTAAGTCCGATAGTGTTTGTTTGATGTAATTGGGGCCCCCGTGTTGGGAGCATAAATGTTTAGGATTGTGATATCCTCCTGTTGGAGTGTTCCTTTAATCAGTATAAAGTGACCTGCTTTATCTCTCCTCACTAATGTTGGTTTGAAGTCTATCCTGTCAGAAATTAGAATGGCAACCCCTGCTTGTTTTCTGGGTCCATTTGCTTGATATATCTTTTTCCAGCCTTTCACCCTAAGAATGTTTCTATCTTTTATTCGGATGTGAGTTTCCTGAAGGCAACAGATGGTAGGATCCTGCTTTTTAATCCAGTCTGCAAGTCTATGTCTTTTGATTGGGGCATTGAGGCCATTGATATTAAGAGTTATTATTGAAAGATATGTATTTGATCTGTCCATTTTTCTTGTTTTGTAGTTCTTCCTGGTTTTCTTTTTACTCACTTGTTCTAACAGTTGAATATGATTTCTTTTTTCCTATTTCCTGCTGTGTGTGTTTTGCTTTTTCTTCAGCATGAATGATTCCTGCAAGTATTTTCTGTAGAGCTGGCTTAGTTGTCATAAATTCCTTTAGCCTGTCTTTGTTGTGGAATGTCCTTATTTCTCCATCAATTTGGATAGAAAGCTTTGCAGGATAAAGTAATCTTGGTTGACAGTTTTTATCTTTCAGAACTTGGAATACATCACTCCAGGCCCTCCTGGCTTTTAGGGTTTGTGTTGAGTAATCTGCTGTGACCCTGATGGGTTTCCCCTTAAATGTCATTTGCTTTTTCTCTCTAACTGCTTTCAGTATACTTTCTTTGGTTTGTGTATTTAGTAGTTTAATTATAACATGGCGAGAAGAGGTTCTTTCTAGGTTTTGTCTGTTTGGTGTTCTAAATGCTTCTTGTATCTGCATTGGCATTTCTTTCCCAATTTGGGGAAAATTTTCTTCTATGATTTTATGGAAAACACCTACTAAGCCTCTGGATTGAAATTCTTCCCCTTCTGCTATACCTTGAATTCTTATGTTTGATCTTTTCATAGTGTCCCTCATGTCTTGGAGTTCCCATTCATACCTTTCTATTAGCTTGTCTTTCTCTTTGTTGGACTGTGATAGATCTGCCACCTCGTCTTCTAGCTTGGATATTCTGTCCTCTCCTTCATCCATTCTACTAGTGAGACTTTCCACTGAGTGTTTTATTTCACTGGCTGTGTTCTTCAGGGCCAGGATTTCAGCCTGGTTTTTCTTCAGTAGTTCTATTTCCTTATTCATGTCTTCTAATGACCTTTTTATTTCATTAAACTGTTTCTCTGTAATCTCCTTCAACAGTTTGTTTTCTTCTCTAATTCCTTTGTTTTCTTCAGCGGATTGCTTTCATTTCTTCTTTCATTTCTTTGAGCATAGATAACATCATTCCCTTGAAATCTTTGTCAGAATTTCATCTAAAAGAGTCTCATTGGAGAACCCTTCTGATGGATTTGTAATTTTTGGTGGGATTGCATTGTCTTGATTCTTTGTGTTTCTTGTATTATAATGTAGTGACTTATGCATCCTGGATTGATTTGATGCTTAGGTTTCCTATTTATCTTCAGTGTTCTTAGGTGTTGTGATCCACCTTTATATAATTTCAGGATATGAGTTTAAGGTGTCAAGTGTAGCACTTGTACCCAAGTCCAACCTCAGAAGTACTCCTAACTGTTGAGTTTGCTTGTTAAGTAAGTATTGTAGTGGACTAGTGGAACAATTTAGAGGCAAGTTCTAAACTTCAACAAAGCAAAATACACATTCAATTAACATGAACACAGAGTATATAAGTGTGAGAATTGAGCCAAACAGTCCTATAGGGTCAAATCCCTCAGGGCATGCGATGGTCCATGCCCTTAGTCCTGTCTGCTTGGGAATCAGACCCTGTCCTCAATAATAACTGAAGCAAAAGGTAAAGGCCCTTTAAATCTATAAGTTGTACAGATAGCAATATTCAACCCCTCATATTCAGCTTATTTGAAAATGGTAAAGCCACCCACAAATATGTAATACATACCCTGCCTTGACCTGGAAAGAGTGGTTATCACTTCCAGTGCAGGCCTTTGTTATCTTTTGGTGTGGCTTTTAAACTCACCAATGCTGGGGGCCCACCTCGTTCCCTGGGCTGTGGAGTTTGGGTCAGGTATGCTGGGTCCGGTGTTGGCGATGTGGATCAGATCTGCCACTAGGTGCTCGATTCTACCGACACCCTGGGAACTGATGATTGGGGATGGGCGAGTTCAGGAAGCCTGCAGCAGCTCACCGTGTATGTCTCTTTCAGTAGCTCCGCAGATTTTTCTTTGATTTCTGGGCTCTGTGGGGAGACTGATGAGGTTGAAAAGTCCCCCTTTTTTTTTGTTTGTTCGGGCGGCGTTTGCAGTGGAAGCTCAGCAGGGCTTAGCTGATCTGGGTGGCAGCTTTGAACCGAGGTTGGAGCTGCTGGGGTGCCCTCAGGGTGGAGGGAAGCCGCTGGGAGCCTGCGGATGTGGAGCCCGTGGATGGGGAGTCCGCGGCTGGGGATCCTCGGCGTGGAGCGGAGCCGCGGGAGCCCGCGGATGGGGAGTCTGAGGCTGGGGAGCCTCGGCGTGGAGCAGAGCCTCGGGAGCCTGCGGATGGGGAGCCCGCGGATGGGGAGTTCGCGGCTGGGAGCCTCGGCGTGGGCGGAGCCGCAGGAGCCTGCCTGGGGGAGCCCGCGGATGGGGAGTTCGCGGCTGGGAAGCCCTCAGCGGATGGGGAGCCCGCGGATAACTGGGCATTATTTGTGAAGACTTGATTCTGAATGTGGCAAAACATTCAAAATACTATGAATGAAAACCACATGTGCATAGGCTTGCTCTTGGACACACCTTCCCCCCTTGGATCTCTGTAGTTTCTCCATGTAAGTAGAAAGAAGACTGCCTGACAGGACTGACATAATTCTTCCATACCTTGCACAGCTGGGTCAAGACTTGGCTGTTGTCTCCCTTGTTTTTCTGGATTCTGATCTGGTTCTTCTATATTTATACATATTCAATTTGTACATATGAAGCTATAAAGTGATAAAAACTGGAGATACACAACCTAAAAGAATGGTCAAAACTCACCAGGACAAAACCAGAGGGATGGCTTGCCATGTACAGGAGGGAGTAGAAAAACAGGATATCAAAGAATTCAAAGAGGAGGATTCCCAAAATAAAAGACTTCCAAGGAACTCACCAAGTGTATACTGCAAATTCTAATCTTAAGATTGACTGCTCCCCTGAATCATGATGGTTCACTCCCAGGTATTGACTGAAGACAGTCTATCATCCTTGCTAGATTTCCACTACAGCAAGTACAGGTAGAAGTTGTGCAGTGGCAGGATGGTGGGAACTATATCCAGCAGATGTCTATGTGTAATAGCCACCAGCTAGACAGATGCAGTTGCTCCCGAAGAATGATTCTTGTACTAACTTACATTGGGTAAGTATCTATCAGGTATTTTACATAACTTCCCCATTTAAACGTGCTCCAAATCTGTGTATGAGAGAACAGGACCTAAGGAAATCAAGACACTTGCTTTTTAAGTGGACATAAGTCTTGCATCTGGTATCAAGGTGAGTCTCATACTAAAGCTGGTGTGTGAGTGGGAATCTATTCTGATTCTTTCATTATTGGGTGCAAGCTCTGGTTTCTGCCCACCCTGACTTATGCATGTCTCTGTGAGAACCCAGGAAAAATGAGCTGGATATACTCATCTCTTCTCTGGAACATCTGCTAAACAGAGTATTATTTCCTTGAAGGTCCCATCAGTGGACTGTGAAGAAGGAAGGGGATGCATTGCATCTCTAGTTCACTAAAGCATCATTTTCTCTCATATAAAACATGTCTTCCAAATAGTCCTTTCCAAAAAGATGAGGATTCTGCCTCAGTGAGAAATCTGTCTCTTTAATCCTCAACTGATGAAAGAGTCCAAGAGAGGCAATGGTGGCCTCTGTGAGACCTGAAGCCTTGGTCTTTCCATCATTTCTCTGCCTGCTTGGTGTGGTGGGACCTTCTGAGCAGGTTTGTGTGTCTTCATTACTGAACATGATACTGACATGAGAGTCAAATATTGCTTGTCCCTGGGTGATCCTACTACCCTAGGTGCCAGCACCCTAAACAAGATGCACTTGGGTGACATGGAGAATACAGAATGAGTGGAGACACTAGGCAGGATTCATGATGCCAACCCTGGAATAAAACTTAAGGTAAATAGCCTTCACTAATGGATACTACTTTCATTTTTCCCAATTCAAAAGTCACTTTTTATAAAAACAGTTTCATGAGTGATATTGTAACTGCTATGACATCAAGACATCACTGTGCAATATTTATGGCAAGTTTTCTTCCATTTAATATCTATCATCTTCTTGTCACACTTCCTATTTATGAGACCTATATCATTGTAATTTTCTTTTGGCAAAATCCTTGTCTTCACAGAGCAATGAATTGGAGGAAAATAATTCAATTTGCTATACTCTGAATTTGTATTATATCAGAAGGTGTCTGAGTTCAAGACCAGGATATTATTTTTATTAGAATCTTCAAGGTGTAGTAAAAAAAAAAAGATAATTGGCTTGTTTAAAAAAAAAGAAACAGGCTGGAGATATGGCTTAGCTGTTAAGGCGCTTGCTTGCAAGAACTCATGTTCAAATCTCCAGGTCCCATGTAGTGATGCAAGTGTGCAATGTTGCACATATGCCACAAGGGGGTGCACAGTGGCTGAAGTTCCTGGCAACCTGTTCTCTCTCTCTCTCTCTCAAAAAAAAAAAAAAAAAAAACCCTAGAATACAGATATTATTGGTAACACAGTGTTGGTTTTCTGTGTTTTCTTTAGAAATTAGGACTGACATGTTAATGGACAGATTATTAAAATAATGAAAGTTGTTTGGGCTCCTGAGAGATTTTGTATATTTTCTCTGTGGTGTCCTAAGAAAAACCAGTATCACTCCATGAAATGTTGGTATGTTGACATGAAAATGTGTCTGAAACATGGAGGATTCACATCTGGCCCTGACTTTGCATCCATTTGTGTACAAAAGTGTTTATGTATTAATAAAATAGATCATTGTAAGTAACTGAAACTATTATTAGTTTATTTGTGACTTTTAACTTAAATTAATCATAGCATTTGCTTTGAGATATAAGATATTACATTTTGCAAGAAGCCTATGTAGTCCACCACATTTTAGGGAAAATATATAAAATAGAGAGAAAAGTCTGCTTCATATTTATTAAGCAGTTAATTTTCTGCCAGTGGGACTGCCTTTAAGCAATTTTACTGACTCTGTGGTAAATGCTAATAAACTATATGAGCAGAACTCCAAAGCTAATATGGGACAATAAAAACAAATGCAGTGAATCACTAAATATTTGAACATTCACTATCAATAAGTTATTCAAAGAGCATACCTTTAATATGAGCATATGCATATATGTGCATGTATATATACATGCTGTACATATTGTGTTAAATGCAAATATTTGAAATATAGCTATATAAAGAGTAAGAAATGCAAGTAAATGGAACCAATACTTGAAGTATATCCTTATCAGAATAATTAAATAATATAGTTCAGAATTAACTCAAGATAATTTAGCCAAAATATCAGACACTTACACTTGCACAGTTGCTAAACCTTCTGCATTATTTAGAAACATTAACAGAGTTTAAAAGAATAATGCTTCTCCAAATATGCCCATGCTTTAATCCTTGTAATCTGTGAATTCATTCCATTACATAGCAAGAGGAATTTCCAAATGTAATTAAATTTATGGAGGTTGATGTGGAGCAGTTTGTTCTGGGTTACCAGATGGGTCCAGTCGGATCCCCTGAAACCTTAAAAGCACAGAATGATCTTCTTCAGAGTCTGGCACATGAACTGGATGACACCTAGGAAAGGTCAAACAGAAAGGAGACTTGACTTTGACCTTGAAGAGGAAACTTGGGTGCTGTTCAGAAGCTGAGGACTAGTCCTGATCAAAAAGCTAGCTAGAGGATAAATGGGGGCCCATTGCCACATCCACCTGGAAAACCTTTCTACTGACAACCAGAAGGATCCAGAAGTGGATGCAGCCCAGCTCCCACCACAGAACACACAGCTCCATTGACAGACCTGTGAGACCAAAACCAGACATCAGCCAGGGCACCTGGGTTTATGCCCTATGGAATTGTATCCTGTTCAATCTCTGTATTTGTGGTGACTTGTCAGAGTACCAATAGGGGAACAAACCTTGGAGTACCTACAATTATTTGATTCTTTATTTCTCTCAAGGCAACTGGAATGTCTAAATAGTGTGGGTTTTTTGCCTTCTACTAATAAACCTTATCTTGACTAAAAAAATTATTGGCAAAGATATTCTTAAGGAGGAGTGAATTTACCACAGTGGCTGCATTTTTTTCTGAGCATAGGCACGGGTGCTATGTTCTTCTAGTTCTTGTCCTAGATAATATCAACTTTCCTGAAACAATAAGGGCCATTGAGTATAAAATTAACATAATTGTGGTGCATTTAGGACAACATTGTAAATGTCCTTATTTGCAGTTCTTCTTGAACATTTTCCAAACTTAGACAATGGTTTATTTATAACTCTTTTAATAACAATGAGGTTACTTCATTTTCCTGCAATGAATCTTTTTTTGCACGTGTATGTGTGTGTGTTCACATGTGTGTGGGTACATATGTACATGAGTGGAGGTGTATATACATATGTTCACATACATGTGGAGGTCAGATATTGATGTCATGTGTGTTCCTCTGTAATCCTCCACATTGTTTACTGGGGAAGGACCTCTCACTTGAACCCAGGACTTGCCAATGTGGTAGTTTAGCTAGCCAGCTTGCCTTGGCTATCCTCTTCTTCCACCTCCTGAGCACTAGGATTACAGGTGGTGGCCATGCCTACCCAGAATTTATGTGGGTTCTGGGGATTCAACCTCCAGTTCTCATACATGTGCAGAAAGTGATTTATCCACGGAACCATCTTGCCACCCCCTCTCAATATCTTGATTGATGAACTTGAATTTAATCTCCAATTTTTTTTTTTCAATTTTCTAGCCTCCATACTGGTAACTCAACACCATGACACATTTATATTTTCATACATTTTTCAATAATAAATTCTTTTTGACCATGTCAGAATACACAATTAAAACAGCTCTAGATTTCCCTAAAAGCATGTCACTTCCTTTAAGTTTCATGAGCACTATGTTGGCACTGTGACACATTTTTTCTCTAAACAAATTTTTTGGTTCATTTTTAGCATTTCCTCAGAGTCAACAATCTTGTTTCTAATGAATAAAAATGTGAGAGCTGCTTAAACAAAAATATCTCCTCCTGACTGCATTGATGGAGCTCTGTTTTCAGTGGGTATAAAAGTCAACATAAACCATTATCACCTCTTGAATATATTTGACCTAACAATGTTACATATTCATGTGTTCAATGTACAGTCTTGGTATTTTTCTTCCTCCTTTCTTTCCCAATTCTCATCTGCACCAACACAACAGTGGAGAGTGTTGGGTGGCCTTCTGTGACTAGAAGCTACTGTAGGAAGATAAAAACAGGTCAGCATAGGAGACCCAGATTTTCCAGAGTGATCGCTGATATGTAGAAGATAAATTCCACCTCTAGCATATGTTCTTTAGTCAATAAAAATCATAAAAATAAGTCATAAAACTCCTTGTTCTCTATGTAAAGTCAGTTAGAACATCTCAGGTCATGAACCCTCACACAGGTGATGTCTGTGGCAATGATAATACCTTCAGATCTAAGATGGTAGAGACATCATTAAACAGCCTTTCATAGTATCATCAGGCTTTTTCCTCTTTGCCTTGTATTAATCTTAAGCTATAACAAAATGAAATTTTAATTAAAAAACAAATCAAGAATAACATATTTGGGCTAGAGAAATGGCTTAGTGGCTAACACGCCTGCCTGCTAAGCCTAAGAACGCCGGTTCCAATCTCCAGGTCCCACGTTTAGCCAGATGCAAAGTGATGCAAGGGCACAATACCGCACTTGCCCACAAGGGGGCGCACTCATCTGGATTTCGTTCCCAGCAGCTGAGAGACTGCTGGCGCGCCCATCTCTATCTGTCTCCCTCTCCCTCTATCTCTCTGTCTCTCTCTCTCTCCAAAAATAAATAAAAAATAATTTAAAATTTTTAAAAAAGAATAACATATTTATGTAGAAAATCCTATATCTGTTAGACCAGATAAAGGTATTATTTGCAATTTTACTGAAAAGAAAAGCAACAGTAATAACACAATATCCCTGGATCAGCTCTTAGTCTTCATAGGACATTTCTCAATACAAAGCAGAAGTGGCCACTGTTCAGAGCTGAAGAATGGAATTAACTAAAGGACAGGGTCAAGGTTGGAATGGCCTCCATCCCTATTGCCTGTGTTGTAGTCCATCATCACGGTCATAGAGACTGGCCCAGGTGGAGAAGCTACCAACAAGTGTACAGGCTTCCTAATGGTGAGTTTTGATGTCTTAAACATTTAGTGATAAGATTTTCTATATAGTGTGTGGCAGTCAATATTTTATAGTGAACATTATACAGTAAAAGCTTAAATGAAGCTTAGCTGAGGTTCTTATCCCAGAATGTTCCATCAGCATCAAAACATCACATACTAAAGGTGCGTATTTTTCCTCCCCTCCCCTTCCCCTTTAGAACTCCCTGTCCATCATTTCCCCTTTTAGATCTTTTTTTTAATGTGATGTCATCCTCTTTCCCTTCTGTATGAAGGTATTGTTCCTTTTTTCAAGGTCATGGATATCAAGGCCAATTTTTTCAATGATCCCTGAGCCTTGATGTGACAGTGCTGGGCACTTCTCCATCCCTTCTTCTCACAATGTTGCCTTTTGGATCATCCCAGTGGTCATTCATATTTTAATATTTGATTAAGTGTAGTATTTTCTGTTCTGTTTAGATAAGGGCATGTTTAACCCCCAAACAAACTCTTAACATTGACTTTACTTTTTTTTCAACAGGTAATTTCCCGTTTTAGTCCAAAAGTTGAAGTTACTTGCACCTGTTCAGTCTTTGGGCCTGTCTGGCCAAATTTGAATATTCAGCTGTCCACTGTTTTCACTGCTGATGACTTCTGTCTCCCATACTCTGCATGCAGTGCAGCTGCTTTCAGTTGGCTGGTCTACAGGAGAAGGTTTTCTGCTCAGCACCAGCTTGTTGACCTTGCCTCTCAGGCATGTCTTCAAATAGGGTCTTATTTGGCAAAAGCCTTTAATGTTTTGGAGGCACTGAAACAACTCACTGGAAGGTATCCCATCCCAGGTACTGAAAATTTTCTAGTAACAGTCTACAGCTTCTAGATGTGTAGTTTTAATTCACAATCTTTTGAAATTAGATTGAAATGGCATTCTCTCCCATGGCCTTGGTTAATTCCCTCCTTGTAATCAGTCCTTCCACTGTGCAATACCATTTCAGTCCTTCCCTTTCATTTTTACCAGCTTACTGGTTTCTGGCACCAATTTTTGGTTCCAGTTCAAATTTAACATGAGAGAGAACATGTGAAGCCTGCCTCACTTATTAATCTTTCCAGATCCATCCATTTCCCTTTTTTCTTTACTGCTGAGTAGAACTCCATTGTGTAAATGTATTTATCCATTCAAATGGTGGGACATCTTGCTTCCATTTCAGCATTTGAATAGATTTAAGTATCTCTAAGGAAGTGAAAGAGTCTTCTGGATATATGCCTAGGAGTGCAAAATCTATTTCTAGCTGTCTCAAAAACACACTGATTTCCACAATGGTTGGACTAGGTTATTTCCCAAAAGTGTAAAAACACTTTTGTCCTTTGTTTTCTTGATGGAAGCCATTCTGACAATGAAATGGAATCTCAAAGTGGTTTTAATTTGCATTTCCCTGATGGCTAAGGATGTGGACATTTTTTCAGAATGTTTATATGCCATCTGATCTTCTTGAATTCTCTATTTAGTTCAAGCCCATTTTTTAACTAATTCTTATTTCTTTGTGGATATTAATCCTCTGTCAGATCTGGCAAAGAATCTTTTTGCTCTACCACAGTGTCCTTTGCTGTACAAAATTTTGTAATTTCATAAGGTCCCATTGGTTGATTAGTGATTTTATTCAAAAAATGTTGAAGGGTTTCACCCTCTAGCAGGTTCAGAGTTTCAGGTCTGATTCAAGGTCCCTGATCCATTTGGAGACAAAGGATCTATGTTTATCACATCCGAATGTTAAAGAGACTATCTTTTCTCCAATAATATTTTTGGCTCAGGTGGCTGTAGCTGCTTGGATTAATATTTGGGTCTTCTTTCTGTTCCATTTCTACCTGTCAGTAGAACTATTTTTAATATAACTCCTCAATTTTTGTTTCGCAAAAATTGTTTTGGCTATTCAAGGTTTTTTGTGTTTCCATATTTCCCATATTGGGATTTTAATAGGGATCAGTATAGAGAGCTTTTGGTAAGATTGATTTTCACAATATTGATTCTTCCAATCCAGGAGCATGGGATGTCAAATTTCATTGTGTCTTCATAATTTGTCTCATTCTCATCAGATCCTTCACTTCCTTGGTTTTTTATTCCAAATTTGTGAATGGGGCTGAGATTCCTGATTTCATCCTCTGCACTTGTTAGTATATAGAAAGGCTACTGATTTCTGTGTGTTTAGATCCTGCTACACAAAGTGTTTATCAGCTCTAACAGTTTGCAGGTAAGAAGGGTCAGGTATAATATCAATGATAATTTGATCTCTTCCTTCCAATTTGTATCCCCTTTATGAGTGTCTCTTGCCTTATTTCAATAAGACTTCCAGTACTATATTAAATAGTAGTGGGAAAGTGAAACCAGAGTCTTGTTCCTGAATTTAGAGGAAAAGCAAAGCTTTTCAGGTTTGTCATAAATAGCTTTTATTATGTTGAGATATGCTCCAAAATACTTTCACCATGAAGGGGTGTTGGATTTTGTCAAATGCCTTTTCTGCATCTATTGAGATGATCATATGATTTTTGTCCCTTCAGACCATTTATATGATTAATTTATGGATTTTTGTTGAACATCCCAGCATCTCTGGGATAAAGCCTCTGAATAATCTTTCTGATAAATTCTTGTATTCAGTAAAATGTTCATGAGGGAGATTGGTCATAATTTTCTTTTTTGATCTGTCTTTGTCTTTGGGTATCAGGGTGATGCCAAAGGGTTCCTTTTCTATTTTATGGAAAAGTTTGAGAAGCATTGGTGTTAGATCTTCCAGGGAAAAATTCAGAGTGAATCCATCTGGGGCATAACTGCTTGAATCATAGTTCTATTTAAATGGTTTATCTCTTCTTGAAATTTTGGTAGATATGAATCAAGGAATTCATCCATTTCTTTCAGGTTTTCAAACTTAGAGCAATATATATTCTTAAAGTATGTCCGTATGATTTTCTGAATTTCTTTGGTATCTGATGTTGCAATCTCTAATTTTATCAATTTTTTTCTCTTCTCTCTTTCTTTTGGTCAGATTTGCTATTTGTCAAACATCCTTTCAAAGAACCAACTCTTTGTTTCATTGATCATTTCATTAATTTCAACATTATTTCTTCCCGAGGTTTGCCTTGTTCAAGGCCTTATTTTTCACTTAGGGCTAAAGGACTGCCCTTTTGGTAAAATCATCATTTGATTCTAAAATTTCCTTTTTAATTTCTTCAATGACCCATACATCATTCAATCATGTTTTTACTCCATCTGTATGCTCTGTATATTTTCTTGTTGCTGATTTGCAAAAAAATTATTTCAATTTTCCTGTAAAGAATAATATGCTATTTTAGAAAATGTCCTGTGCTGCTCTGCAGCATTTGGATGGAATGTTCTGTAAATATCTGTTAGGTCCAGTTCCAATCATTTAATGCAGATGTCATTTTTTGCTGGGTAGACAAGTGATGAGAGTGGGGTATTGAAGTCAGAAGATATCTCTGACCTTAATTCAATAGTGTTTGTTTGATGAAATTGGGAGCCCCAACACAAAATATATGTTCAGGATTGAATGTCCTCCTGTTGGAAATCAGTAAAAGTGACCTTCTTTATTTTTCCTCACAAATGTTGGATTGAAGTCTATCTTGTCAGAAATTAAAATAGCAACCCCTGCCTGTTTTCTAGCATTTGCTTGAAATGAAGGTTTCTATTTTTTATTGAGAGATGAGTTTCAAACAATGGTAGCCTGCAATCCAGTCTGCAAGTCAAGGGGCATTGAGACCATTGATAAAGAGTTATTATTGACTATATGTGTTTATTCTGCAATTCTTCTTATTTTTTAGTTTTTCTGTTTTCCCTCTAGTTTTAACTGTTATTTGAGTATGGTTTATTTTTTCCTAAATTCATGTGTGTCTTTGCAGCATGAATGAAAGTATTTTCTGTAGAGCTGGTTTAGTTGCCAAAAATTCCTTTAGCCTGTCTTTGTTGTGGAATGTCCTGGAATCTATTTGGATAGATAGTTTTGCGGAAAAGTAATCTCAGGTTGACAGTTTTTATCTTTCAGAACTTGAATACATTACTCCAGGCCCTTCTGGCCAGTTTGTGTTGAGTAATCATGGGCAGATGTCACAGCTGAATAATGTTTGGTAGTTGATGTCTGAAATTTTGAAAAGGCTTCATGTAGCTGCATTGGCATCAAAAGTTTTCCTCTATGATTTTGTTGAAAACATGGAGTGAAATTCTTCCCTTCTATCCCTAAGTTTGAGTGTCCCTAATTCCTGTAATTCCCATTCATACCTTCCTATTATTTTGTCATTCATACTTGGTCTTCTAGCTTCATATCCTATCCATTCTACTGAGAAACAGAGGTTTTAATTTCACACTGTGTTCAGCAGCATTTCTGAGCTTTTCTTTATTCTTTCTATTTCCTATTTATGTCTAGTATTGACCTCCTTATTTCATTAAATTGGTTTTCTTTCAGGTCTTTGAACCCTTTCCATCCATAATTATAATCATTCTTTTGTTTTCTCAGGTCCTGGTCAGACTGAAGGTCATTTCAGATATATTAATACTTTTGGTGGAATATTGTCTGGATGTTTTGTGTTTCTTGTAATGTAATGTAAGATCTTTGCATCTTGAATTAATTTAATGCTTGGGTTTTCTAAATATCAAAGACAATCTGATATTATATGTCTTCAAGGAGTTTAAGGTGTTAAGTGGTCTTAAGGCTCTCAAAGTAATCACAGAAGTGACCCTTGCCTGCTATGAGATTATCAAGTGGGGTGAATGGAACAGAATACAGTCAAGATCCAAAAATTTTCAACAATGTACCCTTCAATGAAATAAAAACAGGTCCAAAGTCAGACAGTTCAAAGATAAGCCCACAAATGTCATGGGAGGCTAAGATTTCTGAAAAGTGTCAGCTTGTGAAATGAATAAAACCAAATTACCTTTTGAATGGGTTTGATCTTCTGCCCAATTGAGGTGTCAGTCTGTAACTGCTGATTTGAGTGGCAATAAGTCCTCTTCCTCACAAAATAGGGAAAATTCTCTCGCCTCTGTGAACAGTTGAACAGCTCAGGTGAAGTGAAACTCTCTCCTACTTCTGCTGGGCTTGAAAGTTTACTATGTATCTCACTTTTTAGTTATTTTGGTTCTTATCCCAGAATGTTCCATCAGCATCCCTTCATACTATTATAGAATTTCCTTCTCCCTCAGTGAATGCCTTCCATTTTTATGAAACATTCTGGAGGAAGAGATGCTAAATTGGAAGGTGTGAGCTGTCACCCTTATTCCCTCAATGGGGTTTACCAAAACAGGCTTTGGGATGGCTGGCCCTCTCCTGTTTCAAGGCAGCTCTCAAAGCCTTGCCTGAAAGGAGGGCTTCCCCAGCAAGTACAAATATTCTCCCTGTGAGGGCAAAATATTTCACCTGAACTGCCTGGTTAAACCTTCCAAACAAACTCTCAGTGCCAAACTCGAAGCAATTTCTGCAGGACAAAGCCGTGGTACTGATTCATTGCTGAAGTTGATTGAATAGGTGAATGAAAGCAGAATTTAAAACAACTATCAGACTTCAGAGCAGCTCCTTTTAAAGCTATTAACATTGAGTGCTCAGTGCCATATGTCTGAGAACATGGAGGTCCTGG
Organism: Orientallactaga sibirica; assembly: GCA_036365145.1. NCBI lineage: Eukaryota > Metazoa > Chordata > Mammalia > Rodentia > Dipodidae > Orientallactaga > Orientallactaga sibirica. The sequence goes on along the minus strand of JAEOAD010001901.1, from coordinate 87,823 downwards.
AGACCAGGCTGAAAAGTGCAGGATAGGAAGAAAAGATGTGTAAATGTGATTCCAGCTAAGTCCTTCCAGTGATAAGCTGAGGTGCAGACACCAAGGGCCAAGATCAGAACCAGCACATGGAATGCTGTCTCAACAAGGAGCTCATTCTCCAGTGAGAAGAGCTGCCACCTCACTTCTCCAGGCTCCCAGGCCATGGGACATTTCCAAAAGACAGGTGTGCAAGGATTTGGCCAAATTCCAGGGTCTATATTTCCCAGGAGAGTGCAGAAGGAGCTCTCTACACTCATGTTCTCACTGCAACTCCCCAATCCCAGCACCCACCAACAATCCCCATGCTACATGTTCTCACATACAGACCTTCCCTCTCAGAGACGTAGGTCCTATCACTAAGCTGCACCTCATATCCTCATACACATCCACTGTGGCTGGGACAGGATTCCTGAAACAAAGCAACTTAAAAGGAAGAAGGGTTTACTTTTTCTGACAGTTTCAGGCTGCAGTCCACCATGAAATGGGAGGCATGGAGGTAGGAGCAGGAAGAAGGTGGCCACATTCAATCCACAGTCAGGAACGAGTGAGAAATGCTGCTGCACAGCCTTTTTTCTCCTTTGTATTCAGTCTGGTGGCCCAGTCCACTCGTAGCCACCCACAATCAGGCTGGATGTTCCCATCTCAATTCCCCTAATCTAGACACTCCTACATAAACAGACATGCCCAGAGATTTTGTCCCCCCCCCCCCCCCGTGATTCCAAATTCAATGGAGATCATCCATCACACCTACCCACCCACACCTACACATTTACAAATGCACTCAAATGCATGCAAACCTACTCTCTCAGACTCATTACAGAATCACACACACACTCACAAACAACATTTGAGGCAGTCAGGCATAGGAAAAAGCTTAGTAACCTGGGTGCTTGCCACTTGGCTTGGCAATGAACACACCTCTGTCTTAACAATGCACCTAGCACCCTGTCAGCAAGCTGCTGTTCTCATATGCACCAAGCTGTAAGAAATCAGTTACTCCTGTTAGTAATCCCTTGGCAATGCTTTGTTTCTATTTAAACATGTTCTAAGATATGTCTAGGATCAGGAGATGGGGGACAATTCAGCCTGGACTGGTTTTGGGTGTGCACACAGTCAGCTGTACTGTGCCTTCTGAGAGATCTTCAAAGGAAGACCCCTGTTTACCAGCTTCTCCTCATGTGTGATTACATAGGGTTACTCATGTGTACATAGGGTTACAATTAGATGCATCATGAGCAGGGACATGTACAGCAAAGAAAATCTCATATGACCCAAGCCTATCAATCAAAATAGAAAATCACCCTCAGTATCTCCCTAGAAACCAGCCCCTTCTTTTCCTGGACAGAATGTAAAGAAGCCCCAGGCAAGACCTCAGACCCCTGAGTACCCCTGCAGGCTGCCCGCTGCCCCTCTAGACTGTCCCATGCAGGCTTCCTGCTGCCCCTCTCGAGTGTCCCATGTAGGTTGCCCACTTCTCCCATCGAGTACACCATGCAGACTGCTCACTGCCCCTCTCGAGTGTCCCATGTAGGTTGCCGGCTGCCCCACTTGGCAGTGTATCCAAACTTGTACTTTCACTTTGCTCCTACTAAAACCTGATGTTTCACTTTTTCTGTGTTCATCCTTTCCAATTCTTTGAGTAAAGAGACAAGAACCTTGAAACATCCAGAAACCAATGTTAACAATTTCACATATTCTACAAACACATGCACTCACATCGCCTTGTTTTCACAATCTCTCTCTCTTTCTCCCCTCTGCTAAGTCATCAACATTTGATCTCAGTTCCAGTCAATACTGTTGAACATACAGGGAAGCTGAGAATACACTGTGTACTTTCTCATCATCAGTGTAAATATTGCATTCTGTCCCCTTCATGAGAACAAGAGTAATAGTGTTACAGAGAATGCACATAAAACATATACATGCAGCTTCTTACATCAAACACCAGAGATGGGTATTTGTTGGGACACAGTGTAATTAAACACCATGTGCAATGTAGTCCCATGTCAATCTTCAGCTTTAGGCTTCAAGTGATCTGCCCTTCAAAGAAAACTGGGCACAATTTATACCATAGCTTTTCTTCAAGGACTTAGGAAAGACACATAAAAGCACCAATTGTGGGTAAATATTCACATCTTTAGAATGTTCATCTTCTCCTTTCATTTCTACAGCAGAACATGCAGGATAATAACTCAGCAGGAAAGAAATTAGAATGTGAAGCTGAGAAATAGGTGACATGAGACTGAGGAAACAGAGGGTAAGAGACGTGGCTGCTGGGAGGGAGTTCCTGTGAAGTTTATCACTGGGGAGTTCTTTTGCTCTGGCTTGCCATCAAAAAGACCCACGACAGAGTGATGTAACACACACCTGTATGCAGTTGTTTACTGGGAGAAGGTCACCCTTAGGTTGGGACTCTTTTTTTTTTTTTTACAAAAAAAGAAGAGGAACCAGAATTTTTGACTAAAAGACTAATGCATGACTTTCACAAAAATCTTTGGCAGCAGTAGGTTTCCAGAATGTCAGTTATCATTTGTGTGCCTCATACATTTATGATATTATCAAATCCAATGAAAATGTTTGAAAACATGTTAATTACCACATAAGCTGTATGTCATGTTCCTATTAAAGTCTCAAGTTTGAGGAGCACAACTCAGATGACTTCACTCATGAATTGGATGGTGTGACTGCCTTATGGCTTAATAACTGACAAACATACTGCAGAGAAGGTGTAGGACTCAAATCTAGGCTGCTCACCCAACAAGTCAATACCTTAATTTCCATGTAACAAGATGTTACTTTATTTTATTTTTTTGGGAATGCCCAACAGAGTGGCCTTTTTAGAGAGAGAGAGAGAGAGAGAGAGAGAGAAAATTGGTGTACTAGGACCTCCAGCTACTGTAATGGAACTCCAGACATGCGTGTCCCCTTGTGTGCATGTGCAGCATTGTGTGCTTGCAGCATTGTGCATCTTGCTTATGTATGACCTGCAGAATTATTGAACATGAGTCATTAGGCTTCACAGGCAAGCAACTTAACCACTAAGCCATCTCTCCAGCCTCAGGTAGGAAGTTTTGATGAAAGGAATTGTGTAAAGAGATTGTGCATGCTCCACCATGGCCTTTGGATATGGATTCTTATAATCGTGGTCCTAGATGATGTTGAATTCTGAAGTTTCTGATCACAGAAACCATGACAGTGTGATATCAATTGTTTTCTGACAGAAAGATTACATTAGGGCCTGGGAGTAGGTAAAGTGTTTGCCTTACAAGCATGAGGATCTGAGTTTGATCTGAAGCACTCATAAAAAATGCATGGTAAGTAAACCTACTTTTTTGAATAATGGCACATCTAGAAGCTGTAGACTGTTACTAGAAAATTTTCAGTGCCTGGGAGGGATACCTTCCAGTAAGTTGTTGGCCAAGGAGGTCCCAGTAGTCTCCAAAACATTAAAGGCTTTTGCCAAAGTCCTTGGTTTCCCTTGAGAAACAGATAGTAAGACCCTATTGCTGAAGACATCTCTTGCCTGAGAGGCAAGGCCACTGAGAAAGCAAGCTGGTGCAGAGCAGAAAACCTTCTCCCTGTAGACCAGCCAACTGAAAGCTGGAAAAAGCTGCACTGCATGCAGCTGTATGGGAGACAAAAGTCATCAGCAGTGAAAACAGTGGACACTGAATATTCAAGTTTGGCCATGCAGGCCCAATGACTGAACAGGTGCAATAGTGGCATGTCTACTCTTGGGGTAACCAACTGCTCCATAATTGGAGTGAAGGCCCTCTCTACGGGAGGGAATACATGCCTGTTACTGAAAAACCTAAGCAAAAGTCTATGGCAGGTGGGGTCATGAGCCTTAGGGGTATAAAGCCTGCTCTTGTCTGACTAAATGTATATATTATTCCCACAAAGCTGCCCTGGGGGCACTACACTTAATGTTCATGTTCACATATTAATGCTACTCTCACTTCTGGTTAGAGAAGCTTTTCTTTTCAGATGGCAATGACCACTGGGATCACCAAAAGGCAACATAGTGCTGAGAAGAAGGGATGGAGGAGTGCCCAGCATTGAAACACCTCTGTCACACCCTCCAAGGCTCAGGGCCCATTGAGGAAGAGGGGGGGATAGAATGGAAGAGCCAAAGGAAGGGTATGACTTCTTACAATGCAACTGCCCAGACAGAAATTAGCCTCAATATCCATGACCTTGCAGTGTCTAGCAATACCATCGGAAGACCCTCAAAATAGAAGAAAAAGATGATGACATCAAATTAAAAGAAAGACTAATGGATAGAGGGAGGGGATATGATGGAGATTGGTGTTCTAAAGTGCAATGGGGGGAGGGGAGAGGAGGGAAATATCATATGGTTTTTTGTATGTAAGTATAGAAGGTGTCAATAAAAAAATTAATAATTAAAAAAATGCATGGTGGCAGACACCTGTAATCCCAGTGCTGGAGAACCAGAGACAGGAGGATCTTAGTGTTTGCAGTCTAGCTAGTCTAGTCTAACTGGTGAGTTCTGAGGCAATGAGAGATCCTGTCTTAAAAAAGAGTTGGATCCTATTCTTGAAGCTAATACCCAAAGTTGACTTCTGGCCTCCATATATGCAAGCTCATACATGTACACATACTCATGCACACTAATACACATACATACAGACATGCATACCTACATATATGCACACCACATTCAAAAACATGTAAAGAAAATATTGTCTTTGGTGAACACACACTATTTTATAAACAGGAATCACTTCAGATTCCCAGGACTATCACAATCTAAAAACATACTCAGGTTTGGAGAGATGGTTTACAAGTTAAGGCACTTGCTGGCAAAGACAAAGGACCCAGGTTCGTTCCCCAGTACCCACATAAAGCCAGATGCATATGGTGGTGCATGCATATGAAGTTCACTTGCAGTGGCTAGGAGGCCTTGTGTAACCATTTGCTCTATATGTCATCTATCTATCTATCTATCTATCTATCTATCTATCTATCTATCTATCTATCTATCTATCATATCCACTATCTATCTGCTTCTGCCCCCCCTCTCTCAAATAAATAAATAAAATAGTCTTTAAAAAAATAAGCAAATTCATTAAATAGGTGGCTAGTGTGTGGTGTGATAATGTTGTCACTAACTCATCTTATAATTGCAAATGCATACTCATCTGCCTCTGGGAACATCTGTAAATGAACACACACAGGTGGTCATACCTACTCTGTGAACTCTTTAAGTGTCCTCCTGTTGTATGTCACTGCCCTTCCAGACATCAAGTGCAATCAGTGTCACCACAGCTCATAGGTCCACTGGCTGAGACCCAGGGACAGCTGCCCCCTTGGTGAGACCTCACCAAGGTCATGACAACTTGTGATTCCACTACAGGTGAAGCTGCTTCTGCTGTCCTCAGAAGTTCCCTTCCTGATGCTCATCAGAGTGGCCTTTTCCTTTCCTTTCCTTACAGTGTCACACAGAGTCACTCAGTGTTAGACAGCAGCTGCCACATTTTCCTGAAAAGGAGCCCTCAGTCCTGTTGGAGATGAATCCATCCATTTGTCTTGCCCTGTAGCCAAGTTCAACAAAGAGAGACTTTTAAACCATTTTCTTCAGGAATCACCTTTATCTGTTGACATTCAGATTCCTAATGGGGAGACTTTAGATACCAGGGCTTTTGAGAACTCCAAAGGGGTTCCTGTATCCAGTGGTAACAAGAGATCAAGTCTAAGAACAGATCAGTAATTGTGGAGAATTTACACCAGGCAGTGCCACGCAGCATCTCAAAGCAGACACTTTCCTTCTTTGTAGGAGAGGCCAAGTCACACTTCTGGTTTCCACATCAGTAAGTTGCTAGCTTCCCTGATGTCTGGGGCTATTCATGTTCTACTATACTCTAAGCAATGACCCGTATAATGGTCACATAAACGTTTTTTTCCCCAAAGTAGGGTCTCATTGTAGCCCAGAGTGAGCTGGAACTTACTCTGTAGTCCCATACTGGTCTCCAACTCATAGTGATCCTCCTACCTCTGCCTCCTGAGTGCTGGGATTAAAGGTGTTTGCCACCACACCTGGCTAGATAAAATCTTGAAATTCCACAAACAATCAAAATAGAATATAGATATCTCCCTAAGAGTCAAAGTTTGATTTTGTCCTTAGTTGTTTCAATCTTTGAGGTTTTGACATCCTAAAAAGTAAAATTTTCTTTGCAAAAAATAATGTAATTTCCTTCTTATGTGCTTTTAAAATTATTTATTCATTTATTTGACAGAGAAGGAGAGAGGATAGGGAAGGAGACAGCTAGAGAGAATGGGCATGCCAGGGCCTTCAGCCACTACAAATGAACTCCAGATCTATGTGCCACCTCGTGCATCTGGCTTACATGTGTACTAGGAAATCAAACCTGAGTCCTTAAGCTTTGTAAATAAGCTCCTTAACCACTGAGAAATCTCTCTAGCCCCTTACATACTTTTAAAGAATTAAGTTTTGGTCAAATTCATATAATTCACAAAAGAAGGGAGAAAGACAGTTTTGGAGATTTATCTTAAAATTAGGAAATTTAATGTTAGAAAGGTACCTGGAGATAAAATAGTCTAACTGTGTGCTCATTCTTGCTCTCCTGAACCACTTTATATACACTGTAGGGAATAATATTTATGATTCAGAAGCAAATTAGTCATGTTTCTCCCTTAATAAAAATTGCCATTGATGTTTCAGTATTTGCAACATATAAAAACTTTAGCCTTAATATATATAAATAAGATTTCTTCATGATCTATACTACAAATAGATCGATTCCATAGTCCAGTAGAAACATATCTCTATTACAGCATGCCAAAGTGATTATAGATGCAGCAAATACTGGGAGACATGGTAACTCATAACCTTGGAATAATAAATGGTTACCTAAACATCAAAAACAAAAGGAGAAAAGTAAGCATACTTAAATTTAATTTATAAAATTATATATTTTTCTAGAATAAATAAAAGTAATATGAAGAAAACAAAGTAGTAAATGAAGAAATAGTAAGTGAATAAATATTTAAAACATATAACTACAGAATTATGAATACACACATAAAAATAAACAAAATATCAAGTGAATTGCAAAGGATATCAGGGAACTTATATAATATATATAGAAAAGACCAATGAGGAATGAAAAGATCATAATCCTCTGTAGATAACAGAAATATGAAAATTCATGGACTCTGACAGTCATATCCCAAAGTGGGCAGTCTGTGGAGCCAGTGAAGTTCTTGTCCTCCAGAGGGAGAAGGGCCCTAGGAGGCCCTCATGTGAGCTACCCCTGCCAGACACCTCAGAGGAGTATCTGCAGTATGTGCGTGCTGCATAATAGATCTCCTCCATTCTTCACTCCTGCCTGATCCCTGCCAGGTGGAACAAGTGACCTCACCTTTAATTTTGCTTTCTATTTAGTGCTTCAACCTTGCCCAGGCTTCACACTCTGACACTCCATTTTGAGTTATGGGATAGTCAACATCTTTTTAAATGTGTCAGATGATAGAAAAGGTTGGGTTTACTTAGTTAGCAAATTCCCCAAACATCCAGGGAAGATGTGTAATGTCCCAGGAATCACACCCTATGCAAGGGAGATGGAAATTGAAGCCTCCGTCCTTGGCTCTAGGATTTAGCTGCTCAGAGGGGCAGATGGACAAGACAATGAGGGACAATGTGGTAGACACTATGGCAGACAAGTGGGATGATGGCCAACTGTCACATTGGATCCTGTGACAAGCAATAAACATGTTTTGAAGCAAATGAAATCTAAGGTCAGTCTTGGAAAATAAATAGGAATGGAATAAACCCTGAGCACAGTGCACCATGGGTATAAGTGATGCTCAGCATAGCCTGGGAAGCAATGGATTCTTGCACCCTAAACGAGTGGGTAAAAGAACTCAGGTCAACATAGCTGAGGTCAAAGCTGCATCTTTCTAGTGTTCCAAGCTTGTTTATGGATGCCAGTACCACACAAACATGGCTTTAGCCCACTGTGTTTAGTATATTTGAAAGGTAGTTCTTATTACCCTGGACACAAAAGGACTTTTCTGACTTAAAAAATATATATATAGGCAACTTTAATATAAGAACATATTGCAAATTGGCTATATTCCCATCCCGTTATCCTCTTCTGTCACCCACATCCCCCTGAGGGCCCTCAGTGTGGGGTGGTAGCTGCTCTAGTCAATTACTGTGGGGAGGACAATGCCTCACAGTATGCCTTCTCACACTGAATATCTTTTACTTTCAGAAGACATGATTTTCCAGACTCTTATTGCTGTCATCATTGTATAAATACTCACCCATTTTATTTAATACATGCTTGGTGAGAGGCCAAAGTGAGACCTAGGTTAACCACTTCCAACCCTTTTCTTGATGTGTCTTTGTGTTTCCTAGTGTTCGAGAGAAATCTAAATGCTTTTCTAAAGAGTTTATTAACCTATTGATACCAAGGAGTGAAAATAAGAATGTCCACCCTGTGATATTTTTGTCACAAAGTAAAATTTTGGTGTGCTGTGGGGGAAATGACATTGTTACCTAATAATTGGTGGCCTTGATTATTCAAGGCTAGATTTAGTGGGTGTCAGTAGAGAGTTTAGTGTATCTTCATATCATGAAGCAATTTATTATGAGAAATCGTTCCTGCTTTTTGTTGCAAGTAGAAAACTAGGAATTAGGCTGGAGAGATGGTTTAGCAATTAAGGTGCTTACCTCAAAAGCCAAAGGACTCAGGACCCACATAAGGCAGATGCACAAGGTGGCACATATGTCTGGAGTTTATTCATAGTGGCTGGAGGCCCTAGTGCTCCCATTGTCTCTCTTCCTCTCTATCTGCCTCTCTTCCTCTCTCAAATAAATAAATATAAAATATTTTTAGAAACCTAGAAATATAAAAATAAGGAAAATGTCATATCAGAATGTAAATCGGTTTTATTCTTCTGACTTCCCATGGTGGTTTTCAAATGAATTACCTACTTGCATCTTGGAAGAAGATGTCATAGAGTGTAGTCACAATGACTGGTAAGCACTGGTGTCTTATCTGTTCAGTGGGGTCAGCTACTTACTCACTGAGTCAATTGAGAAAAACAATCTCTTTCTTTGAGTTAGGAAATGAGGAATTGAAAATCTAAATTATTACCTGAATCCATCGTAAGGAGAGATGAACTATAGGGTTATCTGAGAATCAAACTTGAAATACTTAAAAAATAGATGTTGTTCAAGGGGCAAAAAGTTTCAGGTATTCCAAAACATTTATTCTACAACCTTGGCTCTACTAAAATATGCCTGTCTGCTTTTAATGATTTGTTGTGTTACACTTAGCATTTGTTGGGAAGGTAGATAGTGAGTCATGTGTTCTTATCATCATCTAAAGATACATAAAAGGGATGGAGAAGGGCCAGGCGTGGTGGTGCATGCCTTTAATCCCAGAACTCGTGATCGCAAAGGTAGGAGGATCTCCATTAGCTTGAGGCCACCCTGAGACTATGTAGTTAATTCCAGGTCAGCCTGGACCTGAGTGAAACCCTACCTCAAAAAAAAAAAAAAAAAACAAAAAAAAAAAAAAAAGATGGAGAGATGGTTTAGCAGTTAAGGTGCTTGCCTATGAAACCTAAGGACACAGGTTCAATTCTCCAGGTCCCATGTAAGCCAGATGCACAAGGTGTCCCATGTGCCTGGAGTTCATTTGCAGTGGCTAGAGGCCCTGGGGTACCCCTACTCTTTCTCTCTCCTTCTCTGTATTAAATAAAAATAAATTTGAAAAATCCATAAAAATATAGGAGGAAAATGGTTCCTTCATCAGACCCTGTGAAATCTTTCAGAACACAAAAATGACAGCATTACTCTTCCAGGTAAGATGGTGGCATAGGAGTCATGCCAAACCAGTCTAGGGAGGGATTTAAGCAAAACCGCAGTAAAATACACTCTTCTTCCAAAGAGTGAAGGTGAATAGGTTATTTTCAGCCACAGCAGAGAAGCAGGAAGGACAAATATCTACCAGAAAGGAGAACACTGGCCAGAACCCTGCCAAGGTGCTTGTGGCCATGATCTGCATGGATCTGCAGGCAGGACCAGCACTGAGGTGCAGAAGCAGAGACCAAACAAGAGGATTGTCCATCCAACCTCATCAGCCTTATTGCAAAGTCAAGAAACCTGAAGGAGAGATAGCAGAGACCAGCTGAGGAGCTGTTGAGTGCAATACAGGTGGGACCAGCTGAGCAGTTTCAGTACAACTCCAGGATTTCTGTGCTCTCCCATCACCCAAACATTAGAACTGTGAACCTCTGGAGAACTCATTCAGCCCCCAGTGGCAAGGCATCCAGCACAACTTATCAGAACAGCAGATAGATAGCACACAACAGAGGGATCAAGGTGGGCACTCAGCATTGGTGAGATTGGAAGCCTCCCCAAAATAACAAGGCAGAGTGACAAAAAAGCAGGTATATAGGCCTGCACTGGAAGTGCTAATCTCTCTTTCTTTGTCAGGGCAGGTTATGGGTTACTTACTCTCAATTAAGCTGGATTTGTGGTTAATTATAGTTGCCTTTGATGCTTTCAGAATTATTAGCATTTTCCTTCTGTCATAATTGAGAGCAGGGTCTGATTCAAATCCAGCCTGACCTGAAACCCGTTTCAGAACAGAAATTTCAACCTCCCAGCTGACAGGATTAGGGGTGTAGAGCAACACACAGCCTTAGGGATTTTAGCTTTATAAGGTTATCTGTTTGTTTTAATCCCCACACTGGCATACTCTGTGCTGGTTTTCATTGAATGTGTATATTGCTCAGTTGAAGTTTAGAATTTGCCAGTAAATTGTTGCATCCAGCCCACTAGAATACTTGAATAGCAGGCAAACTCAACACCTAGGATTACATCTTTGGTTGCTTTGGAGTACAAGAGCTACCCTGAGCACCTTAAACCCCTATCCTATAGGTATATAAAGTTGATTTTCCACATCCAAGTACACTACACATAATTACAAAACAAAAGCAACAAATCAACTCGGGATGCAAAAGTCACTATATTATAAAACAAGAAACACAAATAATCAAGACAATAAAATCCCACCAAAAATTATAAATCCATCAGAAATGACCCACAATGCGATTGTTTTAGATGAAATGCTTGACAAAGATTTCAAAAAATGATTTTATCTATACTCATAGAAATAAAAGAAGAAATCAAAGGAATCAAAGATGAAAACAAAGGGATTAAAGAGGAAAACAAATACCTGAAAGAAAACACAGAAAACCAGCTTAGTGATATAAGGAGGTCATTAAAAGACATGAGTAAATAAATAAAAATACTGAAGAAAAACAAGACAAAAATAACAGCACAGAAAATACAGTAAGTCAAATTAAAAAACTCTGTGGAAAATCTCATAGTAGAATGCATGAAGGAGAGAACAGAATATCTAAACTAGAAGACCAGGAGGCAGATCTAATACAGTCCAACAAAGAGTAAAACAAGCTAATAGGAAGGCATGAATGGGAATTTCAAGATCCTTGGGGCACTATGAAAAGATCAAACATAAGAATTTAGGCTATAATAGGAGAAGAATTTCACTCCAAAGGCAAAGGTATAGTAGGCATTTTCAACAAAAATCATAGGAGAAAAATTTCCCCACATTGGAAAAGAATTGCCAATGCAGATACAGGAAGGTTTTTTTTCAAGGGAGGGCCTACTCTGGTCCAGGCTGACCTGGAATTAACTATGTAGTCTCAGGGTAACCTTGAACTCGTGGTGATCCTCCTACCACTGCCTTCAGAGTGCTGGGATTAAAGGCATGCACCACCATGTCTGGCTTTACAGGAAGATGTTTGAACATCAAACACACAAAACCTGGAAAGAATCTCTCCTTGCCATGTTATAATTAAACTACTGAACATGCAGACCAAAGAAAATATATTGAAAGAAGTTAGAGAGAAAAGGCAAGTCACTTACAAAGGCAAGCCCATCTGGATAACAGCAGATTACTCAACACAAACATTAAAATCCAGAAGGGCTTGGAGTGATGTTCTGAAAGGTAACAAATGTTAACCAAGATTACTGTAATCTGTAAAGATATGTATCCAAATTGAAGGATAAATAAGGACATTCCACAACAAAAACAGGCTAAAGGAATTTATCACAACTAAGCCAGCTTTACAGAAAATACTTGAAGAAATTCTTCATGCTGAAGAGAAAGCAAAACACACACATGAGAAAATAGGGGAAAAAACATACTCAATAAGTAAAACAAGTGAGTAAAGGGAAAACATGAAGTACTACAAAACAAGAATAGTGAAGCTGGGTGTGGTGTCGCATGCCTTTAATCCCAGCACTCAAGAGGCAGAGGTAGGAGGATCGTCATGAGTTCAAGGCCACCCTGAGACTACATAGTTAATTCCAGGTCAGCCTGAGCTAGAGTGAGACCCTACCTTGAAAAAACAAAACAAAACAAAGAAGAAGAGGAGGAGGAGGAGGAGGAGGAGGAGGAGGAGGAGGAGGAGGAGGAGGAGAAGAAAAATACAAACCTTTCAGTAATAACTTTTAATATCAATGGCCACAATGCTCCAACCAAAAGACACAGGCTTGCAGACTTGATTAAATGGCAGGAAACTTTTCTCTCAATAAAAGATAGACACTGTCTTAGGGTGCAAGGATGGAAAACAGTACTTCAAGCAAATGTGCCTAGGAAACAAGCAGGGATTGCTATCCTAATATCTGACAGGATAGACTTCAAACCAACACTAGTGAAGAAAGATATACTGATTAAAGGAACACTCCAACAGGAGGACATTACAGTCATAAACATATATGCGCCTGACATAGGGACTCCAAATATCATCAAAAAAGCACTATTAAGGCCTGGAGAGATGGCTTAGTGGTTAAGCGCTTGCCTGTGAAACCTAAGGACCCCAGTTCAAGGCTCAATTCCCCAGGATCCACATAAGCCAGATGCACAAGGTGGTGCATGCATCTGGAGTTTGTTTGCAGTGGCCGAAGGCCCTGGTGGCCCATTCTCTCTATCTGCCTCTTTCTCTCTCTGTCTGTCACTCTCAAATAAATAATAAACAACAACAAAATGTTTTTGTAAAAAAGCACTATTAGACTTATGTTTACAGATAACACAAAATACAATTGTAGTGGGTGACTTCAGTACCCCAATCTCATCAATGGACAGGCCATCTCAGCAAAAAATAAACAGAGAGATATCTGGATTAAATGATGTCATAGAACAAATGGACCTAACAGATATCTACAGAACATTCCACCCAAATGCTTCAGAATATACATTTTTCTCAGCATCACATGGAACATTCTCCAAAATAGACACAAAGCAAATCTTAACAAATACAGGAAAATTTAAAAAATCCATTATACTCTATCTGACCACAATCGGATTAAAGCACAAATCAGCAAGAAGAAAAACTACAGAGCATACACAAATTCATGGAGAGTAAACAGTACATTATTGAATGATGGATGGGCCATTGAAGAAATCATAGAGGAAATCCATAGATTCACAGAATCAAATGATGATGAGAATACAACATACCAAAACCTTTGGGCCAGAGCCTCTTGCCCCTACAAAGGAGCACCAGATGCTTGTGCCACTTTTTCCTTAGGGCTAACATGGATAGCTTGGGAACTGAACCCAGGCAAGCAGGATTTGCAAGCAAATGCCTTGAACTGTTGAGCCATTTCAGCCCAATTAAGCATTTTTCAGCTTCTAAAAAGGTAGAAATTCTCTATTAACTTCTAGAATCTCAACCCTCCCCCCTTTTTTGAGACAGAAAGCACTCTATCCAGGTTGGCATCAAATTCACAGTGATCCTCCTCCCAAGTGTTGGAATTATAGAAGTGAGCTGCCAGGCACAGCTTCCTTGTATTTTTGTTGTGGGGGGGGGGGATTGACATAAGGTCCTGCTCCAGTCAAGGCTCACCTGGAATTAATTAACTATGTAATCTCAGGCTGGCCTCTATCTCACAGTGATCCTTCCACCTTCACCTCCTGAGTGCTGAAAATGAAGGCACAATGCCATGCCTGGCTCAATAATAATAATAACAATTATTATTATTATTATTATTATTATTATTATTATTATTAATGAGAAAGAGACAGACAGAAAAAGAGAGAGAGAGAGAGAGAGGAAGAGGCAGAGAGAGTGAGAGAATGAGTGTGCCAGGGCCATTTCAGCTACTTTGAACAAACTCCAGATGTGTGCCCCCTTGTGGGCAAGCATGGCATTTGCATCTGGCTAAACATGGGACCTGGAGAATTGAATAGGCATTCTTAGGCTTGGCAGGCAGGTACCTTAACCATTAAGCCATCTCTCCAGCCCTCAATTATTTTTTGAATAATTTTGTTTATTTATGTGCAAGTAGAGGTGTGTGGCCATATCTAGCAGTTCATGTCAGTGTTGGCAAATCAAACTCAGGGTAAATCAGGCCCTCTCATGCCTTCATGCTTATGAAGCAAGTGCTCTTACCCACTCACCCATATCCCCAGGTTTATGTGTATTTTTTCCTATGACATTGGGAAGAAAATACAAAACTAATACTATAAATTTGCATGTTTTACTTTACTTACAACAGTTAAAACTAAAATACTGCTAGAAAAAACTAACCTTAAATAAAAAGAAAATAGTAACTCGGCATGATGGCACATGCCTTTAATCAAAGGACTAAGTGTGGGATGGGGGCAGAGGTAGGAGGATTGCTGTTAGTTCAAGGCCACCCTGAGATTACATAGTGATTTCCAGCTCAGCCTGGGTTACAGCAAGACACTACCTCAAAATAATAATAATAATAATAATAATAATAATAATAATAATAATAAAAACTAGGAGCTGGAGAGATGGCTTAGTTGTTAAGGTGCTTTGTTGAGAAGCCAAAGGACCCAGATTTGATTCCCCATAACCCACATAAGCCAGATGTACAAGGTGACACATGCATCTGGTATTTGTTAGTAGTGGCTTGAGGCTCTGGTATGAACACAATCATGCATGTGCTCTCTCTCACACACACATGCTCATACACACACCCCCACACACACACATTCTCTCTCTCTAATAAATGAAACATTTACAAAATAAAAGTATATAATACCAAGCAATACTGGTTATACTCTGAATATTTCACCCAAGTTTAGCAACTCCATCAAGCAAAAAGTACACAATATTGGATATTGGGATGAGGAATGTATTGCTCCACACTGACCATGTTACAAGGGGAATTATAATATAAAGACTCATTTATTTACCATGAATTTCTTTATTTGTACTTTTTTATTTTTTATTAACAACTTCTATACTTACATAAAAAAACACATGATATTTCCATCCCCTCCCCCATTCCCCTTTAGAACTCTACTCTCCATCATATACCCTCCCTCTCTCCATTAGTCTCTTTTTTAATTTGATGTCATAATCTTTTTCTTCTATTATGAGGGTCTTGCAAAGGTATTGATAGGCACTGCAAGGTCATGGATATCAAGGCCAATTTCCATCTGGACAGTTGCATTGTAAGGAGTTGTACCCTTCCTTTGGCTCTTACATTCTATCCACCCCCTCTTCCGCAATGGGCCCTGAGCCTTGGAGGGTTTGACAGAGATGTTTCAGTGCTGGGCACTCCTCCATCCCTTCTTCTCAGCACTATGTTGCCTTTTGGGTCATCCCACTGGTCATCACCATCTGAAAAGAGAAGCTTATCTAACGAGAGATGAGAGTAGCATTACTATGTGAATATGAACATTAAGTGTAGTGCTTTCAGGGCAGCTTGGTGGGAATAATATATACATTTAGACAGACAACAGCAGGCTTTATATCCCTAAGGCTCATGACCTCCACTGCCATAGACTTTGGCTTAGTTTTTTCAGTACCAGGCATGTATTCCCTCCCATCGAGAGGGCCTTCAGTTCAATTATGGAGCAGTTGGTTACCCCAAGAGTAGACATGCCACTATTGCACCCGTCCAGTCATGGGGCCTGTATGGCCAAACTTGAATTTTCCAGTGTCCACTGTTTTCACTGCTAATGACTTCTGTCTCCCATACACTGCATGCAGTGCAGTTTTTACAGCTTTCAGTTGGATGGTCTACAGGGAGAATGTTTTCTGCTCAGGACCAGCTTGCTTTCTCAGAGACCTTGCCTCTCAGGCAAGAGATGTCTTCAGCAATAGGGTCTTACCCATCTGTTTCTCAAGGGAAACCAAGGGCTTTGACAATAGCCTTTAATGTTTTGGAGGCTACTGGGACCTCCTTGGCCAACAACTCACTGGAAGGTATCCCATCCCAGGCACTGAAAATTTTCTTCTAACAGTCTATATCTTCTGGATGTGCCATTATTCAAAAAAGTAGGTTTACATAAGTCTTATTCAGAGTAGTTTGAATTTTGATTGACCCTCCCCTTCCCTTCTTTTATACATTCTCTTCCCATGGCCTTGCATAGGCCATTCTCCTCCCTGTAATCTGTTCTTCTACTTACATATGTGCAATACCATACATTTAAGTCCTTACCTTTCATCCCTCCCTTACAGCATTTACCAGCTTACTGGCTTCTGGTACTGATTTTTGGTTCCAATTCACACACAAGTAAATGCATTTCTAGCTAGGATCCACATATGAGAGAGAACATGTGACATTTGGCTTTCTGGCCCTGGGTTACCACACTTAGTAAAATCCTTTCCAGATCCATCCATTTCCCTGTAAATTTCATAATTTCATTTTTCTTTACTGCTAAATAGACTTCATTGTGTAAATGTACCACATCTTTATTATCCATTCATCTGTGGAGGGACATCTAGGCTGGTTCCATTTCCTAGCTATTGTGAATATAGCAGCAATAAACATGGTTGTGCAAGTATATCTAAGGTAGTGAAAAGAGTACTTCAGATATATGCCTAGGAGTGCTAGAGCTGTATCATATGGTAAATCTATTTTTAGCTGTCTCAAGAACCTCCACTTGGATTTCCACAATGGCTGGACCAGATTACATTCCCACCAATGGTGTAGAAGTGTTCCTGTTTTTCCACATCCATGCCAACACTTACTGTCATTTGTTTTCTCGATGATAGCCATTCTGACAGGAGTGAAATGTAATCTCAAAGTGGTTTTAATTTGCATTTCCCTGATGACTAAGGATGTGGAACACTTTTTTAGATGTTTATATGCCATCTGTATTTCTTCTTCTGAGAACTATTTAGTTCCATAGCCCATTTTTTAAGTGGGTTGTTTGATTTCTTATTATTCTGTTTTTTGAGTTATTTGTATATTCTGGATAGTAATCTTCTGTCAGATGTATAGCTGGCAAAGATTTTCTCCCATTCTTAAGGTTGTCTCTTTACTCTATTCACAGTGTCCTTTGCTGTACAAAAGCTTTGTAATTTCATGAGGTCCCAGTGGTTGATTAGTGGTTTTATTCCCTAAGCAATTGGGGTTATATTCAGAAAGTCCTTGCCTATGCCAATATGTTGAAGGGTTTCCCCTACCTTTTCCTCTAGCAGTTCAGAGTTTCAGGTCTGATATTAAGGTCCCTGATCCATTTGGACTTGATTCTTGTGCATAGAGAAACAAGGATCTGTTTTTATCCTATTACATACAGATGTCCAGTTTTCCCAGCACCACTTGTTGAAGAGGCTATCTTTTCTCCAATGAATATTTTTGGCATTTTTTTGTCAAAAATCTGGTGGCTGCACCTGCCTGGATTAATATCTGTGTCTTCTATTCTGTTCCACTGATCAACCTGTCGGTCCTTGTGCCAGTACCATGCTGTTTTTATTACTATGGCTTTGTAATATATCTTGAAATCGGGTATGGTAATACCACCAGCCTGATTTTTGCTGCGCAAAATTGTTTTGGCTATTCGAGGTTTTTTGTGTTTCCAGATGAATTTTAGGATTGTTTTTTCTATTTTTGTGAAGAATGCTATTGGGATTTTAATGGGGATCGCATTAAATGTGTAATTTGCTTTTGGTAAGATTGACATGTTTACAATATTGATTCTTCCAATTCAGGAGCATGGGATGTCTATCCATTTCCTTGTGTCTTCTGCAATTTGTAACTCAAGTTTTTTAAAGTTCTCATTGTAGAGATCCTTCACTTCCTTGGTTAAGTTTATTCCAAGGTATGTTATTTTTTTGAGGCAATTGTGACTGGGAGTGATTCCCTGATTTCATCCTCTGCACGTTTGTTGTTAGTGTATAGAAAAGCTATTCATTTCTGTGTGTTTATTTTGTATCCTGCTACCTTGCTAAAAGTGTTTATCAGCTCTAACAGTTTGCTGGTAGAATCTTTAGGGTCTGTTATTTATAGAATCATATAGTCCGCAAATAATGATAATTTTATCTCTTCCTTTCTGATTTGTATCCCTTTTATGAGTGTCTCTTGCCTTATTGCTATGGTTAAGACTTCCAGTACGATATTAAATAGTAGTGGGGAAAGTGGACACCCTTGTCTTTTTCCTGAATTTAAAGGAAAAGCTTCAAGTTTTTCCCCATTTACTATTATGTTGGCTGTAGGTTTGTCATAAATAGGTTTTATTATGTTGAGATATGTTCCTTCTATTCCCAGTTTCTGTAATACTTTCACCATGAAGGAGTTTTGGATTTTGTCAAATGCCTTTTCTGCATCTATTGAGATGACCATGTGATTTTTGTCCTTCAGATCATTTATATTGTGTATTAAATTTATGGATTTGTGTATGTTGAACCATCCCTTCCTCTCTGGGATTAAGCCTGCTTGGTCAGGGTGAATAATCTTTCTGATATATTCTTGTATTCTGTTTGCCAGTATTTCGTTGAGAATTTTTGCATTTATGTTCACGAGGGAGATTGGTCTGTAATTTTCTTTTTGTGATCTGTCTTTGTCCAGTTTGGGTATCAGGTGATGCTGGCTTCATAGAAGGATTTTGGTAGAATTCCTTCTTTTTCTTTTTTATGGAAAAGTTTGAGAAGCATTTTTTTAGATCTTCCAGGAATGTCTGGTAAAATTCAGCAGTGAATCCATCTGGGCCTGGGCTTTTATTAGTTGGGAGACTGTTTATAACTGCTTGGATCTCTGTTGTTGTTATAGGTCTATTTAAGTGGTTTATCTCATCTTGATTTAATTTTGGTAGGTCACATGAATCAAGGAAATCATCCATTTCTTTCAGGTTTTCAAACTTAGAGGCATATAATTTTCTTTTCTTGTGGGATCCCTGCCTGGTTTTGGAATTGGGGTAATACTAGCTTCATAGAAGGTGTTAGGGATCTCTCCCTGTTCTCCTATTGTGTGGCACAGTTTGGGAAGAATTGGTTTCAGTTCTTCCATGAAGGTTTGATAGAATTCTGCTGAGAAATCATCTGGTCCTGGACTCTTCTTTTTGGGGAGGTGTTTGATTACCTCTTATATCTCAAAGGGTGTGATGGGTCTGTTTAGGAAATTAATCTGCTCTGGGATTAGCTTTGGTAGGTGTATGTGTCTAGGAATTCATCCATTTCCTCCATAGTCTCCTGTTTTATGGAGGAGAGGTTTTTGAAATAAGTCCTAATAACTCTTCCTATTTCACTCATGTCTGTTGTGATCTCTCCTTTTTCATTTCTAATTTTTTTGATTTGAAGTGTTTCTTTTCTTCTCTTGATCAAATTGGACAGGGGTGTATCAATCTTGTTAAGTTCTTCATAGAACCAGCTCTTTGTTTCATCAATTTTCTTAATTGTCCTCTTAGTTTCCAATTCATTAATTTCTGCTCTTATCTTAATTATTTCTTTCCTTCTGGAGCTTTTTGGGTTGGTTTCTTCTAGCTTTTCCAATGCCTTCAGGTGGATCGTTAGGTTATTGATTTGGGATCTCTCTGTTTTTGTTATGAGGTCATTTAGTGCTATGATTTTTTCCCTAAGGACTGCCTTCATTGTGTCCCATAAGTTTTGGTATGATATGTTCTCGTTGTCATTGAATTCTAGAAATTTTGCAATTTCAATTTTTATTTCATCCACAATCCATTTATTGTTTAAAAGTGTGTTGTTCAATTTCCAGGATGTAGAGGGATTCCTGGTGTACTTTTTGTTTTTAATTTCTAGCATTACAGCATTGTGGTCTGATATCATGCAGGAAATTACATCAATTTTCTTGAAAATATGGAGGCAGGGTTTGTGGCCCAGTACATGATCTATTTTTGAGAAGGTTCTGTGGGCTGCTAAGAAGAATGTGTAATCTGTAGATTTTGAGTGGAATGTTCTGTATATATCTGTTAGGTCTACTTTCTCTATGGTGTTGTTGAGCTCTCTTACTTCCCTGTTAATTTTCTTTTTGGATGATCTATCCATTGTTGATAGTGGGATATTGAAGTCCCTGACTATGATGGTGTTGGTGTTTATTTCTGTTTTGTTGCCAAGTAGATTTTGCTTTATGAATTGTGTCTCACCTTTGTTTGGTGCATAAGTATTGATGATTGTGATATCCTCTTGATGGATTGTTCCCTTGATAAGTAAGAAGTGGCCTTCTTTGTCTTTTTTGGTTACTTTCGGTTTGAAGTCTATTTTATCTGGTATGAGTATAGCTACACCTGCTTTCTTCTTATTTGTGTTTGCTTGGAATATCATTTTCCACCCTTTCACTCTGAGGAGGTGTCTGTCTTTAGTGGTGAGGTGGGTTTCTAAAAGATAGAAGATTGAAGGGTCCAGTTTTCTGATCCACCCTGTTAGCTTATGTCTTTTGATAGTGAATTAAGGCCATTAATATTCAGAGATATAACTTTGAGGTTTGATTTAATACCTGCCATATTGTGGTGAGTTGTGGTCTTTGTGGTTTTTTTTTTTTTTTTTTTTTTGGTTAATGTGGACTGCTTCTTGGGGGCTCTTGAGATTGGTTATTTGTTTCTTCTGTGTGGAGAATTCCCTGAAGTATTTTCTGTAGGTTTGGCTTTGTGTTCATTTATTTGTAAAGATGAGTTTACCGTGGAACATTTTTCTTTCACCATCTATTATGAGGGATACTTTTGCCCTCGTAGGACTGTCTTCTTTGTGTCCCAAAGGTTTTGGTGTGTTGCATTCTCATCATCATTTGATTCTATGAATTTCTTGATTTCCTTTTTAATTTCTTCAATGACCCATACATCATTCAGTAATGTACTGTTTAATCTCCATGAATTTCTGTATTCTCTGTAGTTTTTCTTGTTGCTGATTTGCAGTTTAATCCCACTGTAGTCAGATAACATACAAGGGATTATTTCAACTTTCCTGTATTTGTTAAGATTTGATTTGTGGGCCAATATATGGTCTATTTTAGAGAATGTCCCATATGCTGCTGAGAAGAATGTATATTCTGCAGCATTTGGATGGAATGTTTTGTATATATCTGTTAAGTCCATTTGTTCCATGATATCATTTAATGCAGATGTTTCTCTGTTTATTTTTTGTTGGGTAGAGCTGTCAAGTGATGAGAGCAGGGTATTGAAGCCACCCACTACTATTGTGTTATGAGTTATCTCTGACCTTAAGTCTAATACTGTTTGTTTGATGAAATTGGGAGCCCTGTGTTGGGAGCATATATGTTTAGGATTGTGATGTCCTCCTGTTGGAGTGTTCCTTTAATCAGTATAAAGTAACCTTCTTTAACTTTCCTCACTAATGTTGGCTTGAAGACTATCCTGTCAGAAATTAGGATAGCAACCCCTGCTTGTTTCCTAGGCCCATTTGCTTGAAATAACTTTTCCCAACCTTTCACCCTAAGAAGGTTTCTATCTTTTAATGAGAGGTGAGTTTCTTGGAGGCAACAGATGGTAGGATCCTGCTTTTTAATCCAGTCTGCAAGTCTATGTCTTTTGGTTGGGGCATTGAGGCCATTGATATTCAGTTATTATTGAAAGATATGTATTTGAGCTCTCCATTTTTCTTGTTTTGTAGTTCTTCCTGGTTTTCCCTTTACTCACTTGTTTTAAGTGTTATTTGAGTATGGTTTATTTTTTCCTATTTCCTGCTGTGTGTGTTTTGTTTTCTCTTCAGCATGAATGATTCCTGCAAATATTTTCTGTAGAGCTGGCTTAGTTGCCATAAATTCCTTTAGCCTGTCTTTGTTGTGGAATGTCCTTATTTATCCATAAATTTGGATAGATAGCTTTGAAGGATAAAGTAATCTCGGTTGACAGTTTTTATCTTTCAGAACTTGGAATATATCACTCCAGACCCTGTTGGCTTTTAAAGTTTGTGTTGAGTAATCTTCAGTGATCCTGATGGGTTTCCCTTTGAAGGTCATTTGCTTTTTCTCTCTAACTGCTTTCAATATATTTTCTTTGGTTTACATGTTTAGTAGTTTAATTATAACATGGCAAGAAGAGGATCTGTCTAGGTTTTGTCTGTTTGGTGTTCTAAATGCTTCTTGTATCTATATTGGCATTTCTTTCCCCATTTGGGGAAATTTTTCTTCTATGATTTTGTGGAAAACACCTACTAAGCCTCTGGATTGAAATTCTTCCCCCTCTGCTATACCTTGAATTCTTATGTTTGATCTTTTCATAGTGTCCCACATGTCTTGGAGTTCCCATTCATACCTTTCTATTAGCTTGTCTTTCTCTTTGTTGGACTGCGATAGGTCTGTTATCTGGTCTTCTAGTTTAGATATTCTGTCCTCTCCTTCATCCATTCTACTGACGAGACTTTCCACAGAGTTTTTTATTTCACTGACTGTGTTCTTCAGAGCTAGGGTTTCAGCCTGGTTTTTCTTAAGTATTTCTATTTCCTTATTCATGTCCTGTAATGACCTTTTTATTTAGCTAAGCTGTTTTTCTGTATTCTGTTTCAAGAGTTTGTTTTCTTCTTTAATTCCTTTGTTTTCTTCTCAGATTCCATTCATTTCTTTTTATTTCTTCTTTCATTTCTTTGAGTATAGATAGCATCATTCTTTTGAAATCTTTGTCAGATATTTCATCTAAAACAGTCTCACACTTGTTATTGGTCTATTTACATGACTAACCTCATCTTCATTTAATTTAAGTAGGTCATATAAATCAAGGAAATCATGCATTTCTTTAGCATTTTCAAACTTAGTGGAACGTATCCTCTTATAGTATGTCCCTATGATTTTTTGAATTTCCCTGGTATATGTTGTGATGGTGCCTTTTTCACCTCTACTTTTATTAATTTGTGTCTCTTCTCCCTTTCTTTTGGACAGATTTGCTAAGGGTTTATCAATCTTGTTTATCCTTTCAAAGAACAAACTCTTTGTTTCACTGATTCTTAACATTTTTTTGTGGTTTCTAGTTCATTAATTTCTGCCCTGATCTTTGTTATTTCTTCCCATCTATGGATTTTTGTTTTGCTTTGTTCTTCTTTTTCCAAGGCCTTAAGGTGAAGCATTAAGTTGTTTGCTTACAACCTTTCTATTTTCTATATGTAGGAACTTAAAACTATAAATTTCCCTCTTAGGACTGCCCTCATTGTGTCCCAAAGGTTTTGGTATGTTGTGTTCTCCCTATCACTTGACTCTATGAATTTTTTTAATTTCCTTCTTAATTTCTTCATTGACCCATTCATCATTTAGTAGTGTATTGTTTAGTTTCCATTATTTTGTGTATGCTCTATAGCTTTTCATGCTATTGATTTGTAGTTTGATCCAATTGTGATCAGATAGAGTGCAAGGAATTGTTTTAATTTTCCTATATTTCTTAAGATTTGCTTTGTATCCTAGCATATGGTCTATTTTAGAGAATGTTTCATGTACTGCTGAAAAGAATGTGTATTCTGTAGCATTTGGATGAAATATCCTGTAGATATCTGTTAGGTCCATATTTTCTGTGACCTCATTTAATCCAGCCGAATCTCTGTTTATTTTGGCTGGCATCACCTGTAAATTGGTGAGGGTGGGAGTTGAAGTCACCCACGACAACCATGTTTGGTGTTATCTGTGACCATGCTGTGGTCTCAGGTAGGCTGGCTGGGTCTGTGTGTGGCTGCTCTGATTGTCTGTGCTTGGTGCTGTGTAGTTCCCTTCCCAAGGTCTCTGGTGCTGTCTGGCATTTGTGCTGTCGGTGGGAGAGGGGAGGCTATGGATGGTGGCTGATGTTCTCCCACTGGCCCTCATGATCCTCTTCCTCATGAGCCATTCTGATTCTCTCTGCCATCCTACCTTCCACACTTCTTGAGTTTGCACAGAGCCTGGGTGTGAGTGTAAATTCCCCTCATGTGGCTTTATTCCTGCAGCTTAGGACGAGCCTGACAGCTGTGGCCACGTGCACCTGGTGCAGCTGCTGCTGGAGCTGCTTTTGCATGCTTCTGTTAACTCTAGATGCTCTGGATCTCTCCTATTTCTCTGCTGTGGTTGATAATTTATTATTCACCTTACTTTTTAGTAGAAGAGTGTATTTTGCTGGCTTTGTTTTTGCTTTTACTCCCCTAGGCTGCTTTGGCATGGTTCCTATGCCACCATCTTAACTTGAAGTCCTCTGCTCTGTGACTTCTTTATTGCCTGCTAGTTTTACGGAGAGTTATTAGCTCTTTAGTTCCCTCTAGTTTTCAGGCAAGGCTATTAGCCCTTCACATGGTCATGATTCCAATCTATCCAATTGTGTCTGGCAATGGTACCATTACTGGTATTTTCAGTGGGGATGAGAACAATGATCACACAGGGTTAAAACTTGGGGAAAAGAATAGCTATAGCCCTATTCTACATAGTGATAGAAAACATGATTGGAGGGGCTATCTATTTTTTTGTAGCATTCTGTGCCAGATCAATCCATATATTACTGGGAAGCACCCATGAATAGGAACTAAAAATGAAAAAAATAGGAGTTTACACACTTTAAATATACCTTGTCTGCTAAATTCACAGATAATGTACACCAAATAGCCAAGTCATTGATATACCTACAAAAGGCGCTAAATTCCCTGGCCAATATGGTTATACAAAACCACAGAGGCCTAAACCTGCTTATAGCTTATAAAAAAGGATTATGCTTATTTACATAAGGAACACTGCTTTATACAAACAAACCTATAATTACTATGAATAGACTCAAGAGACTTAAAGAAAGCATGGCTAAAGGAGAGAAAATTAATCAACTCCTGACTATTGTAGGAGAGCTATTTGTCATGGGCTCACTGGTCTATGTCCCTGATCAGACCACTAACAAAAATCTTATTATTTGGATTATTATTTGGGCCTTGCTTCTTTTACCTCCTAAGTAGACTTACACTACTAGATGCTCTCAGCCCAAGGGCTAATTATAGTCCAATGAAACAAGAAGACTCATATTTATAAAAGTTGAAGTATTCTATATAAAATTGGTAAGACTTCAAATTGGGGGAAACTATTGAAGGAATAGCATATATTTATTGTTTATTGCTTATATTAGTTTAGGTGGAACATAATCAATGTATCTATAAGAAATTTAAATGTACCGGGGACTTTGAGTGAAGTAATAGATGTTTCATTTCCTGACTCTGAAACTGCAGCAGGGGAGATTTCTCTAGTATTAGCTAATAAGAATTCTGTGACTCTGAGCCTAACCCCTTTAGACAATATGTAACTACCTTATCTCAAGAGACAGCTGCCTGTACTTAATCTTATTTGACAGAATCCTACACTTATGAATGAAGGGTTAATAGCCTTCCCTGAACTAGAGGGAACTAAAGTTAATCACTAACCTTAAGATGAGAAGGACATAAAGAATAAGGCATCCAGTCCTACTTAGTCAACTCTGCTAAAGAGCCTATTACAAGCAAATAACTTTGATGCTTTGTCTACTTCCCTTTGACCTTCAGCTAATTCAGTATGTTTTCCTTAGTATGCTCCTTATAAGTTTGAACCCCAGCCTGACTCGGTGCTTCAGCCTTCATCCTGAGGGAAGGCTGCTACCCCTCACTATACCTCTCAATAAACAATCTGTCTGTAGAGATCAAGTCCGATGTTCTTTCTTGCTTTTCTCCTACACATTCCTTACATTTTGGGGCCATGATTCAAATCGCTTCGGGAATTTCAGGCTGCATGCCCTCCCCTTTTCTTACACTTTCCTTACAATGGATGTAAATCTCTTCCCTCTCTAAGCATGGAAGAATTCAGACAAACAATTATAAAAGGTATATAAATCCAGCTCAATCTGAGTTCAGGGCCTCTGTCAGGTTTTCAGCATTAGCCAGCAGAGGTCTGCACATGAATAAAGGCTCTCTCCCCCTCTTTTAAGTGGATTTTGCCTGATTATTTTCATTGATTCATAAATTCCTATAACACTATCTCAAAAATGCAGATGAGCCGGGCATGGTGGTGCACGCCTTTAATCCCAGCACTCGGGAGGCAGAGGTAGGAGGATCGCCATGAGTTCAAGGCCACCCTGAGACTACATGGTGAATTCCAGGTCAGCCTGGGCCAGAGTGAGACCCTACCTTGAAAAAACAAAAAAAAAAATGCAGATGACATTCCTGGAAATAACACATAAAATTATCTTTTATCCCCATCCCCTGTGTGCACAAAAGCATGTATACGCACATGTATTGCACACACATGAACATGTAAATACACAGCTACACATATACCATATTTTTTGTTGGTATTTTGAGGTAGGTTCTTATTCCAGCTCAGTCTGACCTGGAATTCACTATGTAGTTTCAGGGTGGACTTGAACTCATGTGATCCTCCTACCTCTGCCTCCTGAGTACTGGGATTAAAGGTGTATGCCACCATGCCCAGCATACCAAATTTTTAATTAAAATTTTAAAATTTATTTTCAAGCTCAGAGAAGTAGAGAGAAGAGAGACAGATTGGGCACTCCAGGAACTCCATACACTAAAAAAACAAAAAAAAAAAGATCTCTAGACACATGTGCCACTTTGTGTATTTGGCTGTAGGTGGATGTGTGGGAATAGAACTTGGGTTGCTAGGCTTTGCAGGCAAGCACCTTAACGAGTAAGCCCTCTATCCAGCACATGTATCACATTTTTACAAAAAAGCATCCATGGGTGAGAGGAGCAGATATTGGGAGAGAAATCTGGTTAAAGCAGGTTTAGGGTGAATAGGGGATCTGGGAAGGCAAGAAGAGTAGCCCTGAGATCCTGCCCATGGATAGATCTTGTAGAACAAAAAGCCCAAAGAATATGCTGAGGACAGAGTGGAAACTTCTAGCAGCTGGAAAGGCCTTATTCCAGCTGAGCAGGGGATGGCAGAAGTACTGGCAAGAAACACTTCATGGAGGAAAGGTCAGAAATAAG
Source organism: Orientallactaga sibirica (assembly GCA_036365145.1). Taxonomy (NCBI): domain Eukaryota; kingdom Metazoa; phylum Chordata; class Mammalia; order Rodentia; family Dipodidae; genus Orientallactaga; species Orientallactaga sibirica. The sequence continues at coordinate 60,631 of JAEOAD010001901.1, read as the reverse complement.
CCCATTTGGGATACAGAGAAAAGTAGTCTGGATTGGCATGAAATGATTAGGCATGCAGCAGGTTTCCAGCCCTGCATGCTGGGCACTCTGAGGACTTCCTGCCTGGGTTAAGAAATGCCCTGACTAATTATCCTGGCTTTGCTTTGAGTACCAGGAAGGTAGGGTTGTTACCCAGCATCGTGTTGCTCTGGGACCTGACAAATGGCTCTGGTGCCTGCTGACTTCTTGAGAAAGTGGCAGCTGCTCCCGCTACAGGTACTGAGCAGAGCCTGGAAGAGAGCAGAAGGTGAAGCCAGCCCCAGTGTCTTTTCAGTGTTCAGTTATTCAGGCCTTTGTTGTAACTAGGCTACTGGCAAAAGGGATGCCTGTGTTCTGCTGCTCATGCCCAGAGTTTGATAATGGTTAAATTTTTAATAGACTGATGGACTTGGCTAAAGATATTGGACTGAGAGATTTAAGATTTTAAGTTGGAAAACCTTAAGCAAGTTAAAATTACAGGTACTAAAACTGGTTTTAGGTTACTGAAGCTGCTATTGTCAAGCATATTAACAATCTTAAGGAAGACAGCACAACTGCTTGACTTTAAAATAATGGGGAGGAGCCGGGCTTGGTGGCGCATGCCTTTAATCCCAGCACTTGGGAGGCAGAGGTAGGAGGATCGCCGGGAGTTCGAGGCCACCCTGAGACTACATTGTTAATTCCAGGTCAGCCTGGGCCAGAGTGAGACCCTACCTCGAAAAACCAAAAAAAAAAAATAATAATAATAATAATAATAATAATGGGGGGAGGATGCCTGAGGAAAGACTGATATAAATGCAAACTCTTGGAAAGAGGTGGAACTGGAAAAGAAACCTGCTTTTCAAGATCATGATTTATTTCATCCCTAAATTAAGAATATGGCTGTGTCCTGCAGTCCTGAACACCTGGTTTTGGTTTCAGCAGCATGAAAAAATGTGTGGAGTGGTCATGAAATGCACATGGTTCCAGGAGCTGCTGCTGTGATGAGGCTGTAGTGGGGCCCAGTGTCACACAAATAAGACCATTGTCTCACAAAGTGCTGGGTGTGAATAGACATGCTCCAGGGCTGCACATCAGAGGTGGGTTCTCGGAGAGCAGCCCCAAACTGCTTGGAGTGTCTGCTTTTTTTTTTTTTTTTAATTTTTATTGACTTTTAATCTTACATACCAAAAAAACCCCACCTGATATTTCCCTCCCCTCCCCCATTCCACGTTAGAACTCCGGTCTCCATCATATCCCCTCCCTTTCTCCATTAGTCTCTCTCCTAATTTGATGACATCATCTTTCTCTTCTATTTTGAGGGTCTTGCAAAGGTATTGCTAGGCACTGCAAGGTCATGGATATCGAGGCCAATTTCTGTCTGGGCAGCTGCATAGTAAGAGGTCATATCCTTCCTTTGGCTCTTCCATTCTATCCGCCCCCTCTTCCGCAGTGGTCCCTGAGCCACTGGAGGATGTGACAGAGGTGTTTCAGTGTTAGGCACTCCTCCATCCCTTCTTCTCAGCACTATGTTGCCTTTTGTGTCATCCCAGTGGTCATCACCATCTGAAAAGAGAAGCTTCTCTAGCCAGAAGTGAGAATAGCGTTAATATGTGGACATTAACATTTAGTGTAGTGTCCCCAGGGCAGCTTTGCGGGAATAGTATATACATTTAGTCAGACATGAGCAGGCTTATACCCCCAAGGCTCATGACCTCACCTACCATAGACTTTTACTTAGGTTTTTCAGTACCGGGTATGTATTCCCTCCCATAGAGAGGGCCTTCAGTCCAATTATGGAGCACTTGGTTACCCCAAGAGTAGACACGCCACTATTGCACCCGTTCAGTCATTGGGCCTGTCTGGCCAAGCTTGAATATTCAGCATCCACTATTTTCACTGTTGATGGCTTCTGTCTCCCATATGCTGCATGCAGTGCAGCTTTTTCCAGCTTTCAGTTGGCTGGTCTACAGGGAGAAGGTTTTCTGCTCAGCACCAGCTTGCTTTCTCAGTGTCCTTGCCTCTCAGGCATGAGATGTCTTCAGCAATAGGGTCTTACTATCTATTTCTCTAGGGAAACCAAGGGCTTTGGCAAAAGCCTTAATGTTTTGGAGGCTACCGGGACCTCCTTGGCCAACATCTCACTGGAAGGAGTTCCATCCCAGGTACTGAAAATTTTCTAGTAACAGTCTACATCTTCTAGACGTGCCCTTGTTCAAAAAAGTAATTTTACATATGTCTTATTGATAAAATCTTGAGTTTAGATTGTCCCTCCCCCTGCCCTTTTTGTATGCATTCTCTTCCCATGGCCTCGCTTAGGCCATTCCCCTCCCTGTACTCAGTTCTTCTACTTATATATGTGTATTACCATACACTTAAGTCCTTCCCTTTCTTCCCTCCCTTATAGCCTTTTACCCGCTTACTAGTTTCTGGTACCTATTTTTGGTTCCAGTTCATACACAAGTCTATACATTGGTAGCTAGGATCCACATATGAGAGAGAACATGTGACGATTGGCTTTCTGAGCCTGGGTTACCTCACTAAGTATAATCCTTTCCAGATCCATCCATTTCCCTGCAAATTTCATAATTTCATTTTTCTTTACTGCTGAATAGAACTCCATTCTGTAAATGTACCACATCTTTATTATCCACTCATCTGTGGACGGACATCTAGGCTGCTTCCATTTCCTAGCTATTGTGAATAGAGCAGCAATAAACATGGTTTTGCAAGTATCTCTAATGTAGTGAGAAGAGTCCTCTGGATATAGGCCTAGGAGTGCTATAGCTGGATCATATGGTAAATCTATTTCTAGCTGTCTCAAGAACCTCCACACTGACTTCCACAGTGGCTGGACCAGCTTACATTCCCACCAACAGTGTAGAAGTGTTCTTGTTTTTCCGCATCCATGCCAACACTTATTGTCATTTGTTTTCTTGATGGCAGCCATTCTGACAGGAGTGATATGGAATCTCAAAGTGGTTTTAATTTGCATTTCCCTGATGGCTAAGGATGTAGAACATTTTTTAAGATGTTTATATGCCATCTGTATTTCATCTTCCGTGAATTCTCTATTTAGTTCCGTAGCCCATTTTTTAACTGGGTTGTTTGAATTCTTGTTATTCTGTTTTTTGAGTTCTTTTCATATTCTGGATATTAATCCTCTGTCAGATGTATAACTGGCAAAGATTTTCTCCCATTCTGTAGGTTGTCTTTTTGCTTTTTGTGTCCTTTGCTGTACAAAAGCTTTGTAATTTCATAAGGTCCCAGTGGTTGATTAGTGCTTTTATTCTCTGAGCAATTGGAGTTATATTCAGAAAGTCCTTGCCTATTCCGATATGTTGAAGAGTTTCCCCTACTTTTTCCTCTAGCATTTTCAGAGTTTCAGGTCTGATATTAAGGTCCCTGATCCATTTGGACTGGATTCTTGTGCAAGGAGAGAGACAAGGATCTGTGTTTATCCTTTTACAAACAGATGCCCAATTTTCCCAGCACCACTTGTTAAAGAGGCTATCTTTTCTCCAATGAGTATTTTTGGCATTTTTGTCAAAAATCAGGTATCTGTAGCTGTCTGGATTAATATTTGGGTCTTCTATTCTGTTCCATTGATCTACCTGTCTGTCCTTGTGCCAGTACCATGCTGTTTTTGTTACTATGGCTTTGTAGTATAACTTAAAATCGGGTATGGTTATACCACCTGCCTGATTTTTGTTGCGCAAAATTGTTTTGGCTATACGAGGTTTTTTGTGTTTCCAGATGAATTTTAGTATTGTTTTTTCTATTTCTGTGAAGAATGCTATTGGGATTTTAATGGGGATCACATTAAATGTGTAGATTACTTTTGGTAAGATTGACATTTTCACTATATTGATTCTTCCAATCCAGGAGCATGGAATGTCTTTCCATTTCCTTGTGTCTTCTGTGATTTGTCGCTCGAGTTTTTTATAGTTCTCATTGTAGAGATCCTTCACTTCCTTGGTTAAGTTTATTCCAAGGTATTTTATTATTTTTTTTTTTGAGGCAATTGTGAATGGGAGAGATTCCCTGATTTCATCCTCTGCATGTTTGTTGTTAGTGTATAGAAAAGCTACTGATTTCTGTGTTTACTTTGTATCCTGCTACATTGCTAAAAGTGTTTATCAGCTCTAATAATTTGCTGGTAGAGTCTTTAGGATCTGTTATGTATAGAATCATATCATCTGCAAATAATGATAATTTGACCTCTTCCTTTCCGATTTGTATCCCCTTTATGAGTGCCTCTTGCCTTATTGCTATGGCTAAGACTTCCAATACTATATTAAATAATAGTGGGGAAAGTGGACACCCTTGTCTTGTTCCTGAATTTAGAGGAAAAGCTTCAAGTTTTTCCCCATTAAGTATTATGTTGGCTGTAGGTTTGTCATAAATAGCTTTTATTATGTTGAGATATGTTCCTTCTATTCCAAGTTTCTGTAGTACTTTCACCATGAAGGGGTGTTGGATTTTGTCAAATGCCTTTTCTGCATCTATTGAGATGACCATGTGATTTTTGTCCTTCAGACCATTTATATGGTGTATTACATTTATGGATTTGCGTATGTTGAACCATCCCTGCATCTCTGGGATAAAGCCTACTTGGTCAGGGTGAATAATCTTTCTGATATATTCTTGTATTCTGTTTGCCAGTATTTTGTTGAGAATTTTTGCATCTATGTTCATGAGGGAGATTGGTCTATAGTTTTCTTTTTTTGATCTGTCTTTGTCCAGTTTGGGTATCAGGGTGATGCTGGCTTCATAGAAGGATTTCGGTAGAATTCCTTCCTCTTCTATTTTATGGAAAAGTTTGAGAAGCATTGGTGAGAAGCATTGGCAAAAAGTACAAAATGTTTATTGCAGAAACAGGATAGGAGCTAAACCATAAATCACAACTCATGCTACAGTTACAGACATAAAAATAATTTTAAACATAAAGTTGAATTTGGCGCATTACAGCAGGGACATTCCATTCTTAGAAGAATATAGGGAAGAAAAAACAAAACGAACTTGTGAACAGTTCTGTTGGTCAGTTACAGGAAGCACATGGGGGTATGGGAGTAGGCCTGTGACCAAGAGACTCCAAATGTCCCACTTATCTGCACTTAGGGATTTTTCTCAAAATTGCAGGCCTGGTGTAATGCTACTCAGACCAGCAGAGCATCTTGTTTATCTGCCATCCCCATCTGCTTAAGCATGTGTTTCATTCCATTCTTTTATGAGCTCCTACAAGGAAGTGACTTCTATTTTTCTCTAAGCTTGATATAAAGAAATATAGAGAAATATAACATTTTGGCTCTTTACATTCTCCCCAGACCTCACCTGTAAAACAAAGATGATCATATCTACCCTTGCTCCATCATTAACACATTGATGATCATATCTCCCCAAGCCTCATCTTTAACACTGTGGTGACTATGTCTCCCAAGTCCTCACCTGTAACACAATGATGATCATGACTTCCCAGGCCTCATCTGAAACACAATGAGGATCATTTCCCCCAAAACCTAATCTGAAACACAATTATAATCATTTCTCCACAGGGGTCATCTGTAACACAATGAGGGCCATGTCTCCCAAGGACTCATCTTTAACACAACGATGATGTATACCTAGGCTGCATCTACAGCACAATGATGATAATGTCTCCTCCCCAGACATCATCAGTAACACAATCATGATTTTGTCTCCCCAGGTCTCCTTTGTGACAAAATGATAATCATGTCTCTCAGGCATCATCTCTAACACATTGATAATCATGTCTCACCAGGCCTCATCTGGAACAACGGTGATCATATCTTCCCAGGCCTCATCTGGAACACATTGTTCATTATGTCTCCCCAGTCCCCACCTCTAAAACAATGCTCATCATGTCTCTAAAGGCCTCATCTATAAAACAATGATGATCATGTCTCCACATTCCCCATCTGTAACATATGGATGATCATGTCTCTCCAGGATTCATCTGTAACACTATGGTGATTATGTCTCCCCAGGCCTCACATATAACCCAGTGATGATCATGAATGCCACAGTCTCTTCTGTAATACAATCATTTTGTCTCCCCAGGCCTCATCTGTAATACAATGATGATTACTATGATGAGCATGTCTCCCCAGGTCTCATCTGTAATATGGTGATGACATGTCTCTCCAGGCCTCATTGCTAACACAATGATGGTCATATCTCCTTAGGTGTATCTGAAGCACAATGATAATCATGTCTCCACAGGCCTCATCTCTAACACATTGATGATCATGTCTCACCTGTCATCATATTTAACAATGCTGATCATGTCTGCCCAGGACTCATATGTAGCACAATGATGATCACTTCTCCCTAAGCCTAATCTGTAATGCAATGATGATCATGTCTCCCCAGGCCTCATCTGTACCACATTAATGGTTGTGTAACCCCACTCATATGTAGCACAATGATAATCATGTCTTGCTGGGAACATCTGTACTACAATGAAGATCATGTCTCCAAAGGCCTCATCTGTAACACAATGATCATGTCTACAGAGGTCTGATCTTTAATACAACAATGAACATGTCTTCACAGACCTCACCTATAACACACTGATGTTTATATCTCACCAATCATCATCTGTAACAAGAATAATAATGTCTGTCCAGTGTGCATATGTAGCACAATGATGATCATGTATTCTGAGGCCTCATCTGTAACACAACAATGATAATGACTTCCAAGGCCTCACCTATAACACAATTATGATCATGTTCAGGCCTCATGTTTAACAGAAGAATGATCAAGTCTCCCCAGGCCACATCAGTAACACATTGATGATTATGTCACCCAATGACTCACTTGTAAAACAAGGATGATCATGTCTCCTCAGGCCTCATCTGTAACACTATGATGATTATGTCTCCCTTGGCCTCACCTATAAAATGTTGATGATCATGATTGCCCAGGCCACATCTGCAAGACAATGAAGATCATGTCTACCAAGGCCTCATTTGTAGCAAAATAATGAACATGTCTCCTGAGGCCTCATATATAAAACAATGACTATCATGTCTCCCCAGGCCTCATTTGTTACACAGTGATTATGTCTCCCGAGGCTTCATCTGTAACACAGTGATGATCATGGCTGGCCAGGCCTCTTCTTTAACACAAGGTTGATCATGTGTCCCCAGGTCGCATCTTTAATACAATGATGATCATGTCTCCAGAGGCCTCACGTGTTACACAACAATGATCATATCTCCCCAGGTCTCATCTGTAGCACAATGATGATCATGTCTCCAAAGACCTCATCTGTAAAACATTGATGTTCATGTTTACTGAGGTCTCATCTGTAACACATTGTTGATTATATCTCCCCAGGCCTTACCTATAAAACTATGATGATCATGTCTCTCGAGGTATCATATGTAACATAATGATGATCATGCCTTCCAAGGAATCACCTGTAAAACAATGATGATCATGTCTCCAAAGGCCACATCTGTTAAAAAAAAAAAAGGATTATGTCACTCAGGTGTCACCTGTAAAATGCTGATGACTATGTCTCCCATGCCCCATCTGTAACACATTAATGATCATTTATCTGCAGTCCTCATCTGTAACACTATGATGATTATGTCTACCAGGACTCACCTGTAACACAATGATGATCAAGACCAGCAAGGACTAATCTGTACCACAATGATCATTTCTCCCCAAGCCCCGTCTGTAACACAGTGATGATCATGTCTGTCCAGGGATCATCTGTAACATAATGGTGATCATAGATCCCCAGAACTCATCTGTAGCACAATGAAGATCATGTTTTCCCAGGCCTCATATGTAACACAATGATCATGTCTCCCCATGCTGCATCTGTAACACATTCATGGTCATTTATCCCCAGGCCACATCTGTAACACAATGATGATCATGTCTCACCAGGCCTCATCTGTAACAATGATAATCAAGTCTGTTCAGGACTCATATGTAGCACAATGATGATCATGTCTTCTGAGGTTTGAACTTTAATACAATGATGATGTCTCCCTAGTCTGCACCTGCAGCACAATAACGATTGTGTCTCCCCAGACCTCATTGGCAACAAAATGATGATCATATCTCCACAGGTCTCATCTGTAACATAATGAAGAGCCTGTCTCCCCAAGCCTCATCTATAACACAATGGGTTTGATTTCACTCCAGGTCTGATCTTTAATGCAATGATGACCATGTCTCCACAAGCCTCATCATGTCTCCACAAGCCTCATCCATGTCTCAACAGGCCTCATCTGTAATAATGATAATCATGTCTGCCCAAGACTCATATGTAGCACAATGATGATCATGTCTCCTGAGGCCTCATCCATAACACAATGATGATAATGTCTCCCCAGGCTACATCTATAACACGGGGATGATCATGGCTAGCCAGGCCTTATCTTTAAAACAAGAGTTATCAAGTTTACCCAGGCCTTGTCTGTAACACATTGATGATTGTTTTCCAAGATCTCACCTGTAAAACACAGATGATCATGACTTTTCAGGCCACATCTGCAACACAATGATTATGTCTTCCCAGGCCTTATTTGTAACACAGGGATGAACATGTCTCCAAGGCCTCATCTGTAACACAATGTTCATGTCTCCCCAGAACTCATCTGTAGCAGAATCATGGTCATATATCCACAGTCCACATTTGTAACATATCGATGATCATGACTCACCAGTCCTCACATATAAAACAATGATGATTATGTCTTCCCAGTCCTCAATGGAAGCACAATGATCATGTCTTCCAAGGCCTCATCCATGACACAATGATGATCATTTCTCCCCAGGCCTCAGCTATAATACAATGATGATCATGTCTCCACAGGTCTCATCTCTGACAAATTTGTGATCATGTCTCACCAGTCCTTATCTATAATAATGTATCTGCTCAGGAATCATATGTAGCACAATGATGATTATGTTTCCCAAGGCCTCATCTGAATACCACAGAATCCTGTTACCAGCCAGGGCCATCTTTTGTTACTCTGATATAAACCCTAGGTTAATAGTCATCTTATACATGGATTAGGAGGGAGCATCTGGGCACTCATAATGTTTGGGTTGTCTAGTGGAATGACACATGAAAGGCTCCTGGAGTCTTAGGTCATCCATGGACTGAAAAGTGAGAAACTCTCAGTTTCTAAGGTCTGGGGTGGGGGCCTCCACCACAGACCAAGAATGAATTCCTTGTCCTGAAGTTGACCTGCATTGGGGCAGCAGGAAGAACGTAGACTCTATCGAAGGGGTCTACATGCTTAAGGAGTGTCCTCTTCTTCATAGTCTGCTTTATTCCCCCTCAATTAACATATTGGCACCCCAACATGTATTATGAGTATGATAAATGCAGGAAAGAGAGGATCGTTGAATTTGCAACATCATCTTGGATTTTGGAAACAGCCATGGACAGTGTGAAGCAGGTTTGCTGGATGCCTGCATAGAGACCCTATGGGGCTGTAAAGATGGACTGTGGGTTGCAGTGGAGACACAGTGCAGAAGCCAGGACCATGAGATGGCTGATAAGAAGAGCTGCCAGCCCCAGAAAAGGCTTTTCAGGACTATGAGTAGCCTAACTGGAGGGTGGCATTGGCACTTCAGAGATTTCTTGCTGAATAGAATTATCAGACTTAAAGACCAGTCAGTGACTAGAGTTGTTGGACTTGGACAGAGAGAGTTTGATGTTCACTGTGTTTAAATCTTGTACTGGTTGAATATTGTTTTGCTATATCCAGTGTCATCTTTTGCATTGTGTTTATTCTGTGCCACTATGTTTTTGGAGGGATATTTTGCTATTAAAGCTCCTTTAAAAGATCTTTGACTGAGCCGGGCATGGTGGTGCACACCTTTAATCCCAGCACTCGGGAGGCAGAGGTAGGAGGATCGCTGTGAGTTCAAGGCCACCCTTAGACTACATAGTGAATTCCAGGTCAGCCTGAGCTAAAGTGAGACCCTACCTCGAAAAACCAAAAAAAAAAAAAAAAAAGATCTTTGACTATGTCCATGTTTGACCATCATTAGGATAGATAAATCTGTGAGGACTTTAAAGTTGGACTGAGGGCATTGTATTTTATATCATGTAGGGTTATCAGTTTATGGGGTCAGGGGTCGAATGTGGTCATTTGATCCAGATGCCCCCCCCATAAACTTATGTGTTCTGAATGCTAGGTTCCCAGCTGATAGAGATTTGGGGATTAACATCTCCTGGAAAGAATGTATTGTCGGGTTTGGGCATATGGGTATTATAGCTGTGGTCAGGTGATTTCTGCCACCAATGCAGACCTGACTGCAACAGGCACAGTGTTTCAAACAATCACACCTTATGATTCATCCATGTAACTGTAGAATATACTCTTCCTCCTGTCATAAGTGACATATTTTGTTTAAAAGTTTTGCTTCTATGTTTAAGAGAAAGGTCATAAAATGTTACTGCTTGTTATAGAAATGTTTACATAAACAAAATCCCAGTTTTAGACATTGGGAGGTTAGATATATCTATACTAAGTCCTTCCCTGAACTCAGAGCTTGTCAATTCAGTGAGACAAACTAAATAGTGAGATCTGGGTTTCCTAGTGTTCTTGCTTTTTTTCTGGAATTACACACATGAACAACCACACCCATTATTTTTAAAACATTTTGTACATTTAATTTTTATTGTAAGGGCAGAAAGAGACAGAGAAAGAAAGAAAAGGTTTATGCCATGGCCTCTACCTTTGCTAAGAAACTCCAGATGCATGTAACACTCTCCATCTGTCTTTATGTAGGTACTGGGGAATTAATCATCAGTCACTGGACTTTGCAGACAGTACCTTAATCACTGACCAATTTTGCCAACCCCACAGCTAGCATTTTTACATGGGTATGGTGATCCAAAATCACCCCCTCATGCTTGCATGGTATGCGCTTTATCCAATTAACCATCTCCTAAATCCTTTAAAACATTTGATAATCATTTTTCAGATATTATTCTGACAATTTTTACATTGGATATCAATTACATACATTAAAAATTCAATAGCAGCTGGGCATACTGGCACATGCTTTTAAAGCCCACACTCAGAAAGCAGAGATAGATGGATTACTGTGAGTTAGGGGCCAGCCTGAGAGTACATAATGAATTCCAGGTAAACAAGAATTGAACAAACACATGAAGCTAGAGGAGAAACTTTGCATTCACACATCCAAATTTTGCCCCTGGTCCACATAAACCAATGACCATTTTATGATTACATATGCATTCATTCTGATGTAAATGTCTCCATGGTTACTAGCAAATATAAAACTGCTCAAAATTCAAAAATCAACATCTCAAATGAGAAGATATAAAGTCTATTAACTTTAAACTTTTCAGCTCAAAATAGTTATTCATTTTTAACACATAATGAAACATAGTAAACATTTCCATTGGAAAAATTGACATAGCAAGAAGATACTGAAGCAATATAAATGGGAAAAGAAACAGGACAAACCTAAAACCTTGAAGCTTTACCTAAGTAACCTGAGTACCTAAATCACCTAGTCTCCAAATATATCCCCTCCAGCTCTGAAAGCTAGTTTCATGGGGAAATTAAACTATGCCAGCATGAGCAACCTTGCACAGTGAAAATTCCCAGAAAATTTAAGCAGCTACACTTAAATATTTTTCATCTTCACAGCTCGATTTTTGACATCATAGGATTTCCACACAAGAAATTAAAGATTTCTATTAGTTGCAAAGTGGCAATCCGAAGGCTTTGTGTTCTTCCTGTACTGAATTTCCTGCCTTTGTTCTACTTCCAAAAGCAATATAAGTTGAGTGACCAAAACAGAACAATAATATCCTTTAGTGTTGTTATTACACACCACTCCTATTTTCAGACTGACCAGCACTACTCATACTGTTCTAATACATATTGGGATTCCCATCCTCAAAGGTGGAAGTCTCTTTTACAGTTGCAGTTGCAGCAAATACGCTTCAATGTCTTGAAATTCAAATTCTCAAATTTCCTCTGTAAGAAAACAGCTGATTCCTTTTCAATTCAACATTCTTCCCATTCCCAGGAACTGGTCAGAACTCAGAAAGTACTCATGACACCAAATACTACTATGAAAATTTCTTATCCCCAAACTTCATTCCGATTTTAGCTTATTCCAACATCACAATTGCTCATTAAGCATTGGTAATATCATTGCATGGGTTTTCAAGTGTAAGTTCTTAAATCAATCCATACATTTCCCACAAACAAAAGAAGAAATTTGACATGACTCATGACTTTAGTTTAAAGGCTTTCTCACTTTTAGTACATTCATGAGGCTTTTCACCTATCTAAGATGCACACTGAGTTGTGTCATCTGGATAAAACTTTCTCATATTCATTATTTTAATAATCACATGAATATGAATGTGTTTCCACATTCATTATATTCACAAATTTTCTTTATGTGAGTTCTCAAAGCTTTCCTACACTCAATATATTCACATGGAACCTCACCTGCATGTTTTGTAATGTTTAACAACATTTGACTTATAAATAAGTTTCCCATGCTTTCTGATGATTATAAAGATCTGACATGGCAATAAAAACTCTCCCACATCCAGTACATTCTTTTGGGTTTTCAGCTGTGTGAGATTCCTAATGCAGAGTAGGATGTATCTTGGACATGAAGCTTTTATCACATTTAGCCCATTCATAAGGCGTCTCACCTGTGTGAGTTCTCTGATGCTTAATAAGACCTGACCTGGAGATGAAGGATTTCCCACATTCAGTACATTCATATGGCTTCTCACCTGTATGAATTATCTGATGAATCTTTAGCTGTGACTTGCAGATGAAGGCTTTCCCACATTCAGTACATTCATATGGCTTTTCACCTGTGTGAGTTTTCTGATGCTTAACAAGATCTGACTTGGTGATGAAGGATTTCCCACAATCAGTACATTCATATGGCTTTTCACCTGTGTGAGTTTTCTGATGCCTAATAAGATCTGACTTGGTGATGAAGGCTTTCCCACATTCACTACATTCATATGGCTTCTCACCTGTATGAATTCTCTGATGAATCTTTAGCTGTGACTTGCAGATGAAGGCTTTCACACATTCAGTACATTCATATGGCTTTTCACCTGTATGAATTCTCTGATGAATCTTTAGCTGTGACTTGCAGATGAAGGCTTTCCCACATTCAGTACATTCATATGGCTTTTCACCTGTGTGAGTTTTCTGATGCTTAACAAGATCTGACTTGATGATGAAGGCTTTCCCACATTCAGTACACTCATATGGCTTCTCACCTGTATGAATTCTCTGATGAATCTTTAGCTTTGACTTGCAGATGAAGGCTTTCCCACATTCAGTACACTCATATGGCTTTTCACCTGTGTGAGTTTTCTGATGCTTAATGAGATCTGACTTGGCGATGAAGGCTTTCCCACATTCAGTACATTCATATGGCTTTTCACCTGTGTGAGTTTTCTGATGCTTAACAAGATCTGACTTGGTGATGAAGGCTTTCCCACATTCAGTACACTCATATGGCTTTTCACCTGTGTGAGTTTTCTGATGCTTAATGAGATCTGATTTGGCGATGAAGGCTTTCCCACATTCAGTACATTCATATGGCTTTTCACCTGTGTGAATTTTCTGATGCCTAATAAGAACTGACATGAAGATGAAGGCTTTCCCACATTCAGTACACTGATATGGCTTCTCACCTGCATGAATTCTCTGATGAATATTTATCTGTGACTTGGAGGTGAAGGATTTCCCACATTCAGTACATTCATTTGGCTTTTCACCTGTGTGAGTTTTCTGATGCCCAGTAAGAACTGACTTGGAGACGAAGGCTTTCCCACATTCGGTACATTCATATGGCTTCTCACCTGTATGAATTCTCTGATGAATCTTTAGCTGTGACTTGCAGATGAAGGCTTTCCCACATTCAGTACATTCATAAGGCTTTTCACCTGTGTGAGTTTTCTGATGCCTAATAAGATGTGACTTGAAGATGAATGCTTTCCCACATTCAGTACACTGATATGGCTTCTCACCTGTATGAATTCTCTGATGATGCTTTAGCTCTGACTTGAAGATGAAAGCCTTCTCACATTCAGTACATTCATATGGCTTCTCACCTGCATGAATTCTCTGATGAATATTTATCTGTGACTTGAAGAAGAAAGCCTTTCCACATTCAGTACATTCATATGGCTTCTCACCTGTATGAATTCTCTGATGAATCTGTAGCTTTGACTTGCAGATGAAAGCCTTCCCACATTCAGTACACTCATATGGTTTTTCACCTATGTGAGTTTTCTGATGCTTGATACGATATGACTTGGAGATGAAGGATTTCCCACACTCAGTACATTCATGTGGCTTTTCATCTCTGTGAGTTCTCTGATGTTCAGTAAGTCCTGACTTGGTGATGAAGGCCTTCCCACATTCACTACATTCATATGGCTTCTCACCTGTATGAATTCTCTGATGAATCTTTACCTGTGAATTAGAGATGAAGGCTTTCCGACATTCATTACATTCATATGGTTTTTCACCTCTGTGAGTTCTGTGATGGACAATAAGACTTGACTTGGTGGTGAAGGCTTTCCCACATTCAGTACATTCATATGGCTTTCCACCTGTGTGAGCACAGTGATGCTTATTAAGATCTGACATGGAGATGAAGGCTTTCCCACATTCAATACATTCATATGGCTTCTCACCTGTGTGAGTTCTGTGATGCTTATTAAGATCTGATTTGGTGATGAAGGCTTTCCCACGTTCAGTACATTCATATGGCTTCTTACTTGTGTGAGTTCTGCAATGCTTATTAAGATTTGACTTGGTGATGAATGCTTTCACACATTCAGTATGTTCATACGGTTTCTCACATGTTTGAATTCTCTGATGCACAGTGAGACCTGACTGGAAGATGAAAGCTTTCCCATGTTCAATACATTCATATAGCTTTTTATCTGTGTGAGTTCCCTGATGCATAGTGAGGTGTGACATGCAGATCAAGGTTGTCCCACATTTATACTGCTTTTCACATGAGTTTCTTCCTTGTTGACAAGTGTGATGTGACTTCTGGTAAACAGCATTCTGGCATTGTCTGAAATCATCAGTCTTTATACCGTGCATATTCTGTTGAATTTTTAATTCTGAGAGATACAAAGATAATTATTATATACCACATACTAAACAAAACTTTGACTTACAAGGGCTTCCTATTAATTGATAGGGTATTATATTTTATGAAAAGATAACTCAAAATAATTATTTTAATACTGCTTTTCAATTGACTTCTTTATTATTCTTTATGGTAAGTTTCTTGACTTCAGGTATCTAAGACATGAGTGCAAACACAGCAAATGCTTTAGATTTTAACAGAATTTATTAGAGACCAATAAGTGAGTTCATTTATTGTTTGTTTGGTTTTCTTGCCACCTCAGTAAGTTCTCATCTAATTTTTTTTGAAGACAGAAATTCTTTCTTGCATTAGGTTTATTCAACAATTTCATTTTCAGTGAAATAACCTACTAGGTAGAAAAAAACGTTTTTCTTTATTTTCCACTTGCAGTGACTTGACTAAGTGTTAACACATCATTTTAGCACATGATGACTGGATGTTCTCCTCTATAGATGTTTGGTATATTGATAAAGATTAGTGCAGATTTCTAATACAATAACATAGGACATGTTTTTTGTTTGGTTTCTAGTATCTCCACCACCACATTTCTCCATGGAACATATTCATGATAGGTTTATTTATTATATGTTTATATGTGGAAGTGTGTTTGACAGTTTGGAAATACTTGTTTCCAAATGCATACTTGATAATAACCGTTCACGTTTCGGTGTCATTCATCGCCTTTTACAGTGTTTGAGAGTGCCTCCTGTTGTAAACAGATGTATATGCAATGATTCTTCCCTATGAGATTTGAGGGGTTCTGAATGTTATGGTTGATTCTGGGTATCTGAAGTCATGATTATGCAAACAGCACATTAACCCACTGAGTGATCTCCAGAGTCAATGCTGGGTTTCATGGCTGTGGATATGATTATTTTATATTTTTAAATTATTATATCTAATAATGATAGTATATGAACACTGTTTTCAATCATTATTATTCTGAATGAAGGAGAAAAGGAAGATGACAAAGAAAAAAGATTCATGAGAAAGAATGAAAACAAACCACATTAGAATATGAAAATAAAATTATAGTAATTAAAATAGAGAAAAGAATTGTAAAATATTAATCTGAAAAGCAACACAGTATGAATTAAGTGAAAACAAAGCTATTAATGCAGAAAACTAGTTGATATGTAAAGAATAAAAAACAAATTGGAGAGCACCTATGTTCTTTCTACAAGTGGTTTTTGGCAGAAATGATGTGTTTCATCTATAGACTGATATAGTCATTCTGGGCTCACTGTTGATGGTGGTGTATAAGCATTTATGGATGGACCTATAGGCAAGGTCAATGGCAGACATGCAGGCAAATAAAATTGTATTTTCATATAAAAAGCCACTAGAAACCCTTGAGATTGATATACGATATAACAGGCAAATTCCTACATTTGTTGCACAAAAAGGCAAAAATACAAGGCCTCTCAAATGTGTATCAGACAGTGAAAAACCAGAAAGAAGGATACTTAGCTCAATTCAGGGATTTAAGTACCCAAGAAAGAGTCAACTACATGTGATAAGGGGAATAATCCACCCATAAAATTGACCTGTGTTCATAATTTTCAGAGTCATGTTACAACTAAACATGTGATGCTATAATGATAATGAATGTCTAAAGGTCAATAAAATGATCAATATAGGCTTAACATTCCCTATACTTTGAACATCAATAAGCAATATGGTTGACTAGCATGAAGGGTGAGACCACCAAAACTTCTTTCCTAGAGCTCTCTAAGGCAACACTTGATCAGTATTTCTCCATTCCTATGAGATTGAGTATTTCTTCTTGTGTCCATCTCTCACACATAAATATTTAATGTGTCCAGACTCCCTGGATTACCCAAGTTTTCAGGTTTCAAAATTTTAAATGGTTAATTCCTGCATTCATCTATTGTGAGTCTGTTGTTACAGATTGAGTGGCAGCCATACTGATATGAATCTCTAGAATTAACACCTGCAAGACACACATTTTTCTAAAAATACTACAGATAACACTCTTTTGGCAAAAAAAAGCTCTTTGTACTATCTGGTCTTATGTTGCACTTTTGGCTTTACATTTTATTTTCATCTAGAACATGAGATTGGACTATTACTATTTCTTAATTTTCTATGCACTGTCATTCATATTTTTGTTCTTCAAAGTCCCAAATTGTCTTTTTAAAATCCCTCACACACTTCCTATATTTCACAAATCTAAGATACTCTTGTCACCTACATTCTTCCCATGCACATTGCACAGAAGTATTCTCATCCCCTATCATGGACTCTCATGCTCTCTTTTCTCAGTTATTTCTAACTCTCACAGGTAACTGTAAATATAATTGTGTTAAATACTATCTTTATGTCAACATTGTAAGCAAAACCTCCATTATAGAATTGTATACTTGATAAATATTTTTCTTCCTTAAGGAGTTTCTTCTAAGGATTTTGTCACAACAGTGAAAATGACTAATGACACTTGTACTGGAACATACAGAAAATAGTCAAGTGAGAATTTAGTACAATATCTAATACATATTTTCCAAGAACACCTATATAGGGAATTAAATTTTGGAATGTATGAGAAAACATTTTTCAATATCAGAAAAACAGTAGAGCTTTCTTCATGTCACAAAAGGTGTCTGATTCACAGTAATACCATTCATCATGACAATTCCTGATGAGTTCTCATCTCATTGACCTATGTTACACAGTATGCATTACTTGCCTGGAAGCCCCTGAGTTGATTCTTCTACTACACCCCATGGTGAAAGTCCATGCTCTAACTTGAAGATCAAATTTGGTTTGGTCATACAGTTCCCTGTAATTGGGAAATAATGTACAAATTGTGTTAGTGTGTTACATTAGGTGGACTCCTGTAAGATAACAGCTGCATTTCTACAACTAATCTCTACTAGGTGAACTACAATGTTAGCTTTGATAAAATTTATATTGAAGGTGTTTATTAACTGGAATATTTCCCTGAAGTAACACTGAAAATATTTCACTCAAGTGACATTGAACAGCATGAAATAATACAAGAATTTTTTTGTATTTTTCCTTTTCTTTTCTTCTGATTTTACAATATATGGCTCAGGCTGATCAAGAACAGATACTGTAGCCCCAGGCTGTCCTCATATTCATGTAGGTTCTTCTACCTCAGCCTCACATATTTTGGGACAAAAATATTAAACAATGGTTTAAAAAGAACATTAAATGAATAAAGCATCATGGAAGTGCATCATAATGAAACTAGAAAAAGAATACATGACATTAGTGATAAGTGGAACAAAGAGAGAGTGGTCATAAAAAGAACAAGGGAGAAATGTGGGAAAAGAGTTCAACTAAAGAAATGAATTTTAAAAAAAGTAAAACAGGGGTTGGAGGGATGCCTTAGCAGCTAAGACACTTGCTTGCAAAGCCAAAAGAACTAGATTAAATTCCCCAGTATCCACATAAGCCAGATGCCCAACCTACTGCATGCATCTGGAGTTTGTTTGCAGTGGCTAGTGGCCCTGGCACACTCATTTTCTCTATATGCCTCTTCCTCTCTCTCTACCACTCAAATAAATAAATAAATAAAACTTTTTAAAAAGTAAAACAAAAAAGAAATTCACAACTAAATTAATAAAACAGAGCCAAAAATTGTATTACTATTTAAAAATACCTCAAGCACATTAAGAAATCACTAGGAATATAAGGAAGGAATGTCCTCTGGATTTATAAGAATTGCCCTTAAGTAAGTGAATGTATATAATAACCATGTTCCAGAGTAAAGCAAATGAAATACAAATAATCTGAAGATGGCCACTGAGTAAGGCACATGAATGTCCTTAAACACACACACACACACACACACACACACACACACACACACAAAATTAAAAGAAAAATAAAATTTTTGTATAAATCAACAAATGGCTATAATGTAACAAGTAATATTATATATAACAGAGGGCCTCAATGCTAATGACTGGGTACCAAGGAAATGACTTTCTCTAAAAATCAATGATGTACTCATCCACCACTCATTGACAATACACTATTGAAGTAATAGTGATTAAAAACAGCTTAGTGATAGAGCACTTTTCCATGATGTATGCACCTCTAAGTTCAATTCAAAGAATAAGAAAAAGATAAAGGCTTAGCTGAAATATATGGTAAATGCAATAAACAAAGTCCATGCAAGTCACAATGCAGACTACAAAAATGTACTTATCTGTAGGTCAAATTGACATATAGAAGGAAAAAGATTCTAAGGAGAAATGGAGCCATGTGTGGTGGCATACTACTTTACTGCAAACAATGGAATACCTAAGGCAGGAGAATCACTAAGATTTTGAGGACATCCTTGGCTACAGAGTGCACTCCAGGATAGACTGAAATCCAGTCTCCAAATAAAAACACTAAAAAATGTGGTATGAACATAACAGTAGACATTATGTGAAGTAATATATCTATTTCCTCTGGTTTTGAAATGACTGACATCATCTTAAATCAAAGCAGCTCTACTGACTTCCAAGAGATTTTCAACACAATTGTATCAAAGAAATCAAGAAAGCTGCAAGACATATAATTCTATGATAATGGAAATAGAGTATCAACATTCAACAACCAGAAATAAATGCCATAAATTTCTCACTTGATCTTACAATGGGTAATGTGTATATATAAATGATAAAAACAGATTAGTGTTTGATTTGTTGGCCATACAAATGTGTATCATAGAATCATTTGCTTTCTAAATAACCCAATAAACTCATTCAGGAAGAGGAATTTATGATTTTTCCTTTGGGCTACCAAATCCCTGTATAATTGGAGTGAATAGACATTATTTCACTTCCCCCAGAAAATTCATGGGATATAAATAAAGCATGACAAACACAAAAACAAAAATTCTTCATGTTCTCTTTATACTTGAAAGTCTCAGTTTACATAATAGAGGCAGAAAACAAAACAATAATTAGAATATGGAAAATGAGTAGAAGAAAAGGGATAGAATAAGCATGTTTAGTATTAACTGGATGCATTTGCAAGAAATAACTTCATACGTTGTATATCACAGTAATAAGTAAGAATACATCTGGCAACACTTACATTAGTATTACAAAGTAGCTACAAGAATTGTTGAGTACTCCCCATACAATTAATGCCTGATCTGACAGACTCATGTTACTATCTATGTGTGTACTGTAATGCCACTTTGATCAATATAATATGCTCGTTAAGTATGTCAGTTTAAGAGTACAATATCAAAATAATACAAAATATTAGTAATAATAACTATACTTATCAATCAAAAGAAAGGAATTGCTACTTAGAGATTAATGGAAGTTTAACTCACCCAAGAACATCAGGTTTCTGTAGTTCTCCAGCATCACATCTCTGTAAAGGTTTTGCTGAACAACATCCAGGTGCTGCCACTCTTGCCAGGTGAAGTCCACAGCTATGTCTTCAAATGACACCAACTCCTATAGTGAGATATTTCTCTTCAACCCCAGATTACAAAAGAGGAACTAGCAAATTAGACTTCGCTCTTTTATATGTATCTTGGCAGGGACATGTTCAATAAACACAAAGTTTATATGGTGTATCATGTAAGAAAAGACTCAAGATAAATATCCTACCTCCATCATGCTGTAGTGATTCAAACAACTAAGATTATTTTTTTTAGTGAAAAACAATAGAATGGAAAGGCATATGTGAGGCCTTGTGTTATAACATTGTGGTACATGCCTTCCCAGAAGATACAAGGCCATGGGTTCAATTCCTAACACTAATAGTGGAATAGATGCTCTTAATAAAGTTGGGAACTTTGACTCTATATGGAGTCTGATCATCAATGTAGGGGCCATAATAAACATGGCAAACCTGAAATGATTGTGTGCAAACAATAACCAAATGTTAATTCAGAATGAAATATGTTATAACAAATGAATTCAAGGTGTCTTGATACCAATCTACAATGTTGTCAGTCAAGTTCACTACAGCTTATGTTGGAAACCCATACAAGCACATTGCACTGTGTATGCCACTATGCCATGCAACTCCAATTCAATGAACACACACAATCTGAAACATCTTGGCTCTAATGTATGTTACAAATAGTGCAAAAATGTAGGATACTTTTTCACTTCTCTTGAACTCTAATGGTTTACTAACAGATAATATATTGACAACCTATTTCTTTGCTAGGTAGTAATATATATATAATACATATGTATGTATTTTAAAGAGTTTGAGCAGAAGTACCTTATGGACATATATAGTGTTGTACCCAGAAGCAAAGCATTGTTGCTGGAAAAAAATCTGTGCTAGGG
This sequence comes from Orientallactaga sibirica, assembly GCA_036365145.1. Taxonomy (NCBI): domain Eukaryota; kingdom Metazoa; phylum Chordata; class Mammalia; order Rodentia; family Dipodidae; genus Orientallactaga; species Orientallactaga sibirica. The sequence goes on along the minus strand of JAEOAD010001901.1, from coordinate 39,137 downwards.
TGGGTTGGCTTCCACTGACTGCGAGCTATAAAGTCCACTGATGCCATAGAAGATTTCAGGGATTGCCAAGACCCCTGGATATCGTTCAGAATAAAATGAGAAGACTCTATTGCTAAAGACGCCACATGTGTGAGATGCAGGACACTGGGAAATCAAGCTGCAGCAAAGATGGAAGCCTCCACCCAGTTAGCTGGCTGTCAATGTATTGGAAAGAGCTGTGGAACCTGTTGCCAGAGAAAAGTAAACAATGATGTTATCCTGTGGCAAACCATGAAAGTTCAATTGTACTATGCCTATTATAGGGAAAACCAGCTGCTCTCTGATTAGACTTGAGGCCTACTCCTTAAGAGGGAATTTCCACCTGGTACTGAATACTTAATCAAAAGCCCATAACTGGGGAGTTGTTGCTTTTGATTTCACATTGAATGCAGAACACATGTGACCAAGAGCAGCATGGGGGGAAAGGGGGTTTATTTTGGCTTACAAATTAAAGGGGAAGCTCCAAGATGGCAGGGGGAAATGATATGATGAGCAGAGGGTGGACATCACCTCCCTGATGACATCAGATGCAAAACAATAACAGGTGAGTCTACAAAGCACTGGCAAGGGAAAGGTGGCTGTAACAATACAGTGCCTGCAGGAGGCTTCAATTGTCAAATTGTCACCAGCTGGGGACACAAGCATCCAGAACACCTAAGTTTATGGGAGACACTTGAATCAAACCACCACAGCAGGTCATATTAGGGGAGAACTACTTCTCTTGTATTGTTAGTTTGATGTATTATTCTCACCAAACTGCCTTCTAAATATGTTTATGCCCATATATTACTGGTTCTCTCACTTTTGGCTAGAGAAGCCTCCTTTTTCATATGGTGGTTACAATTAGGTTGATTCTAAGCACACCAAATTGCTGAGAATTGACAAAATATTCAGTACTAACTGAGACATCGCTATCACATACTCCAAGATTCAGGAACCATTGTGGAAGTGGTGGATGAAGAATTGTGACAGCTGGTCATGGTGGTACAGGCCTTTAATCCAAGCATTAGGGAGGCAAATGTAGGAAGATCACCATAAGTTTTAGGGCATGCTGAGACTACATAGTGAATTCCAGGTCAGCTTGGCCTAGAGTGAGACCAAATGTTTAAAGTCCAAAAAAAAAGAATTGTAAGTGAAAAAATTCCAGACAAAAATTGCCTTGGACATTAACAACCTCACAGGGGCTGATGCCATCTACACAAGACCTGCACAAAAGGAGGGAAATAAGTGAAATTAAAAGAGAAGAGAGACTAATTGGAAAGAAGAAGGGAATCAATGTAGATTGGATTTTGGAGGAAGAAAATAGACGGTGGTGGGAGAGGATTTTCATCATGGTACACTGGATATATTTAAGGCAGTTACAAATAAAGAAGATTTTAAAAGGTAGTATTTTCCCCATTACTACTCAGTATTTAAATATCAAATTGTTATATAGTTCAATAGTGTGGTTAGACATTGAAATTCATATACTAGCATACAATAGTGTGTTCTTCCTTAATAAATGGGAACACAGATAACTCCAGGTCATACACAGTAGGTAAACTTTTAACCCATCTGTCAATCAACCCTCCCAATAAACTCTTGCCAAACATCATAATTATGTGATATGCATTATTAAACCTAGAATTTCTGAACAATTAGACTGTCTTCATAAACAAAGGCTTTTTATGGGTTCTGTAATTATGTTATTAGTTAAATATTATGTCTTCACCTTGTTGGGGAGAAGCTGTCCCCTTTCTCCTTGATGGAGCATTGTCAGCCACAATGAAACAATGCTGGCCTTGAGAATTTACAACCTATGTTATGACTCCTGAGTATCTAAGTCATGACTAACTAAAACCAGAGTAATATCTGCAGAGTTGTTTTTCCTGTTGACTTAAAAACCAGTTTAATGTACATATTGTATATTAGAATTTGTCTGTAAATGAATTATGAAACCTGATATAAAGTCTGCTTCCTGAAAATGATGGCATAGTTAAAAAAATAAAATTCATAAGTCTATTTTTAAAAGACAGGAAAGACACGAACAGACTTTATTCAAGGCATCCTGAGAAGGGCTTTGGTCATGCAGGTCAAAAATCCCAGGGCATATTTTGGGAAGATGTGGGAACTGGAATTCTTTCCATGTGGTCCCACTTGCCTCAGGTTGGGCCATGTTACAGAAGTAATAATCAGACAGGTGGTTTGGGCAATTCCAGTAAAATTAAAATGGGAATGGATGATCTGGGTTATTCCAAGCATGTAATAATTGGGAGGGGTGGTTGGATCACTCTTAGGAAACAAAAGGTTACAATGACATGGCAGTCAGAGTCCAAAGATGGAGTCATTCTGCTTCTAAAAGGTCCTATTTTCTATTTAATCCTTATGTCTGCATACATTTTTCAGGATGGATCTCATTATGATTAAAATTAAGCTTCCTATTTATGTCTCCTGCAGGCAGAGCCCTACTAGGGGAGTGTGCTACTGGCAGAGTATCCTTTACCTACACATAGGGTATGTTCTAAGCTGGCTTGGTATCTGGCTCCTCTCTTCCATTCTTTGCTGTGCATAGATGATGAAGTGATGGAGCTGCTTCTACCATAATGAAGTTTTCCCTAGAATTTGTAAGACTGAAATAAATAAATCAGCTGAAACATCTTCATTTATATTCTCACTCTTACAGAACTCAAACCTCTGTCCTTCCTGAGAACTGGCTTTTGACTCAGATGACCAACAAATCACCTTTTCCCTCCAAACTCTTTCCGGATAGCTCATGCATCAGATGCCTACTGCCTTTATATGACCATCACTGACATCCTCACATGCTTTCTCAGAAAGTCAAATCCTTTTAGACAATCAACTGCCCTTAGTCAGCAGTATCTAGCACTCAATATCTTGTATTGTCCCCTGTTTCTTGCTTCATCCCTAACACCATGAATTCACCCTTTACACAAATAAGGCTTGTCTTCCTCATACACATCCACCTTCCACAGACCCTTGAGCCCCTTATTCATCCTCAGAGAATGAGGAACAATCATAACTCACACCGTTCCTATGGATGGTACAGAATGATGTGGACCACTGCTTTCTAGACAGGACATGGTCAATGCATTCATGACTCCACAGAGAGTATTACCAAAACAGGACCTGCTCGGTATTGGGCCTACCATCATTCTATATTGAATGGTGAATGAGGATAAAACGGGCATCCAAACAGTATGCAGGAGAACAGGAGAGATTCCTCCAGTAGTTCAACACATGTGCTTGCAAAGCCTGACATCCTGGGTTTGATTCCTCCAGTACCCACATAAATCCACATGCACAAGTTGGTGCATGAGTATTGGGGTTCTTTTTTGCAGTGGCAGGAGGCCATGGCACACCTATTCCCCCTGTCTGATGTTCTTTGTCAACTGAACATCTAGTTAAAAATAGTAGAGGATCAGGCTGGAGAGATGGCTTAGTGGTTAAGGTGCCTGCCTCCTCAGCCTAAGAAAGCTCGTTCCAATCTCCAGCAGTTCCAATCTCCATGTCCCACGTTTAACCAGAAGCAAAGTGACACAAGGGCACAATGCTGCACTTGCCCACAAGGTGGCGCACTCACTTGGATTTCGTTCACAGCAGCTGAGAGACTGCTGGCATGCCCATTCTCTGTCTCCCTCTCCCTCTTTCTCTGTCTGTCTCTCTCAAAAAATAAAAAAATAAAAATAATTAGTAGAGGGTCTAGTTGGAAAGAAGGGGTTCAGAATAATGGGGATATGAGATAAGAGAAGGTAATGGGAAAGAACTATGTTCAAAATTTATTCTCTACATGTATCAAAATTGTCAACAAGAATACTTTGTAAGACAACCCAATAAGTGTCTACCATCCTGAATAATGATCATAAACCTAGCAAGGTCAGAATCTCTCTCTACAACTGACTATGCATATACAGGTACCCAGAGTTAAAATGATTTTCTACACCAATATGTAAAGGCCCACTGAGAAAATTTCCCATGTTTCCATTGTTCAAAAATGACATATTGCAAGTAACTCTTAAACTCACTCTCTTTGCTTCAAATAAATCTTTCTCTTCTATCCTATGTAAGTGTCATTCTTGTTTTGTCTTTGGCTCACCAAAGTACATTTTATTACAAATTGTTGATGTGAAAATGGGACTTTCTCCTTGAAGATTCTTTAGCTTTTCCTGATTGATGGAACAGGACAGATATTGAAGAAGGGCAAACAGGGTAGGTACTGGGAAAGGGCTCAACAGGTAAGAGTGCTGAATATACAAACATGAGGCTTGAGTTATATACTAAGCACCCACATAAAAGCCAGCCATGGTCACACATTTCTGTGATCCCAGTGCTGACAGTTTGGAAACAAGATAATCACTACAACATAGTTGTCTACCAATCTGACTAGAAGAAACATCTTCAGGTTCAGTGAGAGATTTCCTTTCATCATTGACATGCATCTTCCTTATACACATGCACCTCACCAGAATAGACTCTGAGTAGGCAGACAACTGCTCAGCAAAAGGCACGTACAGCAGAGCTTGTAAGCAGACAAGGTTTTGACTGAAAGTTTCCCTGAATGGAACAATCACAATGGGTCTCAGTCAAGTAATGAAAACTGGATAAGAAGAAAAAAGAAATGCAAAGATGAGGAAATCAGGGAGTTCTAAGCCATAAACTTGAGATTACTTCTTGGACCTTAGGTTTAGAAGATTGGAGAATTATCAGTATTCATGCTGATCACATAGGTCCAAGAGATTAAAAGAAGTCTTCAAGTTAAAACAGAGGCTAATCAGTGTGCCTGACCAAAAAAAAGGTAAAGAGGAATTTCGAGATTAGAAATAATTATTCTAATGATGAGAAAGTTGCAATTTGCAAGAATTGAAAATTTTTTTCTATCTGCAAAAGGGCATGATGTCCAAAAGAAAATGCAGGGTCACCTTTTGATAGGTTAGTTCTGTTACATACACTTCTACATGAAACAAATAATATGATGTAATAATACATTCTATATTCATACAGGAAAGTATATTACCATTTGGATTCCAGAAAATATAAAAGTCAAACTCTTATTTAGATAAGGAACAGAAAGTATTAATTTTGAATAACTAATTTTTTAATCCCTTCACTAGTCTCTGAGGTCTTGTGGGAGGTTCAAAAAGCCTCTATGGGGCTGGAGAGATGGCTTATCCATTAAGGCATTTGCCAGAAAAGCCAATGAATCCTGGTTTGATTCTCCAGGACCCACATAAGCCAGATGCACAAGGAGGCACATATATCTGGAGTTCGTTTGCAGTGGCCGGAGGCCTTGTCATGCCCACTCTCTCCATCCTTTTCTCTCTCTCTCTCCGTCTCTCTCTCTCTCTCTGCCTGCCTCCTTCTTTCTCAAATAAAAAAAGCCTCAATAAGTCTGGGGATTTATATAAAAAATTACAGGCATGTGCCCTTGCAGTGACCATTGAGTAAACTTTCTGGCACCAGAATCTGCTTTGTGTCACAGAGAGGTCCAGTTATCATGTACATCCTTCTATTATGTCTTAAGATTTATGTGTTTTATCAAAGAAAAATTTCAGTTATTTTTGGCTTTTTATGAAGCAGGGTCTCACTTGAGCCCAGCTGAAATGTAACTCATTCTGCATAACAAATTCATAACAATCTTGCTACTTCAGCCTCTAAAGTATATCAGGCTTTGCAAGCAATGCCTTTGACCACTCCCCAGCCCACTTCTTTGATGGCCCAGTAACACTCAACATTTTAAATTCCCCATATTTGGGAAACCTGCTGACTGTTAGCTGTAAAAACCTGAATAGAAGACTTCAGAATAATAAGAGATATTATTTTTCTACTCAAATCAATGTAGATCCGCATTTAACTTAAAATGAGTTACACTAAAAGGATGTGTAGGGCTGGAGAGATGGCTTAGTGGTTGAGGCGCCTGCCTGCTAAGCCTAAGAACCAGGTTCCAATCTCCAGGTCCCACGATTAGCTAAATGCAAAGTGATGCAAGGGCTGAATGCCACACTTGTCCACAAGGGGGTGCACGCATCTGGATTTCATTCACAGGACCTGAGAGAAGCTGGCACATCCATCACTATCTGTCTTCCTCTCCCTCTCTCTCTCTCTCCACAAATAAAAAAAAAAATTAATAAAAATAAAATTTAAAAAAATGGATGTGTGTAGGTAGCTTTCCAAAATGTGACTAACAATTTTAGTTGACTGTTTCAAAACTCATGGAAAAAGGAATTTCCATTTGTAAGGGCACCTATTCTCTACAGGCTACCTCTTACATAGGAAGACACACTTACCTAAGTCTCTATTACAAGGCTCATATTTTCATGTATTATTTTAATGAAACTTTACAATAGCTCATCTCAATGATGTATAAGTTCATTGTTTAGTCTTTGATATATAAATGTTCTATTTTGTTTCAACTGGTTAGACCTCTCTAAGATATATTTAAGACTAAGGGAAGCTGAGGAGTGTATGGTTCTTCATGAAAAGCTCATACTGCACAAGCATGAAAACCTAAATTTAAACAATGAGGCAACATCATATATACTTGTTGCCCCAGTATTGAGGGGGACAGAGACAGAAGGACCACTGCTACTCACTGATCAGCCAGTCTAACTAAAACCTCACAAGCTTCAGGTTTAATGAAAGGTAATCAGGAGCATAAAAACAATACATGTGGACACCCTATTCTTCTCTGACATCCAACTACGTGTGCATGGGGAATGCACACCTACCCAAATATGTACATAAACGATACATGTTCCACACTCATAAAAAACCCTTATAAATAATAATAAAGTAATTAGGTCAATTATCTAACTTTAAAAATCTGTGAAAAGATTTATACACTAAAAAAGTGTATAAATTAATGAATCATCTGCATGCATATGCACGTGTATAGATGGGAACACCAGGGACTCTTCTACTGCAAGTGAATACAGAATGCATTTGCCACGTGTTTCATGCTTTACATCTACGGGAGGGAGCTGAGATTGGCAGGTGTGGCAAGCAAGCACTTTTATGTCCTGAGCCATCTCCTGAATCTCCAAAGATGTTGTAGCAGTTTAAATGGATCTCCCCCAATAGATTGATTTTTATCAAAGCTTCCTGGATTTAAAGATGCCTGGCTGAAAGAGGTGTCACTGTGGGCATATCCTAGGATCCAGCCCTAAGGTATGTTTGCGAGTGGATCTGAAATATAGTGCAAAGATATGCAGAGTGCTTGAGCTCTCCCTCAGGTTCCTCGATTGTTTTGGCTTGTGGTACTCCTGGTGTTATTTCTCTCTGCATGGACCTATGAAAAGGGACCAGTTTTTTCTGCCATGATGGAACTTCCCCTAGAACCGTAATCTCCAATCCTGTTCTTCTCATAAACTGTGTCTGGTTTAAAGATTCATCCCAGCAGTGTGGAGCTAAGTGTGACAGATGCTAATTTAAATTTCTTGTTAAGATCAAAGTGAAGATATACATTACACTTTTCATAGTTAATGAAGAACATCAGGTGATTAACATTGTGAGCATGATTATGTGGTAGACTTCACTTAAAAACAGATGCTGCTTCTTAGTGACTAGATTGATATAGTTAAAAAGGATTAGAATGGCTCTGCCACTGAAACAAACTGCTAATGCAAATTTCAATTAACTAATCATAAGTGCCAACATCTTCTTAATAATAACTTTAAATTGACTAAATGAATGGAACAGTATAGCTGATGTGACTGAAAAACAAGACCCAACTACCTGTTGTCTCAAACAAACACACTTATCAAGCAATATTGCACAAAAACAGAGTGAATGGAAATCATCATACAAAGCAAACATGAGCCACGCACAACCTGGTGTAGATCTTTCAAATTACAAACCAACAAGGAATCATAACAAATAAATTAAACCCCAGATAAATTGGACAGGACATATGTGTACACACATTGTGTTCAATAAAAAGGAATACACATTGTTCTCAGCTACACATAGAACCTTTTCAAAAATAATCAGATTATAGGCTCCAGAGCAAACCTTCACCCAAAAAAAAAAAAAAAAAAAAATGAGATGATTTCTTATATCTTATATTAGATTTCAGAAAACTAATGCTTCAAATCAATAGCAAGTGGACCCCAACAACAACACAAATAGTTGACGACTAAACAACAGGGAAGATGAGGCCAAGTGAGAGAAGGAGAAAGAGAGGTGAATAAAATACCAGCTCTTAGCCTCTGTCCTCAATAGCCACCTGTTTTCAAGCCTATCACACTATCATAAAACCTACAATGGTAGAAAGATATCTGGGACCTGCGCCAGGTGTAACCAGCCAGGACACTGGGCCAGGGCCTGCCCTTAAAACCCAGGCCACCACAAAAGCTTGCTCTATCTGTGGACAGTGAGGTCATTGGAAATGGGACTGCCATCAGGGACAACCTGGAGCCCCCATAGGGCACCCAATACCTACCCAAACTCCCACTCTACAGTTGGTATAATGAAGGGGCCCAGGTTCATCCACCCAAGTTGGGAATCCCAACTCATCCATTGAACCAAAGGTGATTGGGATGGTGGCTGGGCACAAAGTCTCTTTTGTCCTGGACACTGGGGCCTCCCTATTGCTTCTCACTTCCTGCAAAGGGGCAACAGTATGGACTAACATGATGGTTATAGAGGCCTCATGTGTCCCTTCCAATTCCAGAACTACCCCTCCTTTATCTTGCCAATTTGGAGCCTTAAGATTACTCATTCTTGCTTAGTCATCCCTGAATACCCTATTCCTCTCCTTGGCAGGGGTGTCATGTCAAAATTCAAAGTCCCACATTCAATACAATAACCATGTTTTAAATCTCTAGTTGAACCTGCATGGAAGCACCTCTCGAATCCAAACCTTCCCCTTTCCCCCTGCTGCCACCAACCCCTCAATTTGGGAGATTGAACACCATGAACCATGTATGTGTTGATTTTAAAAATCCTCACTCCTATGTAACCTGAGACCAATACCCTCTACCCCCTACCAGCTGCCAGGGACTTAAGCCCTTAATTGTCTGCCTCCTAAAGGCCCAACTTTATAAACACTTGCATACAAATCCAAAGGACCTGGGGTTTGATTCCCCCAGACCAATGTAAACTAGATGCAGAATGTGGAGCATGCGTCTGGAGTTTGTTTGCAGAGGCTGGAGGCCCTGGCACACTTATTTTCTCTCTTTCTCTATCTGCCTCTCTCTCTCTCTCAAATAAATAAGTAAAATAAAATAAAATATTTTTTAAAGAGCCCCTATAGATACTACCTACTCAAAGGCTACCCTGAACACAAACATCTCCACCAGCTCTCTGGAGTCCTTAAATATTCAAAACTTCTGAGTTCAATTACCTGTTGATATCATGAACAAACATTCTTTTTGCAGTCCACCAACTATTAGCTAATAATCTCATGGGTCTATCTGCTAAGTATAATGAATATATTAATGTCATTGGATATAGAATACCAAACAAGACCACCCTGCACTCCATACAGATTCAGCCAGTCACCCTAGTGGTCCAACAACATTGCCTAGGTATCAATTGTAACCCCCCTTGACCACCTCTTAAACCACCTCAACAACCTCCTAATTGTTCTATTGAACAAAACATCACCCTGCCCACCAGAAAATAGATGCCCATAAGATAGGACTTACTCTGAATAAAATGGCCTTTCAAGCCCTGCCGGTTAACTTCTCTGGAATCTGCTCCAGCAGACAGATCCTCCCCTTACTGCCATCCTTAAACCCTCCTCACTGGAATACTTGGAGACTGCCCCTCAAATGTTGGTAATAATTTATTTCTCCTAGATCACAAGCAGATTTAGTCACACAGCATTTATCCTGCTCATTCCAGGCCTTGTGATAGAGATACAAAGGTAAGTGTCTAAGTTGTCCTGCATCTTTAGCAAAACTGCTGATCTCACAAGAGTTCCATCAGAAATTATTGAAGAAATGAAAGAACTTCGAACCTCAATATTACAAAATAGAGCCATTATTGATTTTTTATTATTGAAGGAACATATTAGCTGTCAAAAATTCCCTGGAATGTGCTGCTTCAATATTACAGACAATTCCAATATTATTCAACAACACATAGCCAAAATAAAAAAAGAGGTTAAAAAAATCCATGAGAGCAACTTTTTGTCAGGTTTAGGAAACTGGTTTCCATGGCTATGCTCTTTACAGGGTCCTTGCATGAATATTCTTCTCATGATAATCATAACTCCCTGTCTGCTCAAGTGTCTACTCTGACTCATCAAACAAGAAGTCAATGCTGTAAAAATGATTTACTTTAACACTCCTTACAACCGCATGCTCATGACAAGTCACCCATAATAATTGGCTTCTTGCCCCCTGTCCTTCTTACAGGGTTGACATTGAAAAGGAAAACAAAAGGGAGGGAAACCAGACACCAGACATCAGACATCCAGGGCATCACAAGCTCAAAGGAGAAACCCTGTCTAAATCTGAAATAAATGTATGATTTCTTGATCTATGTGACCTACCAAAATTAAATCTGGTTGAGATAAACCTCTTAAATGGAAAATGGAAAAATAATCAAGCAGGGCTGAGGCTGTGGTTCAGTCCATAGAGGGCTTGCCTAACACACATGAGCCATGAGTTCAATACCCAATAATTATATAAACAAGAAGTGCTGTTATCTGCCTCTAATCCCAGCAATAACGAGGTGATGACAGGAGCAACAAAAGTTCAATACAGGATTGGAGAGATGGCTTAGCAGTTAAATGGTTGCCTGCAAAGCCAAATAACCCAGGTTCAACTGCCCAGGACCCACATAAAGCCAAGTGCACAAGGTGGCACATGTATCTGGTGTTCCTTTGCAGTGGCTAGAGGCACTAGTGCCCTCATTCACCCATATTATTTATCTCTCTCTCCCATCTTCCCATTCTTTCTCCCATAAATAAATAAATAAATAAATAAATAAATAAATAAATAAATAAATAAATAAATATTTACAACATAAAGTTCAAGGCAATCTTTAGCTACCTAGTGAGGTTGAAGCAGACTAAGCTACTTGATACCCTGCCTCAAAAAGAAATGATAAACAAAACATCCCAAAATTCTGCTTGCTTTGCAAAAGCAACTGCATCATTCCTCTAAATGTCACATGGGTCCCAACCTCAATGTGTGGGAGGTGAAGGGAATTAGAGGCAGGAAGGGAGGCAGCAGTGAAGAGGCCTAACTCTTTCAAGGAGCTGCACTGTGAAGAACTGCAGCCATCACAAGTGAGATCCTGTTACATGCAGAAGGCAAGGATGGATTCTGCACAGTGGCAGAAGCTGAGGACTGGGCAGAAAGGGTCTAAGGTAATGACAGTCCCTGAGAAGGTGTAAGGATGTTTGTGGAAATTACCAGAAGGAACTTTCAAAGATGCCTTTTCTTGAGACCAAGGCAAAAAGAAATGGTGGAAATCATTCAAAATAAGTTCATAGAATGGGTTGTGAAGTGATGGTAATTCGAGCTGACAGTTTAAAGCAAGAGATGAGAAAAAAGTGTGGTAAAGGGCCTGAGAGAGGAGTGCAGCTTGGAAAAAACCTTAGTGTGGACAGCTGTCCTCCATACAAGGAAGAACCACTGTCCTTTAACTATCAAAGACTGTGGCCTGTAACTTTCCATTATGGAGCAGAAGAAGGTTCATACAGCTCTCTACCTCTTCATGGATTCAGTTACTGTAACTAGAGGACAGGGCTCACAAAGCCCCACCCCAGGATTTATATACAGTTTAAGTATGAGGAATGAAGAGGTATCTTAGAGATTATGTGCACTTTCTCTGCAAACGTGAGGATACAGGAGGGCCTAAACAGTTCACGTTTGAATCTCCAGATCCCACATAAACAGCTGGGAATGTACATGAAAACCTGTAACCCCAGGCCCATAAAGGGGAGCACAGATCAGAGACTCCCCCTGGGCTCAAGAAAAAGCGCCTATCTTTCAAGAGAATCCAGTTCAAAATGAGAACATGTGAAAGAATGATGGAGTGGGACACTGTTTTCTGCTCTAACAAAGAGGAGTGGGAACTGCAGCAGGGAAGAGCTTAATACCACATAAGAGAACCCACCTAACTGTGAGCAGCCCCATCACATGGGCTTTGTGCATGCTAGTCAAGCACTCTACCAACTGAGCCACATCCCAAACCTTCCTTACCTGTTAAAGGAAGGATGAGTATGTACAGATTATACTGTCAAATCATACATGCTCAAAGCATGCACTGATCCTCCCTGGCACTCTTCTCTTACTTAGGTTCCTTCCCTCAATCCTCCACCCTCTCTGGCAGTCCTGTGAACAGTCCTGCACCAACACTGCACTCTGCAGGCTGCCCCTCATGGCTCCTATGAATTATATGCATGCATGGTACCTGCTACTGTGGTGGTAAATACAAATTATTGTACACATATTGGAACTTCAAATACATTCTTCAGCACTAGTTGTGTCCATTATTTCAGTAAAAACTGAAACCAGGAGTGGAGCAATGGCTTAGTAGTTAAGGCACTTGCCTGCAAAGTCAAAGGACCCAGGTTCAACTCCACAGAACCCATGTAAGCCAGATGCGCAAGGAGGCACATGTATCTGGAGTTCATTTGCAGTTGCTGGGGACCCTGGCATGCCCATATTCTCTCTCTCTCTCTCTCTCTCTCAAATAAATTTTAAAAATAATAAAAAACTGAACCCATTATTAGAAAAAAAAGGCAAAAGAAAAATAGAAAAATGGTCATGCGTGTTGGCACATGGTTTTCATTCCAGCAACTGGGAGACTAAAATACCAGATCATTGTGAGTTCAAGGCTGGCCTGAGACTACATAGTGAATTTTAGGTCTGCCTGGGCTAGACCAAGACTCGACTCTACTCATAAATGAGTAAATAAATAAACAAACTGTTGGCAAGGATGTGGAGAAATTGTAAATATATACAGTTCCTATTTAGGAAGCTGAACAAAGCTCAGGAGATAGATGGTTGTGATGCTTACATATTTCAAGCCCCGGAAGTTTCTAATTAAAATGATGTAAATGATAAGTTTGATATTATGTGTTTTTTAACATACTGACATAAACTAAAGTACATATTAACTATCCTAAACATCACAGTCAATGGCTAGCCACCATCATGTATAAGAGTATATGTACTGGGGCTGGAGAGGTGGCTTACTAATTAAGGTGCTTTCCTGTGAAGCCAAAAGACCCAGGTTCATTTCCCCAATACCACATAAGCCAGATACACAAGGTGGCTGTGTTAGTCAGGTTCGTATTGCTGGCAGAAAGCACCTGACCAAGAGCAGCTTGTGTGGGGGAAGCTCCATGATGGCAGGGGAAAAAATGACAGAATGAGGAAAGATGGACAACACCTACTGACCAACATCAGATGGACAACAACAACAGGAGAGTGTGCCAAGCACCGGCAAGGAGAAACTGGCTATAATACCAATAAACCTGCCCCCAATAATACACTGCCTCCAGGGGACTTTAATTTCCAAATCTCCATAAGCTGGGGACCTACCCTTCAGAACACCTAAGTTTATGAGGGACACCTGAGTCAAACCACCCCAGAGGTGCATGCATCTGGAGGCATTCATTTGCTGTGGCTAAAGACTGGTGTACCCATTCTCTCTCCCCCCTCATAAATAAAATGCTTTATTAAATTATATGTATTGGGGGCAGAGATGGTTCAGTGGTAAAGGCACTTGGCTGCAAAAGCTAACATTTCAGGTTCAATTCCCGTGCACCCATATAAAGTGAGATGCACAAAAGAGCACATGCATCTGGAGTTCATTTTCAGTGGCTACAAGCCCTGGCAGGCCCATTCCCTTTCTCTCTCCTTGTAAATAAATTTTAAAAAAAGGATATGTTAGAGGGAGGTGAGCACCATGGTGCACACCTGTATTTCCCATAGATAAGGCTGAGGCAGAAGCACCCTGAGTTGGAGGCCAGCCAGTGATACATAATGCGACCTCACCTCTAAGTAAAAATAAAAAGAGCTGATGGTGTAGCTCAGTGCAAAAGAACTTGCTTAGCACACACTAGACCCTGGGTTTGATAGCCAGGAACAGAAGATAAGCACTGACAGTTACTCCAATTTAGCTCCTAATAAGAGTGAAACTGCTTTGCCTTCTGGAGAGAGAGTGCATGCAGTCCAGCAGCACAAGGCTTGGTGCTTACACAGAACATGAAGTGTTCTGACATTATTACTCCCTGCACACGGGGCTCAGCTGTGAGGGAGACCAAAGGTGTGCACCAAGCACTGCAGGCAAGAAAGACAAGGGAATAGTCTCCTCCTCTCCTTAGTCCTGGGCAGTGTCCCGTAAAAATATACACATCTCCATAGCACAGCCAAACTATCATTGCTTCAACTTCTGCAGAGATGTGCGCAAATATTTATTCACCCCAAATAAGGTGCCAATGACAGACCAAAGAAATAATGTCATTTAAGTCCAGCCCAGTGAGCCAGTGAGTATATTGGGGTTATTTAGAGGAATATGGATGAGGGGATATTTACAGACACATGGATGACTGGAAAGTACCTGCATCGGTAAAAGTTCCACCTCCCATGGGTGACAACTCATGAAAGCTGTATCCCTGGAGATGCTTGTAAATGTGAAGGGGGCTTGACCATTTGGAATGTCTCCTCTTCCCAGATATTGTTACTGTTTATTTAACCTTGTGGAGGGACCTTGTGAAGCTTGAGAATTTTAGGGGCTTTCTGAGACATTCAGGTTTTGTCCCCTTCCTGAGCATGGTTTCTCTAGCTTCCTGAGTCTTACAGAGATTCCTGTGTGGTGGGGAGGAGCACTCTGAAATGCTGTTTTGGGTACACATAGTCATTACACCCATGAATTCATGGCAGCTTAAATTTCCTGCAAAGATTAAGTCTGTCAATACATCACCTTCATGGGGGAAGGATACATGTGACTCCACACCTCTAGAGAAGTTCATTGCACCTAATGATTGCTTGGAAAGGGGAGTCATGTTCATCAGTTGTGTACCTACTGGTAAGTTGTCCATCCTGTTAAATCACCATGCTTATGCAAGAAACCCTAACTTAACTCAGTGGTGTTAAAAAAAAGTAATAAGGAATATTGGCAACCCTTCTGAGGAGCGTCCCTAATGGAATGGGGGCAGGGACAAGGGAAAAGAGGGTACCAACACATGATTCATCTATACAAAACATGTGGTTAATAGTAATAATAAACATGTTTTAAAAAGGAACAAAAATAAGCCGGAGAGTCATAGGCATGAGGAAGTGTGTTAGTGAGAGGTGGAGACTGGTAAGATCGTGGATTTAATAGGCGTAAAATCAAAATACGTTATAAACATGTAATATAATATCAAACTGTGGACTAGAGGGATGGCATCGTGGTTAAGGCACTTGCCTGCAAAGCCAAAGAATCCAGGTTTGATTCTCCAGGACCCACATAAGCCAAATGCACAAGGTGGTGCCTGCATCTGGAGTTCATTCACATGGCTGGGATCCCTGGTGCACGCATTTTTGCCCTCCATTGCACACTCTCTCTCTTTCTCTCTACATCTCTCTCAAATAAATAAATTATAAAATATTTATAGAAAAATATCAAAATAGAAAAAAATAGTGAAAAAACAGTTGAAGAAGAGGATAGTTGCATGAAAAAATGAAAAGTGTCCAAATGCCCAGAAGAGATGAGAACAGCTGCCTGCAAAGAGGGGCATGCTCAGCACTCACGGGCCTGTGCAGTTTCCATGGAGCCCACTCAGGCTCTGCTGCCCTGGCCTTGCCCTCCATACACTACTTGTTCTCTGTGTGGTTTTTCTTAGATTTTGAAATATGGTCTCCTATAACCCAGGCTGTACTCAAAGTAACCCAGCTTGGTATCACATACCTGTAAACTCAGTACTTGGCAGGTGGAGGCATGAGATAAAATGTTCAACACATGTACTGAGTTTACAGGTATGTGCCACCGAGCCAGGTTCACTGCACTCACTTCTTTGTCTGCACTCCCTCTAGATCACCTTATCCACAGCCAGGGTCTCAAAAGACAGAAACATGTTGAGTCTCTGAACCATATATGCTGTCTCTGCACTTTCCACTGGATGGCAGGTTTGAACATGTATGTGCTCATGAGGCACCTCTGAGGGTAACTGAAACAGGGCAGTTGTTAACACTTGTCCCCTTGACAGGTCACTTGCCTGGTTTGTGCAAGGCCCTATGTTTGATCCTGAGCAACACACACACACAAACACACACCCCTATCCTCCATCTGTTCCCCATACATTCTCTATTTTATGCTATGGTCCCCCTCTCCTCTTTACTGTAACCATGTCCAGACAAGCTGAGTTATTATTATGAAGCACCATCTTAGCTCCCTTATCAGTTTGGCACATGCTTCTCAGTAGCCTTGTTCACACTCACCATTCACACACATTTTGCTAGTTCAGCCATTGAAATGGTGTATCCAGGCTGGAGGTGTGGCTCAGTGGTGGATCCATTGCTTACCTGGGATGTGTGAAGCTCTGGGTTCATGAACTAGTTACCAGAAAAAAAAAACTAATTTATGAGTTAACCATACTACATAGCTGATTGAATGTATAGAAAGTCTGTGGTGGTAGAAAGTTGACTGTTACAGGCTTATAACCTAATTTTGTTGGGTTACCTTTAGTCCCAAAAATATTATTTATAGTCTACCTCACCACTTGATCTAACATTGCCATTACTATCAGGTAAAATTCTTATTGGAATGTTCAAACAAACATCTTAGTTTCCACCAACCCATAGGCTAAGGATGGCATCACAAAACACCTGAGGCCTCCAGCAGAGACTTCTCTGCTTTGAAAACTCTTCCTTGATGTTTCCATGAATGTACTTAAAATGCCTAGATTTATAACTTTTTCATTCTGTTACTATAAATATTCCATGAGTTAGGAAGGGTGGCCCACATTTTTACTCCCAGTACCAAAAGAGGCTAAAGTAGGAAGATCCCTGTGAATGTGAGGCTATCTTGGTTGACAGATTGAGTTCCAACTCAGCCAGGCTAGAGTGAGACCTGGCTTAAGAAATGAAACCAAAAATTCTGAAAATTTTACCATGTTGAAACATCATATTTCATGTAAC
The DNA here is from genome assembly GCA_036365145.1 of Orientallactaga sibirica. Taxonomy (NCBI): domain Eukaryota; kingdom Metazoa; phylum Chordata; class Mammalia; order Rodentia; family Dipodidae; genus Orientallactaga; species Orientallactaga sibirica. The sequence goes on along the minus strand of JAEOAD010001901.1, from coordinate 22,017 downwards.
CTAGACATTCAATAACTAACCTAGTCTTCCATTCATGAAGTGTTAGGATTTTCCTGACACCAGCCTGCCCCTCCCAAACTGTCATCTCTTCACAGGTCTAGTGACTCTCTGACAATCTCTACCTGCCTGTCAGCATGGTACCTTACGTAAACACCTTTTCCCAAATTAGAGTGAGCGTATTAAACATAGGATATTCTCAATTTAATTAATGACATTGAGTAGTGTTGGATATTCGTTCCTCACACTCCAAAAGCTTTTAAAATTTTGGATTAAGGCCAGTGGCTAGTAAAACCAAGACTTCACTAATTGTCCTTCCTGATTTTTCCTTCTAGTATTTAGTACCTAACACTGTTGGTTTTTAATTTCTGTCCATATACAAAGGAAAATGAATGCAATGTCTGTAAGCACACCACACTGAGATTAGAAAATCGGCATGGAGAGGTGAAGACACTTGTGGGTGGCACGCTGAAACTGGGTTTGGGCTGAGGCCAGGCCTATCACCAGGGGTCCTCACAGTGCCACCAGGGAGTTCACATGCCCCTCTACTTGGTGTGACCTCCCTACTTGATGTGGACAGGTCTGAATTGCAAGCAGATCACCATGGTCACCTCCTCCACCACCATCTCACCAGACAGAGAATCAGGAAAATGAAGTCTGCTGCTTCCTCCTCACCATTTGCTCCTCCCTGCCTTTAAGGTTACAATTTCTCCCATGCTTTGGTAGAGCTGCAGCACTGTGATGTCATGGGCTGTTCCACCTGCCTGGAAATGGGGGAGGCAGAACCATCCACCATTCCTGACAGGAGGTCATATCGCAGAGGGGAGTGAGATGCAGCTGTACTGAAGAAGAAACTTTGCAGCTCACAGGGATCTTTCCTCCCACCTACCCATAGAGCAGACACAGGACTCCTGGGGCCCGAGGAGGCCTCATGGAAAAGGCGACTCCTGGCCAGAAGATCCCACAGGCCCACTGTGTGTGCCTGACAACACTATGGTCAACCCACTGGGATTGATCGCACTCAGGTCTGGGTTCTGCAACCTTGCCCTGCTTCCCTTGCTCTTCCTTCTTTCTTCTTCCCTTTCTTGTCTTCCATTTCCCCTCTTTTCTCCCCCTTTCTTCTTTCTCCCCCACTCTGCTCTTTCCTTACATTCCTCTTTCCCTCTTCCTTATTTTCCCCCTCACTCCCTCCTTCCTTCTTTCCATTCTTCTCATTTCCCCTCTTTTTCCTTCCTTCTTTCCTTTCTTCTCCTCTTTTTCCTCCTCTTTTTACTTCCCACCTTCATTCCGTCCCTCTATTATTCACCCTTTCCCCCTTTTTTTCTACTTTCCTTCCCTTTTTTACTTCTTCATCCCATTCATCTCCCTTTCTCTCTTTCCCTTTTTCCTTTGCCCCCTTTTCCCCCTCCGTGTCTCCCTTTCCTCTTTCCTTTCTTTCCTCTCTTTATCTCCCTCTCCTTTTCTTTTTTTTCTTTTTTTTTTTCTTTTCTTTTTTTTTTTTTTTGACGTTGACTCTCACTCTAGCTCAGGCTGACCTGGAATTCACTATGTATTCTCAGGGTGGCCTCGCACTCACAGCGATCCTCCTACCTCTGCCTCCCAGGTACTGGGATTAAAAGTGTGCGCCACCACACCTGGCTTCCTTTCCTTTTTGCTCTTCTGTTTTGAGACAGTTTCTATGTAATCCAGACTTACCCTCAAACCTTGATGCTCCTACCTCAGCCTCCCACAGGGGTTACAGTAATGCACCACGGCCAGATATTTTGGGGGGGCGGGGAGAGCATGTATGCGTGCACGTGTTTGTGGTTTGTGTGGATGTGGACTCATGTTCCACGGTGGTGTGCTGGATCTGGGTATGGGTCCGGCCAGCCCTTTGCCTGGCTTTCTCAAATCGCCTCCTGGGGAGTCCATGACCCCTCAATTCAGCGCAATCCTCCTACCTGCTGCCGATTGCTCTCACTCGCCCCCAGATTCGCCATGGCCACCTCCTCCACCATCTTGCAGGATGGAGGCTCCGGAAAATGAACTCCGCACTGCTCACACTGTCCGCCTTTCAGTTTACAATCTGATGAGCGGTTTCCCTGGCACACAGACATGCCACACGCCACTGCCACTTTCTTAGCCCCACAGAGCTGCTGGAGAGAGGCTGAGGAAAAAGAACTCCACAGCTCCCGCCTTTTAAAAGTTTACAATTTCCCTAAGGACGCTCTGCCTGAGCAGCAGCATTGTGACATCACGGGCAGTTCCACCTGCCTACAGCATGGGGAGGTTGATGGCGCCCATCAGTCAGGAGGGGAGGGGGGCTGGCAGAAGATGAGTGGGCTGCAGCTGTACTGGAGCAGGGACTTTGCAGCTAAGAGAGCTTGTGCACACCCAAAACAGAGAGCAAATGCAGGGGTTTCTGGGACCTGAGGTGCAGCTGTGTGTACTGACAGACCACCAGCTTCCACCTACCCAAAGTTTAAGTGTAATGCTCAGTTCACAGCGCCCCCAGTGACCACCAAGGAAGACCAAACACGTATGCAAATGCAAAGAGCTTTTTACTCGGCTTAAGCTCAGTCTCTTGCCTTCACCAATGCAGTGGATTTGAGCAAGAGCCCCGAAAATCAGAATGGTGGGCTTTTTATTGAGGTTTGAGCAGGGCGGAGGGGATCATCACCTATGTAAGTACATGACTGGCTAATTTGAACATTAACTGTACTTGGGGGTTCTTGATTGGCCTTAGGATTTTGGCGGGCTAGGCCTAGGGGAATTTCAAACTTAATTGGCTCAGCAAGTGGCAGTTACATTTGAACAGGTTGGTGCGCGCGGTTACATTCATTTGATTGGTTGACATTTACAAAACTCTGAGACGGTGGATCTTATTGGGCCATCCAGCCCAGGACCGCAAGAATGTTGAGTCATGCTCACACAGCAAGTTTATGGTTTTTCCTGGTACTGCTTGTTCTTCCCTTGATTCTGGGAACTCGCCACTGTGACCTACAGAGGGACTGAGGCCTGTCATGGTGCTACTCTGGCCTGGGTCTTTTATTAAGGATGTCATCAGATAGCATGTGAAGCCTATGGGGGATATTTCCCTGCTTTGCTAAAACCTGCCTACCTGATGGTCAACCAATGTATTTGAAAATTGCCTTGATTACGACTTGACTTATGTAATTCTGATAACTTCATGAAACTGTTATGTTAACGCATTTAGACAGGGAATTTTGGGTAACCTTAATCTGTGTTCTTGGGCCATGGTCACTCAAATTTGGCCCTAAAGTATGTCTAATCCCCTTTGAGGTGAGAGCTGTGTCTTGTGCAACTGTGCTGAAGCAGGGACTTTGCAGTTCACAGAGCTTGTGTCCCAACCTGCACATGTCCAGAGAGCAGATGCAGGTGTTCCTGGTACCTAGGGTGCAGCTATAATAAAGCAGAAGCATTGCAGCTCAGAGAGCTTGTGTTCTGTGTCCCCTCCTTCACACTTACCTGTGCACTTGGCTTACATGGGTACTGGGGAATCAAACCTGGGCCCTTTGGCTTCTCAGGTGAGTGCATTAACCATTAAACCATCCCTCTAGCACAGCCTAATTTTATTTTTAAAGTATGGTATTTGGCTTGAGAGATGGCTTAGTGAGTGTTTGCCTTCAAAACCCAAGGAGTCATGTTCAACTCTCCAAGTCCCACATAGGCCAGACACACAAAGGAACACAAGTGAGCAAGTTTGTATATGCGCACGAGGTGGCACAAACATCTGGAGTTTGATTATAGTGGTTGAAGGCCGTGGCATGCCAATTCTCTACTATCTATCTATCTATCTATCTATCTATCTATCTATCTATCTATTTATCATCTATCTATCTATCTATCTATCTATCTATCTATCTATCTATCTGATAAAAAAGCATAATATAGGCCTGGAGAGCTGGCTTAGAAGTTAAGGCATTTGCCTGTGAAGCCAAAGGACCCAGGTTCGATTCCCCAGGACCCACATAAGCTAGATACACAAGGTGACACATGTGTCTGGAGTTCATTTGCAGTGGCTGGAGGCCCTGGCATGCCCATTCTCTCTCTCTCTCTCTCTCTCTCTCTCTCTCTTTGTCTCTCTCTCTCTCTGCTTGCAAATACAGGTAAATAAATAAAATATTTAAAAAGGAACCATAATATATAAAATATGGTATTATATAGCATTACAAATAAGGCTTTATAAAGAAAGGTCCCATTCTCACCTCTAGCCCCACTACTCTGCTTGACCCTGACTTTCATAGGTAACTGACTTCACTAGTTTTTGATTAATCTTTTCATTGTTTCTTCTTAAAAAATACTGTATGTAAATAATGTATGTAAATACTGTATGTAAATAATGTGTTTATAAAAATTTCACTTTCACCAATTGCCCCACCACCCAGTTTGCTCCTGAATTTCTAGGTAATCATCTTAATTTCTGGTTAAACTTTTTATTGCTTATTTTTATAAAAAGAAATAAAAGCATGTGCAGAGCCATAGTAACACAAAGGACTGTATGTGTGTGTTCATTATATAGGTATGTATATGTATACATGGACACTCTCTTTTACAAAGGGAGAGAGAGAAACAGAGAGAGAGAATGGGAACACCAGGACCTTCAGCCGTGGGAAATGAAATCCAGATACATGTGCATCTGGCTTACGTGGGTACTGGGGAATTGAATCTGGGTCCTTAGGCTTCATAAGCAAGTGTTTTAACTGCTAAGCCACCTCTCCAGCCCTTATTTAATACTTTGTTTTGATATTATTTTACTTTACAGTTGTTTGGTTTTCTTTCTTTTTCACTTGTGACATATTATTTCCCAGTTTTGCTATTTGTCCAATTATTTGATGATTTTATATTTATATCAAATGGGTATATTGCCAGATGTGGTGGCTCATGCCTTTATTCCCAGCATGAGGTGGCAGAGGTGGGAGGACTGATATGAGTTTGAGGCCACCCTGAGACTTCAGAGTGAATTCCAGGCTAGCCTGGACTAGAGTGAGACCCTACCTCAAAAAACAATATAATAAATAAAATAAATAAATAAAATGGACATTAGGTAGGTTTTCTTGAATGAGCAGAGGTGTGTGGAGCACGTTATTTACTGAGGGATGGACAACTTACTAGTTGCTACATCACTGAATAAAATGACTCCCCTCTCTAGCACCATTAACTGCCAATGGCTCATTGGAGGGCTGAAGACTCATGAGCCCCTGGATCATCCATGATAAAATATTGATGGACTCAATCTTTACAGATCAGTAACCATACTTACTATGAGTTCATGATCACAGTTGTCACGTGTGCCCAGAAGTTAGTGCGCTTCTGCATCCCTCTTTATCCTCTGGCACCTACATTCCTTCTTTCCTCGGTTCTGTGTTGTTTCCTGAAACTTGGTGGGGTTATGGAGATGTCCTACTTAGGCCTGAGCACTCAACAGACACTTACTCATCACTTTGACTACTGGAAAGAAGCTTCTTTTAGAGCAATACTAGTCTATAATTGCAAACATAGATACTTAGAAGGCAGTTAGATATGCACAACATGCCCACTCAGCAAAACAATAGGGTCGCCTGCTAGGGCCTAGGGTTGTTTTGTTTTGATTTGTTTTGGTTTTTCGAGGTAGGGTCTCACTCTGGTCCAGGGTGACCTGGAATTCACTATGTAGTCCCAGGGTGGCCTTGAACTCGTGGCAATCCTCCTACCTCTGCCTCCTGAGTGCTGGGATTAAAGGCATGCACCACCACACCTGGCTCTCTCAGTTTTGTTTTTTTTTTAACCAGGTTAACAGTACCAGACATGAGTGGGGTTGTTTTGACTGACACTTGGAAACTTCTCTACTGGGTGGAGGGGACACTGGAAATGCATTAGTGGAGTGCTGGAAGACAGCCCTGGAAGACAATATTAAGGACGAACAATGAAATCAAGGGCTGGAGAGATGACTGAGCGGTTAAGGTGCCTGCCTGCTAAGCCTAAGAACCCGGTTCCAATCTCCAGGTCCCACGTTTAGCCAGATATAAAGTGACTCAAGGGCGCAATGCCGCACTTGCCCACAAGGGGGCGCACACATCTGTATTTCGTTCACAGCAGCTGAGAGACTGCTGGCGTGCCCATTCTCTATCTGTCTTCCTCACCCTCTCTGTCTGTCTCCCTCTATATCTCTCTCCAAAAATAAATAAATAAAAAAACAAAAGCAAAATGAAATGAAGAAGTTAAGGGGGAGTAGGCATACAATAGATCGGAAGTTGTTGTTTTTCATTCTTGTAAGACCTTTAAGCATTGGAGGAAAAACAAGGGAACGCAAGTATATGGAGACAGATTGTCTCAGGACCTTCTGAGAGTGAGCTGACTGTAAGCAATGAGAGATAAGTTTAAAACAGCCATTTAGTAGAGAATATCTAAGGATTAACAGAATTTCTGTTAGGGTTCTAATAAGTATAACTTTTATGCTGGAAATTTTGAGGTCTGTTTTTCAAACTGTTGAACAAACTGCATGGTCTATACCTGTCATTGTAAACCAGATGAGACATTGTCAGAATAAATGAACAGCATTTGAACTTGACTGTGGCATGGATATCAGTCAGTTGTTGTGAGCCCATCCATCTAGTCACAGTCTGAGCTGTGATGTCTAAGACTTCTACTTTATTCTCTGACTATAATTTTTGGTGAATATTTAAGTCCAAACAGTTATGCAAAAAATTTGAATTTTATATGTACCTTTGAAGGTCAGTTGTGGCCCTTTAGGGGAGACTTTTGGTGATCTGGGAGGAGTTTAATCCCATTGTGATCAGTTAGCATACAAGGGATTATATCAATTTTCCTGTATTTTTAAAATTTTATTTGTGTCCTAATATATAGTATATTTTAGAGAATGTTCCATGTAATACTGAGAAACATGTATATTCTGGAGCATTTGGATGAAATGTTCTGTATGTATCTCTTAAGTTCATTTGTACCATGACACCATTTGATCGAGATCGCTCTGATTACTTTTTGTTGAGATGACCTGTCAAGGGATGAGAGTGGGGCATTGAAGTCACCTGCTACTATTGTGTTTGGAGTTATCCCTGACCTTAAGTCTAATAGTGTTTGTTTGATGAAATTCGGAGCCCCTATGTTAGGTGCATATATGTTTAGGAGTGTAATGTCTTCCTGTTATTTGAGTATGGTTTATTTTTTCCTATTTCCTGCTGTGTGTGTTTTGCTTTCTTTACAATGTGAAGGATTTCTTCAGGTATTTTCTGTAGAGCTGGTTTAGTTGCCGTAAATTCCTTCAGCCTGTTTTTATTGTGGACTGTCCTTATTTCTCCATCTATTTGTATAGATAGCTTTGCAGGATAGAGTGATCTTGTTTGACAGTATTTACCTATGAGAACTTGGAATACATCATTCCAAGCCGTTCTGGCTTTTAAAGTTTGTGTTGAGTAATCTGCTGTAATCCTGATGGGTTTCCCTTTGAGTGTCATTTGCTTTTCCTCTCTAACTGCTTTCAATATATTTTCTTTGGACTGTGTGTTTAGTAGTTTATTTTATTTTATGTTATTTATTTATTTATTGGAGAGAGACACAGAGAGAGACAGAGAGAGTCAGAGGGAGAGGAAGACAGATAGAGAATGGGTGTGCCAGCAGCCTCTCAGCTGCTGTGAATGAAATACATATGTGTGCCCCCTTGTGGCAAGTGTGGCATTGTGCCCCTGCATTACTTTTGCATCTGGCTAAACATGGGACCTGGAGATTGGAACCCGGATTCTTAGGCTTAGCAGGGAGGTGCCTTAACCACTAAGCCATATCTCCAGCCCTAATAGTATATCTTTAACATGGCAAGGAGAGGATCTTTCTAGGTTTTGTGTGTTAGGTGTTCTAAAACCTTCTTGTATCTGCAATGGCATTCCTTTCCCATTGGGGAAATTTTTCTTCTATAATTTTGTTGAAAACATGTACTAAACCTCTGGATTGAAATTCATTTCCTTCTACTATACCCTGAATGCTTATGTTTGGTCTTTTCATAGTGTCCCTGATATCTTAGAATTCCCATTCATACCTTTCTATTAGCTTGTCTTTCTCTTTTTTGGACTATATTATGTCAGCCACCTGGTCTTCTAGTTTAGATACTCTGTTCTCTCCTTCATCCATTCTACTGGTGAGACATTCCACAGAGTTTTCTATTTCACTGACTTTATTCATCAGAGCTATAATTTCAGCCTGGTTTTTCTTCAGTATTTCTCTTTCCTTACTCATGTCCTGTATTGACCTTTTATTTCATTAAGCTGTTTTTCTATGCCCTCTTTCAGGAGTTTATTTTCTTCTTTGAATCCTTTCTTCTTCATTTCCTTGAGTATAGATAGAATCATTCTTTTGAAGTCTTTTTCAGGTATTTCATCTAAAACGCTCTCATTGGTGATCATTTCTGATGGATTCATAATTTATGGTGGGATTGCATTTTCTTGATTCTTTGTGTTTCGTGTATAATTATGTAGCTACTTTGGCATCCTGAATTGATTTGATGCTTGGGTTTTCTACTTATCTGCAGTGTTCTTAGATGTGGTGATCCACCTTTATATACTTTCAGGATATGAGTTTAACCTGCCAACTGTAGCACTTGTACGCCAATCCAACTGCAGAAGTTATCCCAGGTGTTGAGTTTGCTTGGTAAGCAAGTATTTGAGTGGACTGGGTGGGACAATATACTGGCAAAGTCTAAACTTCAACTGAGCAATATACACATTCAATAAAAACCAGCATAGAGTATACAAGTGTGGGGATTAAAACAAACATATAGTATAAGGCCTAAATCCTTAAGGGGTGTGTGTTGTTCTCCACCCTTAATCTTGTCAGATAGGAGGCAGAGAATTCTGTTCTGAATTGGGTTCCTGGTCAGCCTGGATCTGGGTCAGACCCTGCCCCCAATAATGACGTAAGAAAAGACAAAGGCCCTATAAATCTTTAAGCATTAAATGCAGCAATATTCAACATCCCATGTACAGCTTATTTGAAAATGGTAAAGCCAACCAAAAATAAGTAACCCACAACCTGCCCTGATGACATGGAAAGAGAGATTAGCACTTTCAATGCAGGCCTATGTATCTTTTTTTCTTTTGTCAGTGGCCTTCTTACCTTTTGGTGTGGCTTCCAATCTCACCAATGCTGAGTTCCCACCTCGATCCCTCAGTGTTGTGCTGTGGAGGTGGAGCTTTTCTCAGCTGTGATCGATGTGATGCCACTGGGAACTGAATGTGGAAGGTTCACGGTTCTTATGGTAATATTTTTATTCATTTACTTGCAAGGGAGAGAGAGAATGGGTGCAGCAGGATACACAAGGGCCTCTTGAAACTGAACAAACTCCATACACACAAACCACTTTGTGCATATGGCTTTACATGGATACTGGCAAATTGAACCCAGGCCATCAAGCTTTGTAAGCAAGCACCTTAACTGCCAAGCCATCTCTCCAGTCCTCCTTGAATAATTTTCATGTGCTCGGTTAATACCCTCAAAAGTCTTCTCAATCTATTTAAACTCCTGGTTCTGAGTCTGATTGAACATTGAGAGGGCACTGGAGCTTGCTCCACCTTCTGTTCTCTTCCAGGCTCTGCTTGGTAACTGTAGGGGACCAGTTGCCCCTTTCTCAAGAGGTCAGCCAGAAACAGAACCAGGACTCAAGTCTCAAATCATCACAATTCTGGCTGACTGCCCCACCCTCCTGGTACCCACAGAAAAGCCAGGATAACTGGGACATGTCTCAGTCAAGGCAGGAAGTCTGCAGAGTGTCCGACATGCAAGCCTAGGTACCTGCTGCAGCCTCAGTCATTTCATCACAGTCCAGGCCACTTTTCTCTGTCCCCCAGATGGGCTCATTACTTACCTTGGGCCTTGCCACCCTCTGCTCAGCTGGAACCTGGCCTGTTCAGCTGCTAAAAGTTTCCAGACTGCTCTCAGCATAATTTGGGGGCTTTGTGTTCTACAATATCTGTCCATGGACAGGATCTCAGGGCTGCTATTATTGCCTTCCTGGGTCTCCTACTCACTCTAAACCTGCTTTAACCAGATTTCTCTCCCAACATCTGTTTCCCTCCCCCAAGGATGCTTTTTTGTTAAAAATGTGGTAGATTGGGCTGGAGAAATGGCTGACTTGTTAAGGTACTTGCCTGCAAAGCCTAACAACCATGTTTCATAACCTCACACCCACCTAAAGTGAGATCCATATAGTGGCACATGTGTCTGGAATTCATTTATAGTGGATGGGGCCCTGGAGTGCCTATCCTATCTGTCTGTCTGTCTTCTCTCTACCTCTCTCTGCTTGTAAATAAATAAAAAAATGTGTGGATGTGTATTTGTGTTTTCGTGTGTGTGCAGTGCATGTGTGTATACAAGTATACGTGCACACAGTCAATGGGGATAAAAGACAATTTTGTGTGTTATTCCCAGGAATGACATTGGCAGTTGTTGAGATAGGGTCTCTCACTGGACTGGAACTCACCAAATATGCTAGACCCCAATGACTCTGCTATCTCACCTCCCCAGTGCTAGGATTACAAGCTTGTGTCACCACACCTGGCTCTTTTATATGGGTTCTGGGGATCAAACTCAGGTCTTTAGGTTTACAAGGTAAACACTACCTAATGAGCCTCGTCCCCAAGAATATTTTTTGGGACCAGGTCTTGATATATATATCCCAGGCTGCCTTTGAACCCATGATGCTCCTGTCTATGCTTCCTGAGTGCTGGGATAACAGGTGAGTGTCATTGTGCCCATCTGCACAGCTCCCCAGCCCCCTCCCCCAAGAAGTCTTCCTAGATCTCAGGCCACTTCCCATCACTGCCATTTCCCATGCCCACATCATTCCTTCACATGTCGGCATCCAAATTTACAGACCACAAAAGTAAGATCCATTGTGCTCCATGTCTGCCTGGACTTAGCTCTGAGCTAGGATCACCTCGAGTTTGTAAGTACCTGCTCTGAATGCAGGTTTCACCTACACCACAAATGATGCTATGCCTCCCATGTCTCTGTCCTGACTTCCTGCTTCTAGATGTTTCTTACAAAACATCCTGTGTCTGAGCCACTTTCCTCCCCACACTGGACATTCACCAAGTGCATTGTCTCCAGAGCCCACTATGGGACTTTTCAATCATCATTCCAGCCAGCAGGCTTAAACAGTGAGAGATAAATGTTTGAGATCAGCACTCTCATCCCAGAAACAATACCTTCCCTGGCCAAGCCCTGTCTACTTTCCCAGTCAGGGCCCTCCCCAAATTCCTCACCTCCACCTAAGCTCATGTGTGGTCTTCCCACTCCTTTCCCTCCCCTTCATTTCTCTCAGGCTCCTGGGCCTGGTAGGAGCAGCAGCACCCAGCTACATGTAATTAACCATTACTGGGTGCTTTGTCTCTGCTATTCCTTTGAAAGGGGGCTGACAGGGCAGCCAAGGCCACTAGGGTGCTGTAAGGCTTCTGTACTATTTATAAATTCCCTGTGGGGTCCATCTTTTGCAATTATGCATATAATGTAAATACACAATGTAAGTATACATTCCACACTGTTGTGGATGCACTTCTGTTGGTGAGATATTTTACCTGTTCTCAGGGCTGTTTTCCATCTCATCACTCTCAACACACACACACACACACACACACACACACACACACACACACACCTTCTCCATCCCAGCTTTTCATGTCTATGTTGTGCCTTTCCTGTGTGCCAGAACTTTGCAGGGGAGGAAGGCAATATTTTGACTGCACAGAGCAGACATGAGATTGAGTCCTCCTCAGGCCTTGAGCTCACAGCAAGCCAGAGATAAAGGGAGAAAGGGATAGAAAAGAGGCAAGCAGGGCAGAATAAAGGGGGGGAGGAAGAGAAGAAAGGAAGGAAGGAAGAAAAACAAGTGGGAAAGGGAGGAGAATAGAAAGAAAGGGAGTAAAGGAGGTAAAGGGTGATGAGTGGCATGATGAAAGGATGAAAAAAGAGGGGAGAAGTGAAGAATGGAAAGGAGCAGAGAAAGGAAGGAGGGAGTACAGGAGTGAAGAAAGAGTGGGAGAAAAATGGGAATTAAATGGAGAAAAATGGAAGAGTAAGGAAGGAACAAAGGAAGGACAAGGGAAGGAGGGCAGGGCTGCAGATCCCTGGCCTGAGCACAGTCAATCCCTGTGGGATGACCATAGTGTTTCATGCACACACTGTGGGGCTTATGGGATCTTCTGGCCCCAGGAATCACACCATCACACCAGGCCTCCTCAAACCCCAGGAGTCCCCGCACCTGTTATCTGGGTATGTGTGTGGGGGGGAGCACAAGCTCTGTGAGCTTCAAGGATTCTGCTTTACTATAGCTGCACCCTAGGTACCAGGAACCCCTGCATCTGCTCTCTGGGTATGTGCTGGGTGGGACACAAGCTCTGTGAGCTTCAGCACAGCTGCACCCCAGTGTCCATGCAAAAGATGAAGCTCTCACATCAAAGGGGATTAGACATACTTTAGGGCCAAATATGAGTGACCATGGCCTAGGAACAAAGATTAAGGTTACCCAAAACCGTCTAAAAGTGCTAACAGTTTCATGAAGTTTTCATAACTACATAAGTCATCATAAATCAAGGCACTTTTCAAATACACTGGTTGACCATCAGGTAGGCAGGTTTAGCAAAGCAGGGAAATCACCACCATAGTCTTCACATGCTATCTGATGACATTCTTAAACTTTTGGTTGGTGGAAGCTGATGGTCTGTCAGTAAACACAGGTGCACCTCAGGTCTCAGTAGCCCCTGCATCTGCTCTCTGAGTGTTTGTGAGGGAGAGGCACAAGCTCTATTAGCTTCAAAGTCCCTGCACCAATACAGCTGCAGCCCACTCTTCTTCTGCCAGCCGCCCTCCCCTCCTGACTGATGGGCGCCTCAAGCCTCCCCCGTGTTGTATGCAGGTGGAATTGCCCGTGACGTCACAATGCTGAGGCTCACCCAGAGCGTATTTAGGGAAGTTGTAAACTTTAAAATGGCGGGAGCTGTGGAGTTATTTCTCCTGAGCCTCTCACCAGCAGCTGTGTAGGGCAGAGGAGATGGCAGTGGCCAGTCTGTGTGCCAGGGAAACCACTCATCAGATTGTAAACTGAAAGGTGGACAGCGTGAGCAGTGCGGAGTTCATTTTCCGGAGCCTCTGTCCTACGGGATGGTGGAGGAGGCGGCCATGGCGAGTCTGGGGGCGAATGAGAGCGATTGGCAGCAGGTAGGAGGATCAAGCTGGATCAAGGGGTCACGGGCTCCCAGGGAGGTGCTGCAAGAAAGCCAGGCAAAGGGCTACCCAGGCCCAAACCCAGCTCCAGGGCACCGCCCTGGAACATGAGCCCAAATCCACACAGACCACACACACACACACACACACACACACACACACACACACACACACACAAAATATCCTCCCAAAAAATCTGGGCGAGGTGCAGTCCTGTAACCCCAGTGGGAGGCTGAGGGAGGAGCTTCAAGGTTTGAGGGCAAGTCTGAACTATATAGAGTCTGTCTCAAAACAAGAGCAAAAACGAAAGGAGAGGAGGAGATAAGGAGAGGAAGGAAAGGAAAGTGAGAACGGAGACAGGGAGGGAAAAGGGGGGCAAAGTAAAGAGGGGGAAAAGGAGAAAGGGAGACAAATGGGAAGAAGGAAAAGAAGGGAAGGAAGGTACAGAAAAGGAGGGAAGGGTGAATAATAGAGGGAAGGAATGAAGGTGGGAAGGAAAAAGAGGAGGAGAAGAAAGGAAAGAAGGAAGGAAAAGAGGAGAAAGGGGAAGAGAATAAAAGGAAGGAAGGAAAAGGGGTGAAATGAGAAGAATGGAAAGAAGGAAGGAGGAAGTGAGGGAGGGAAATAAGGAAGAAAGGAGAGAGGAATGGAAGGAAGGAGGAGAGTGGGACAGAAAGAAGGAAGGGGGAGAAAATAGGGGAAATGGAAGATAAGAAAGGGAGGAATAAAGGAAGGAAGAGCAAGGGAAGCAGAGCAGGGCTGCAGAACCCAGGCCTGAGTGCAGTCAATCCCTGTGGGTTGACCATAGTGTTGTCAGCCACACACAGGGTGCCTGTGAATGTTCTGGCCAGGAGTCACCTTTTCCCATGAGGCCTCCTCATGCCACAGGAGTCCTGCATCTGCTCTATGGGTAGGTGGGAGGAAAGATCCCTGTGAGCTGCAAAGTTTCTGCTTCAGTACAGCTGAATCCCACTCCCCTCTGCGAGCAGCCCTCCTGTCAGGAATGGTGGATGTTTCTGTCCCCCCCCATGCCCTGGCAGGTGGAATAGCCCATGACGTCACAGTGCTGCAGTTCTACCAGAGCATGGGAGCAATTGTAAACTTAAAGGCAGGGAGGTGCAAATGGTGAGGAGGAAGCAGCAGAGTTCATTTTCCTGATCCTCTGTCTGGTGAGATGGTGGTGGAGGAGGTGACCATGGTGATCTGCTTGCAATTCAGACCTCTCCACATCAGGTAGGGGGTTCAGGCCAGGTAGGGGGGCCACCGGAGCTCCCTGATGGCACTCCAAGGACCCCTGGTGATAGGTCTGGCCTCAGCCCAAAACCAGTTTCAGTGTGCCACCCACAAGTGTCTTCACCTCTCCATGCTGAGTTTCTAATCACAGTGTGGTGTGCTTACTGATATTGCTTTCATTTTCCTGTGTATATGGACAGAAAGTGAAAACCAACAGGGTCAGGTACTAAATACTAGAAGGAAAAGCAGGAAGGAGAGTTAATGAGGTCTTGGGTTTACTAGCCTCTGGCCTTAACCCAAAATTTTAAGATGTGAGGAAAGAATATCCAACGCTACTGAGTGTGATTAATTAAAGTGGGAAAGTCCTAAGTTTAATAAGCTCACTCTAATTTGGGAAAAGGTGTTTACCTAAGGCACCATGGAGATAGGCAGGTAGAGATTGTTAGAGAGTCACTAGACCTGTGAAATGACAGTTTGGGAGGGGCAGGCTGGTGTCAGGAAAATCCTGACACTTCATGAATGGAAGACTAGGTTAGTTACTGAATGGAAAGGAAGCTCAGAGTATTCCAGGAACAGAGATGACTACCTGTTATTTGGATGAGATCTTCAGATTGGTTGGTTAATGTGATACTTAGTGTGTATATAAGAATTTAGAAGATGCTATTAAATAGAGAAGTGATGTGATTCAAATATCTTCTGTGTGAATTAGCATGTGCATGCCACAGAGTACATGTGAGGTCTGAGGACAACTTCTACTTTGCTTGACACAGGGTTTCACCTGTTTTACTGGTTATGCTGTTTTTCTTTTTTTTTCTCTGCTTCATGGGCACCATTCTCACTGGCCTGCAAGCTCCTGGGTTCTCCTGCCTCCACTTCTCATTGACTTGGAGTGGGTATGCTGTGTGCACATGCCTTTATGTGCATGGTGGGGAATTGAACTGGAGCTGTTAAGTTTGCAAGGAAATACCTTTAACAATCTCCTTAGATCCTTCATTTGATATGTGGGTGTGAGATGTACTCACCTTCCTGAAATGGCACATATCAAACCTCCCTGAACAAGGATGTTTTCTGTGATATAGTAAACAAGGTCGCCTGAATCACGCAGCCCAAATATGAGAGAACCGGCAGGGTGTCCTAGGACCTACATGAAGATCATATGTATGATGTGGCTTCCCAGCCACCTGGACAGGAGAAAGGAGACAGCCATTAGGTAGAGCTCCAAAGACAAACAAACTCATCACCCCATTTCTCACAGTGAGAACATCCTGAGAAGCTGGGCCCTGGGTTTATACTCTGGAGATGGCACTCTGAGTTAGCAATAGGATCTCAAAAACCAGGCACTGGATGTGGACTGTGTGGAATTCAGACGCCCAGTATAGAAGTAGGTAGGTGTGGTCTTCCTTATAAGAAGGAGAGGCACATGCCTTGTGCTGGAAGACTGACCATACTTTTTTCTTTTGTTTTTTTTCAAGGTAGGGTCTCACTCTAACCCATGATGACCTGGAATTGACTGTCATCTCAGGGTGGCTCGAACTCATGGCAATCCTCCTACCTCTGCCTCCCAAGTGTTGTAATTAAAGGCATGCACTATCATGCCCAGCTTTGAGTGACCATTCTTAACCCAACTTCCGAGATAAGCTCTCTGGCCCTTTTAAAGGCAGCTAAACAAAGACCTCTAATATAATTGGCTAATTTGACCGATATAGTACTTGTGCACTCCTGACTGGTTATAATTCAATGTGTGTGGGCTAAGGGAGAGGGGCTCTAAGAAAGGTAGTTTCCTAAGGTGGCCAATTAAATTGGCTGCGGCCAAGAAAGGGGGAATGGCATCAGACATCTCTGCAACCTTCCAGGAAATGACTTGGTTCTTTGTTCTGTTCTCTCAGAATTTAGTTCAGGCTTTTTGAGAAATTGAAACTTAGGCCTAGCTAGGAAATATCTTATTGAAGCCTGTTATGCTGTTGGTTTGGCTCAGGAACAGGTCTAGGTTACATCAAATATGAAGTTTCAACATGCTAAAAGTTTCAGAATTTTTTGGTTCATTTATTAAGCCTGGTCTCACTCTAGGCCTGGCTGACCCGGAACTCAATCTGTCAACCAACACAGCCTCAAACTCACAGTGATCTTCCTACTTTAGCCTCTTTTTGTACTGGCAGTAAAAATGTGGGCCACCCTACCTAACTCACGGAATATTTATAGTGATAGAATGAAAAAGTTATAAATCTAGGCATTTTAAGCACACTCAGGAAACATCAAGGAGGAGTTTTCAAAGCAGAGAAGTCTCTGCTAGAGACCTCAGGTGTTTTGTGATGCCATTCTTAGTGTACGGCTTGGAGGAAACTAAGATGTTTGTTTGAACATTCCAATAAGAATTTGACCTGATAGTAATGGCAGTGTTAGATCAAGTGGTGAGGTAGACTATAAGTACTATTTATGGGACTAAAGGTAACCCATCAAAATTAAGTTATAAACCTGTAACAGACAGCTTTCTACTACCACAGACTTTCTATATATTCAATCAGCAATGTAGTATGGTTAACTCAGGAATTACTTTTTTTTTTCTGGGAACTTGTTCATGAACCCAGAGCTTCACACATCCCAGGGAAACAGTGGATCTACTACTGAGTCACACCTCCTGCCTGGATACACCATTTCAATGGCTGAACTAGCAAAATGTGTGTGAGTAGTGAGTGTGAACAAGGCTACAGAGAAGTATGTGCCAAAATGATAAGGGAGCTAAGACAGTGCTTCATAATAATAACTCAGCTTGTCTGGACATTGTTACAGTAAAGAGGAGAGGGGGACCATAGCATAAAATAGAGAATGCATGGGGAACAGATGGTGGCTAGGGGGGTGTGTTTGTGTGTGTGTGTTGCTAAGGATCAAACACAGGGCCTTGCACAAACCAGGCAAGTGATCTGTCAAGGGGACAAGTGTTAACAACTGCCCTGTTTCAGTTACCCTCAGAGGGGCCTCATGAGCACATACATGTTCAAACCTGTCATCCAGTGGAAAGTGCAGAGCTAGCATATATGGTTCAGAGACTTCAACATGTTACTGTCTTTTGAGACCCTGTGTGTGGATAAGGTGATCTAGAGGGAATGCAGACAAAGAAGTGACTGCAGTGAACCTGGCTCGGTGACACATACCTGTAAATTCAGTACATTTGTTGAACATTTTATCACATGCCTCCACCTGCCAAGTACTGAGTTTACAGGTATGTGACACCAAGCGGGGTTACTTTGAGTCCAGCATGGATTACAGTAGACCATATTTCAAAACCAAACAAAGAAAGCCAGGCATGATGGCGCATGCCTTTAATCCCAGCACTAGGGAGGCAGAGGTAGGAGGATCGCCATGAATTCAAGGTCACCTTGAGACTATACAGTGAATTCCAGGTCAGCCTGAGCCAGAGTGACACCCTACCTCGAAAAAACACAAACAAACCAAAACAAAACCAAACAGAGAAAAACCACATAGAGAACAAGTAGTGTATGGAGGGCAAGGTCAGGGCAGCAGAGCCTCAGTGGGCTTCATGTTAACTGCACAGGCCCGTGAGTGCTGAGCACACCCCTCTTTGCAGGCAGCTGTTCTCATCTCTTCTGGTCATTTGGACACTTTTCATTTTCTTTCATACAACCACCCTCTTTTTCAACTGTTTTTACACTAACTTTTTCCATTTTGATATTTTCTTATAATATTTTATTATTTTTTATTTGAGAGTGATATATAGAGAAATTAACAGAGAGAGAGAGAGAGAGAGAGTGGAAATGGGCATTCCAGAGCTTCCAGCCATGCAAATGAATTACAGATGCATGCACCACCTTGGGCATTTGGCTTATGTGGGTCCTGGGGAATCGAACCTGGATCCTTTGGCTTTGTGGGTAAGTGCCTTAACCACTAGGCAGTCCCTCTAGCCCACAGTTTGATATTACAATATATTCTTATAACGTATTTTGATCTTATGCCTAGAAAATCCACTGTCTTGCCAGTCTCCACCTCTCACTAACACACTTCTTCATTCCTATGACTCTCCATCTTACTTTTGTTCCTTTTTTAAAAATGTTTATTATTATTATTAACAATATGTTTTGTGTAGATAAATCATGTGTTGGTATCCTTTTTTCCCTCATCTGTGCCCCCATTCCATTAGGGACACTACTCAGTAGGATTCAGGTATTCCTCATTATTTTTTTTAACCCCACTGAGTTAAATTAGGGTTTCTTGCATGATCATGGTGATATAACAGGAAGGGCAACTTACCAGCAGGTACACAACTGATGAACATGAGTCCCCTTTCCCAGCAATCATTAGGTGCAATGAGCTTCTCTAGCGGTGTGGAGTCACATGTATCCTTCCCTCATGAAGGTGATGTATTGACAGGCTTAATGTTTGCAGGAAATTTAAGCTGCTATGAATTCATGACTGTAATTACTATGTGTACCCAAAACAGCATTTCAGAGTGCTCCTCCCCACCACACAGGAATCTCTGTAAGACTCAGAAAGTTAGAGAAACCAGGCTCAGGAAGGGGACAAAACCTGAATGTCTCAGAAAGGTCCTAAAATTCACAAGCTTCACAAGCTCCCCCCACAAGGTTAAATAACCGCCCCCTTCACATTTTAGAAGCATCTCCAGGAATACAGCTTTCATGAGTTATCTCCCATGGGAGGTGGAACTTTTACCGATGCAGGTACTTTCCAGTCATGCATGTGCCTGTAAATATCCCCTCATCCATATTCCTCTAAATAACCCCAATATACTCACTGACTCACTGGGCTGGACTTGAATGGCATTATTTCTTTAGTCTGTCATTGGCACCTTATTTGGGGTGAATAAATATTTGTTCTCATCTCTGCAGAAGTTGAAGCAAAGATAGTTTGGCTGTGCTATGGAGATGTGTATTTTTACAGGACATTGCCAAGACTAAGGAGTGGAGGAGACTATTCCCTTGTCTTTCTTGCCGGCAGCACTTGGTGCACACCTTTGGTCTCCGTCACAGCTGAGCCCCATGTGCAGGGAGTAATAATGTCAGAATACTTCATGTTCTGTGTACACATCAAGCCTTGTGCTGCTGGTCTACATGCACTCTATCTCCAGAAGGCAAAGCAGTTTTACTCTTATTTGGAGCAAAATTGGAGTATTGGTCAGTGCTTATCTTCTGTTCCTGGCTATCAAAGCCAGGGTCTATTGTGTGCTAAGCAAGTTCTTTTGCACTGAGCTACACAGTAGGATCTTTTTATTTTTGCTTAGAGGTAAAGACTCAGTATGTATCACTGGCTGGCTTCCAACTCAGGATGCTCCTGCCTCAGCCTTCTCTATGGGAATTAGAGGTGTGCACAGTGACGTTCATCTTCCTCTGACATATACTCATTTTTTAAGTTTATTTACAAGGAGAGAGAAAGGGAATGGGCATGCCAGGGCCTGTAGCCACTGCAGGTGAACTCCAGATGCATGTGATCTTTTGTGCATCTGGCTTTATATGGGTACAGGGGAAATGAACTTGAGTTGTTAGGCTTTGTAGGCAAGTGCCTTTACCAGTGAAAAATGTCTCCAACCTCAATACATATATTTAAAAAAAAACACATTTTCTTGATTTATTTGTGAGGGGGGAGAATTGGCACACCAGTGTCTGTAGCCACTGCAAATGAATGGCTCCAGATGCATGCACTTCTGGGGTGTTTGATTCAGGTGTCCCTCCTAAACTTAGGTCTTCAGACTGCTAGTTTCCCAGCTGATGGATTTGGAGATTAAAGCCCCCTGGAGGCAGTGTATTGTTGGGGGCAGGCTTATGGGTATTATAGCCAGTTTCCCATTGCTGGTGTTTGGCACTCTCTTCTGTTGCTGTTGTCCATCTGATGTGGGTCAGTAGGTGTTGTCCATGTTTACTCATGCTGTCATTTTTCTCTGCCATCATGGAGCTTCCCTTTGAGTTTGTAAGCCAAAATAAAGTCTTTTTTTCCCCTATAAGCTGCTCTTGGTCAGGTGATTTTTGCCAGAAATGCGAACCTGACAAAAACAGCCACCTTGTGTACCTGGCTTATGTGGGTATTGGGGAAATGAACCTGGGTCCTTAGGCTTCACAGGAAAGCACCTTAATTGGAAGATATCTCTCCAGCCCCATTACATATATTCTTATAGAAGATGGTGGCTAGCCATTGAATGTGATGTTTAGGATAGTTAATATGTACTTTAGTTTATGTCAGTATGTTAAAAATCACATAATAACAAACTTATCCTTTAAATCATTTTAAGCAGAAACTTCTGGTTTGAAATATGTAACCATCACAACCATCTGTCTCCTGAGCTTTAGTCAGCTTTCCAAACAGGAACTGTACAAATGTTCAATTTCTCCACATCCTTGCCAACAATTTATTTATTTACTCAGTTATGTTTATTTTTCAAGGTAGAATCTTGGTCTAGCCCAGTCTGGCCTAGAATTCACTATGTAGTTTCAGGCCAGCCTTGAACTCACAATGATCTCCCATTTTAGCCTTCCAATTGCTGGAATTAAAGCCATGTGCCAACATGCATAGCCATTTTTCTATTTTTCTTTTGTCTTTCTTTTTCTAAAAATGGGTTCAGTTTTTTATTTTTAAAATTTATTTGAAAGGGAGAGAGAGGAAACACACACACACACACACACAGAGAGAGAGAGAGAGAGAGAGAGAGAGAGAGAGAGAGAAAGAGAGAATATGTGCATGCCAGGGTCCCCAGCCACTGCAAATGAACTCCAGATACATGTGCCACCTTGTGTATCTGGCTTACATGGGTTCTGTGGAATTGAACCTGGGTCCTTTGACTTTGCAGACAAGTGCCTTAACTGATAAGCCATTGCTCCACTCCTGCTTTCAGATTTTACTGAAAACAATGGACACAACTAATGTTGAAGAATGTATTTGAAGTTCCAATATGTGTACAATAATTTTTATTTACCACCACAGTAGCAGGTATCACTCATGCATATCATTCATAGGAGCCATGAGAGGCAGCCTGCAGAGTGCAGTGTTGGTGCAGGACTGTTCACAGGCCTGCCAGAGAGGGTGGAGGACTGAGGGAAAGAACCTAAGTAAGAGAAGAGTGCCAGGGAGGAACAGCGCATTCTTTGAGCATGTATGATTTGACAGTATAATCTGTACGTAATCATCCTTTAACAGGTTTGGGATGTAGCCCAGTTGGTAGAGTGCTTGAGTAGAATGCATGAAGCCCATGTGATGGTGCTGCCCACAGTTAGGTGGGTTCTCTTATGTGGCATTCTGCTATTCCCTGTTGCAGTTCTCACTCCTCTTTGTTAGCCAGAGCAGAAAACAGTGTCCCACTCCATCATTCTTTCCCATGTTCTGATTTTGAACTGGATTCTTTTGAAAGATAGGTGCTTTTCCATGAGTGCAGGGGGAGTCTCTGATCTGTGCTCCCCTTTATAGGCCTGGGGTTACAGGCTTTCATGGACTTTCCCAGCTGTTTATGTGGGATCTGGAGATTCAAACGTGAACTGTTTAGGACCTCCTGTATGCTCATGTTTGCAGAGAAAGTGCACATAATCTCTAAGCTACCTCTTCACTCCTCATACTTTAACTGTATAT
>JAEOAD010000989.1:0-115128 GCA_036365145.1 Orientallactaga sibirica | reverse complement strand
GATTGGGATGATCCCTCTGTGCATTGCAGGTGTTGATCTTTACCTAAGGAATAGATGAGCCCTCTTTTCAATGCAGGTGTTTACTGACATCTAAGGAATGGATGACCCCTCTGTTCAATTCAGGTGTTTACAGTTACCTAAGGAATAGATGATCCCTCTGTGCATTGCAGGTGTTTACTATTACCTACAGAATGGATGATCCCTCTTTGCAATGTAGGAGTTTACTGATATCTAAGGAATGGATGACCCCTCTGTTCAATGCAGGTGTTTACAGTTACCTAAGGAATGAGTGATCCCTCTGTGCAATGCAGGTGTTTATCTTTACCTAAGGAATGGATGATCCCTCTGTGCAATGCAGGTGTTAAACTTTACCTAAGGATTGGGATGATCAATCGGTGATATGCAGGTGTTAATCTCTAACTAAGGAATAGATGAGCCCACTTTTGACTGCAGGTGTTTACTGACATCTAACTAATGGATGGCCCCTCTCTTCAATGCAGGTGTTTACAGTTACCTAAGGAATGAATGATCCCTCTGTGCAATGCAGGTGTTTATCTTTACCTAAGGAATTGATGATGCCTATGTGCAATGCACGAGTTTATCTTTACCTAAGGAATGTATGATCCCTCTGTGAAATGCAAGTGTATACCCCTATCTAAGGAATGGATGATCCCCATGTTCAATGCAGTGTTTACCTTTACATAAGGAATGGATGATACTTCTCTTCAACGCAGGTGTTTACCTTTACGTAAAGAAGGATGAACCCTCTGTTCAACCCAGGTTTCTACCTTTAATTAAGGAATGGATATTCTTTTGTGCAATCGAGGATTTTACCCTTACCTGTGGAATGGATGATCCTTCTTTGCATTACAGGTGTTTACCTTTACCTAAGGAATGGATGATCCCTGTGTGAATTGCAAGTGTTAAAATTTACCTTAGAAATGGATGACCCTTCTTTGCAATGATGGTGTTTAATATTACCTAATGAATGGAGGATCCCTCTGTTCAAAACAGGTGTTTACATTTACCAAAGTAATGGATGTTACCTGTGTTCAATGCATGTGTATAACTATACCAAAGGAATGGGATGATCCCTCTGTGCAATGCAGGTCTTTACGATTATCTAAGTAATGGATGATCGCTATGTTCAATGCAGGTGTTTTCAGTTACCTAAGGAGTGGATGATCCCCTCTGTGCAATGCAGGTGTTTACCTTAACCTAAGGATTGGGATGATCGACCTGTGAAATGCAAGTGTTCATCTATAGGTAAGGAATAGATGATCACTCTGTTCAATGCAGGTGATTACCGTTATCTAAGGAATGGATGATCCCTCTGTTCAATGCAGGTGTTTTCATTTACCAAAGGAATGGATGATCCCTCTGTGCAATGAAGGTTTTTACCTTTACCTGAGGAATGGATGATTGCAGGTGTTTACTATTACCTAAGGAATGGAAGATACCCATGTTAAATGCTGGTGTTTACCTTTCCCTATGGAATGGATGATCCTTCTGTACAATGCAGGTGTTGACATTTACACAAGGAATGGCTGATCCCTGTGTGCAATGCAGGTGTTTAGCATTACCGAAGGAATGGATGATACCTCTGTGCAATGCAGCTGTTTACCTTTACCTAAGGAATGGGATGATCCCCCTGTGCAATGCAGGTGTTGATACTTAACTAAGGAATAGATGTTCCCTCTGTTCAATGCAGGTGTTTACCATTATCAAAGGAATGGATGATCCCTCTGTTTAATGCAGGTGTTTAACCTTACCAAAGGAATGGATGTTCCCTGTGTGCAATGCTGGTGTATAACTTAACCTAAGGTATGGGATGATCCGTCTGTGCAATGCAGGTCTTTACCGTTATCTACGTAATGGAAGATCCCTCTGTTCGATGCAGGTGTTTACAGTTACCTAATTAATGGATGATCCCTCTGTGCAATGCAGGTGTTCACCTTTACCTAAGGAATGGATGATCCCTCTGTGCAATGCAGGTCTTTACCCCTACTAAGGATTTGGATGATCCCTCTTTGCAAAGCAGGTGTTCATCTTTAACTAAGTAATAGATGATCCCTCTGTCCAATGCAGATGTTTACAGTTATCTAAGTAATGGATGATCGCTCAGTGCAATGCAGGTGTTTACAGTTACCTAAGGAATTGATGATCCCTCTGTGCAATTCAGGTGTTTACCTTTACCTAAGAAATAGATGAGCCCTCTTTTCAATGCAGGTGTATACTGACATCTAAGGAATGGATAACCCCTAAGTTCAATGCAGGTATTTACCTAAGGAATAGATGATCCCTCTGTGCATTGCAGGTGTTTATCTTTACCTAAGTAATGGATGAGCTCTCTTTTGAATATAGGTGTTTCCTGACATCTAAGGAATGGATGACCCCTCTCTTCAATGCAGGTGTTTACAGTTACCCAAGGAATATATCATCCCTCTGTGCAATGCACGGGTTTATATTTACTTAAGGAATGGATGATCCCTCTCTGCAATGAGGTGTCAACCTTTACCTAAGGATTGGGATGATCCCTCTGTGCAATGCAGGTGTTGATCTTTACCTAAGGAATACATGAGCACACTTTTCACTTCCGGTGTTTACTGACATCTAAAGAATGGATGACACCTCTGTTCATGCAGGTGTTACAGTTACCAAAGAATGAATGATCCCTCTGTGCAATGCAGGTGTTTATCTTTACCTAAAGAACGGATGATCCCTCTGTGCAATGTAGGTGTTTACCGTTATCTAAAGAATGGATGATCCCTCTGTTCAATGCAGGTGTTTACAGGTAACTAAGGAATGGATGATCCCTCTGTGCAATGCAGGTGTTTACCTTTACATAAGGAATAGGATGATCCCCCTGTGCAATGCAGGTGTTAATCTTTACCCAAGGAATAGATGTTCCCTCTGTGCAATTCAGATGTTGATCTTTACCTAAGTAATAGATGACCCCTGTGTTCCATGCAGATATTTACCATTATCTAAGGAATGGTGGATCCCTATGTTCAATGCAGGTGTTTACAGTTACCGAAGGAATGGATGATCCCTGTGTAAAATGCAGGTGTTTACCTTTACCTAAGGATCTGGTGATACCTCTGTTCAACGCAGGTGTTTACATTTACCTAAAGAAGGATGATATTTCTGTTAAACGCAGGTTTCCACCTTTACTTAAGGAACGGATGATACCTCTGTGCAATGGCCGGGTTTACCTTTACCTAAGGAATGGATGATCCCTCTGTGCAATGGTGGTGTTTAACCTTACCTAAGGAATGGGTTGATCCCTTTGTGCAATGCAGGTGTTGATCTTTACCTAAGAAATAGACTATCACTCTGATCAATGCAGGTGTTTACTTTTACCTAAGGAATGGATGATACCTCTTTACAAGGCAGATGTTTTCCTTTACCTAAAGAAGGATGATCCCTCTGGTCAACGCTGGTGTCTACCTTTACTTAAGGAATGGGTGATCACTCTGGGCCATACAGGTGTTCACCTTTACCAAAGGAATGGACGTTCCCTGTGTGCAATGCAGGCACTGACCTTTACCTAAGGAATGTATGATCCCTCCGTGCACTGCAGGTGTTTACCTTTACCTAAGGAATGGATGATCCCTCTAAGCATTTCAGGAGTTTAACTTCACATAAGGGATAGGATGATCACTCTGTTCAATGCAGGTGTTTACAGTTACCTAAGGAATTGATGATCCCTCTGTGCAATGTATGTGTTTACCTTTATCTAAGGAATGGATGATCCCTATGTGCAATGCAGGTGTTTTTCTTTACGTAAGGAATGAGATGATACCTCGGTGCAATGCAGGTGTTGATCTTTACCGAAGGAATAGATGATCCCTCTGTTCAATGCAGGTGTTTACCGTTATCTAAGGAATGGATGATCCCTATGTTCAATGCAGGTTTTTACAGTTACCTAAGGAATGGATGATCCCTTTGTGCAATGTAGGCGTTTACCTTTACCTAAGGAATGGATGATTCCTCTGTGCAATGCATGTGTTTACCTTTACCTAAGGAATGGGTGATGCCTCTGTTCGACGCAGGTGTTTACATTTACCTAAAGAGGGATGATACTTCTGTTAAACTCAGGTTTCCACCTTTACATAAAGAATGGATGATCCCTCTGTGAATTGCAGGTGTTTACCTTTACCTAAGGAATGGATGATCCCTCTGTGCAATGCAGGTGTTGATCTTTACCTAAGGTATTGATGATCCCACTTTGCATTGCTGGTGTTTACTATTACATAATAAATGTAAGATCCCTCTGTTCAATACAGGTGTACACCTTTACCAAAGGAATGGATAATACTTCCGTGCAATGCAGGCAGTGACATTTACCTAAAGAAAGGATGATCCCTCTGTGCAATGCAGGTGTTGAACTTTACTTAAGTAATGGATGATCCCTCTATTCCATGTAGGTGTAGATCTTTAAGTAAGGAATGGATGATCCCTATGTGCAAAGCAGGTGTTCACCTCTTACTTTAGGAAAGGACGATCCGTCAGTGCAAGGCAGGTGTTTGCCTTTACCTAAGGAATGGATGATCCCTCTGTTCCATTTGGGTGTTTACATTTATGTAAGGAATGGGATAATCCCTCTGAGCATTGCAGGTGTTTACTGTTACCTAAGGAATAGAAGATATCTATGTTCAATGCTGGTGTTTAACTTAACTAAGGAAAGGATGATTCCTATGTGCAATGGAGGTGTTTATCTTTACCTAATGAATGGAAAATACCTCTGTGCAATGCAGGTGTTGTCCTTTACCTAAGGAATGTATGATCCATCTGTGCAATGCAGGTGTTGACCTTTTCCCAAGGAATGAATGATCCCTCTGTTCAATGCATGTATTGATCTTTACCTAAGGAATAGATGATCCCTCTGTTCAATGCAGGTGTTTAGCATTATCTCAGGAATGGATGATCCCACTCTTTAATGCAGATGTTTACCATTATCTAAGGAATGGGTGATCCCTCTGTTCAATGCAGATGTTTACCATTACATAAGCAATGGATGATCCCTCTGTGCAATGCAGGTGTTTCCTTTACCTAATAAATGGGATGATCCTCTGTGCAATGCAGGTTTTGATATTTACCTAAGGAATAGATGATGCCTCTGTTCAATGCAGGTGTTTACCTAAACCTAAGGAATGGGATGATCCCCCTATGCAATGCACGTGTTGATCTTTACCTAAGGAACAGATGATGCTTCTGTTCAAGGCAGGTGTTTACCGTTATCTAAAGAATGGAGAATACCTCTGTTCAATGCAGGTGTGTACGGTTATCTAAGGAATGGCTGATCCCTCTGTTCAATGCATGTGTTTACCATTATATAAGGAATGGATGATCCCTCTGTGCAATGCAGGTGTTTACCTTTACCTAAGGAATCATATGAATCCTCTGTTCAAAGCAGTTGTTTATCTTTACCTAAGGAATATATGATCCTGCTGTTCAATGCTGGTGTTTATCGTTGTCTAAGGAATGGATGATCAATCTGTGCAATGCAGGTGTTGATATTTACCTAAGAAATAAATGAGCCCTGGGTTCAATACAGGTGTTCACTGTTATCTAAGGAATGCATGATCCCTCTCTGCAGTGCAGGTGTTTACCTTTACATAGGGAGTGGATGATCCCTCTGTTCAATGCAGGAGTTTAACTTCACCTAAGGAATAGTATGATCCCTCTGGGAAATGCAGGTGTTTACGTTTACCTAAGGAATGGGATGATCCCCCTGTGCAATGCATGTTATGATCGTTAGCTTAGGAATAGATGATCCCTCTGTTCAATGCTTGTGTTTATTGTTATCTCAGGAATGGATGATCCCTCAGTGCAATGCAGGTGTTCACCGTTATCTAAGGAATGGATGATCCCTCTGTTCAATGCAGGTGTTGATCTTTACCTAAGGAATAGATGATTCCTCTGTTCAATGCAGCTGTTTACCGTTATCTCAGGAATGGATGATCCCTCTATTCAATGCAGGTGTTTACCATTATACAAGGAATGGGTGATCCCTCTGTTCAATGCAGGTGTTTACCATTACATAAGGAATGGATGATCCCTCTATGCAATGCAGGTGTTTACCTTTACCTAAGGAATGGATGATCCCTCTGGGCAATGGAGGTGTGGAACTTTAACTAAGGAATAGATGATGCCTCTGATCAATGCAGGTGTTTACCTTTACCTAAGGAATGGATGATACCTCTGTTCAACGCAGGTGTTTACCTTTACCTTAAGAAGGGTGATCCCATTGTTCAAGGAAGGTTTCTACCTTTAATTAAGGAATGGAAGATCCCTCTGTGCAATGTAGGTGTTTATGGTTATCTAAACAATGGGTCATCCCTCTGTTCAAGGCATGTGCTTACCATTACATAAGTAATGGATGATCCCTCTGTGCAATGTAGGTGTTTACCATTACCTAAGGAATTGATGATCACCCTGTGCAATGCAGGGGTTTATCTTCAACTAAGGAATGGATGATCCCTCTATGCAATGCAGGAGTTTACCTTTATATAAGGGATAGGATGATCCCTCTATGCAGTGCAGGTGTTTTTCTTTACCTAAGGAATAGATGACCCCTCAGTTCCATGCAGGTATTTACCATTATCTAAGGAATGGATGATCCGTATGTTCAATGCAGCTGTTTATATTTACCTAAGGAATGGATGATCCCTCTGTGCAATTCAGATGTTTACATTTACCTAAGGAAAGGATGATCCCTCTGTGCAATGCAGGTGTTTACCTTTACATAAAGAATGTGATGATCCTTTTGTGCAATGCAGGTGGGGATCTTTACTTAAGGAATAGATGATCCTTCTGTTTAATGCACTTGTTTACTTTTATCTAAGGAATGGATGATCCCTCTGTTTAATTCAAGTGTTTACCTTTACCTAAGTAATGGATGATACCTCTGTTCAATGTCGGTGTTTACCTTTACCTAAAGAAGGATGATCCCTTTGTTCAACGCAGCGTTCTACCTTTACTTAAGGAATGGATAATCCCTCTGTGCAATGCAGGTGTTTATCCTTACCTTAGGAATGGAAGATCCCTATGTTCAATGAAGGTGTTACCCTTTACCTAAGGAATGGATTATCCCTCTGTTCAATGCGTGGGTTTACCTTTACCAAAGTAATGGATGTTCCCTGCGTGCAATCCAGTTGTTAACCTTTACATAATGAATGGATGATCCCCCTGCTCAGGCAGGTGTTGACCTTTCCCTTAGTAATGGATGATACCCCTTTGCACTGCGGGTGTTTATTATTACCTAGGAATGTATGATCCCTATGATTAATGCAGTTGTTTACATTTAACAAAGGAATGGATGCTCCCTGAGTGCAATGCAGGTGTTTAACTCTACATACGGAATGGATGATCCCTCTGGGACAGGCAGGTGTTAACCTTTACCTAAGGAATGGAAGATCCATCTGTGCATTGCAGGTGTTTACATTTACCTTAGGAATGGATGATCCCTCTTGGACAGGCAGGTGTTAACCTTTACATAAGGAATGGAAGATCCCCCTGTGCATTGCAGGTGTTTACATTTACCTTAGGAATGGATAATCCCTCTGTCGTAGTTTGAATATATGTCCCCCAATATATTCAGTGTTTTACTTTATAGTTTGAATCTGCAATCACCTTCCTAGAGGCAATGTCACTGGGGGCCGGTTTTAAGGTGTGGTGATGGTTTGAGATTCCATTGTAAAGATATGCAAATGTGCCTAGCAGGAGTTCCTGAAGTGTTGTGTGACCTTTTGGCTGTAGTTTTGCTCTGTGTGCTGTGGTGGCTGGTTGGCTTTTTCTCTCTGCTTGGCCCTGTGGAGAGCAGGCCTCTTCTCTTGCCATTATGGAACTTCCCTGATCTGTAAGCTTCAATAAATAATATCCCTTCCTCCATAACTGTGCCTGGTCTGGAAGTTCATCTCAGCGAACCTGAAGCTGTCTGCAACAGTAAAGTGGTACCAAGGAGTGTGGGGTGAGATGAACCAGATTGTGTGGATATTCGTCTTTTGGAACCTTTGTTTTGGAGGAATGGGCATGGACTTGGTGCTTGCAACTGAAGATGCCTTCTGGAGTGGTAAGCCAAGTTTTATGGACTATTCTGATGAGAGTTTGAGAATGCTAAGTGCAGATAGTACTGAACTTCGAGGTTTGGCTTATGAGGTTTCTAAGGGGAAGGAAAGACTGCAGAGGACTTTGTTGGAACTGGGCTACTGGCATAAAGGATGGCTACGTTCCCGCTATCCAGGCCCAGAAAGTTTGATCAAACTTAAATTTGTAATGGACTGATGTGCTTGGCTAAAGATATCGGACTGAGATTTTAAGATTTTAAGTTGGAAAACCTGAAGCAAGTTAAAAGTAGAGGCATTGAGACTGGTTTTAGCTGCTATTGTCAAAGCATTAGCAATCTTAAGGAAGGTGGAAGGAAGGTGGCCTGACTTGATTTACATTAAAACAATGGAGAGGATGCCTGAGGAAAGACTGTTAAAAATGCAAATTCTTGGAAAGAGCTGACTGGAGTAGGAACCTGCTTTTCAAGGCTATGGTTTATTTTGTCCCTGATTAAGAATATGGCTGTGTCCTGCACACCTGGTATTAGTTTTGGAAGCATGAAAATGCATGGAGTGGTCATGAGTTGCACACGGTTCCAGGAGCCGCTGCTGAGATGCAGCATGAAGGTAGGGCATGAAGTCCCTGAGGAATAGGCTGGAAGAGCCTTTGGAAGATGGACCGTGGTTTGCATGGAGACCTGAAGATGTTTTGGATATACCAGGACTGTGCAAAAGGGCTACCATGGAGTGCAGTGTTGGCATGGGATGAAAGTTTTCCCTGGCGACTCTGCCCAGCTGGAGGGGCATAATTGGAAAACCTGGAGACTGGCAGTCTCTGGTTATATTGAACTTGAACTGCAGAAGTTTGATGACTGCTGATGGTGGTTGAGTTTGCATTATTCTAGTTTCTCCTTGCTATGCTTTATACCAGTTAAAATGTTTACTCTGTGCCTTTACATGTTGAAAGTATTTAACTTGTTTGATTTTACAGGACTCACTATCTTAAGTTGATCAAGACTGTGAGAACCTTTGAAATTGGACTGAGTACAATTTACAATGTGTGATAGTTATAAATCTATTGGGGGCCAGGAGCTAAATATATTGGGGGCCAGGGGCGGAATGTCGTAGTTTGAATATATGTCCCCCAATATATTCAGTGTTTTACTTTATAGTTTGCATCTGCAATCACCTTCCTAGAGGCAATGTCACTGGGGGCCGGTTTTAAGGTGTGGTGATGGTTTGAGATTCCATTGTAAAGATATGCAAATGTGCCTAGCAGGAGTTCCTGAAGTGTGCTGTGTGACCTTTTGGCTGTAGTTTTTGCTCTGTGTGCTGTGGTGGCTGGTTGTCTTTGCTCTCTCTGCTTGGCCCTGTGGAGAGCAGGCTGCTTCTCTTGCCATTATGGAACTTCCCCATGATCTGTAAGCTTCAATAAATAATATCCCTTCCTCCATAACTGTGCCTGGTCTGGAAGTTCATCTCAGCGAACCTGAAACTGTCTGCAACACCCTCTGAGCAATGCAGGTGTTCATCTTTACATAAGGAAAAGATGATCCCTTTGTGCAAGGCAGGTGTTTACCTTTACCTAAGGAATGGATTATCGTTCTTTTCAATGCAGGTGATTGTGTTTATGTAAGAAATGCGATGACTCCTCTGTGCATTGCAGGTGTTTACTATTACCTAAGCAATGGAAGATGCTTAAGTTCAACGCTGGAGTTTACATTCACCTAAGGAAAGTACGATTCCTCTATCCAAGGAAGTGTTTATCTTTACCTAATGAATGGAAGATCCCTCTGTGCAATGCAGGTGTTGTCCTTTACCTAAGGAATGAATGTTCCATCTCGGCAATGCAGGTGTTGACCTTTACCTAAGGAATGAATGTTCCTTCTCGGCAATGCAGGTGTTGACCTTTTCCTAAGGAATGAATGATCCCTCTGTGCAATGCAGGTGTTGATCTTTACCTAAGGAATAGATGATCCCTCAGTTCAATGCAGCTATTTACTTTATCTAAGGAGTGGATGATCCCTCTGTTCAATGCAGGTGTTTATCATTACCTATGGAATGGATGATCCCTCTGTGCAATGCAGGTGTTTACTTTTATGTAAGGAATAGGATGATCCCTCTGTGTATTGCAGGTGTTTACTATTACCTCAGGAATGTAAGATGCCTAAGTTAAATGCTGGTGTTTGCCTTTACCTAAGGAAAGGATGATTCCTCCGTGCAATGGAGGTATTTATCTTTACCTAATGAAAGGATGATTCCTCTGTGCAATGGAGGTATTTATCTTTACCTGATGAATGGGAGATCCCTCTTGCAATGCATGTGTTTAGCTTTATGTAATTAAAAGGATGATCCCTCTGTGCAATACAGGTGTTGACCTTTACCTAAGGAATGGATGATCCCTCTGTTCAATGCAGGTGTTTACCTTTACCTAAAGTAGGATGATCCCTTTGTTCAACACAGGTTTCTACTTTTACTTAAGTAGTGGATGATCCCTCTGTGCAATTCAGATGTTTACCATTACCTAAGGAATGGATTTTCCCTCTGTGCATTGCAGGGGTTTACATTTAACTTAGGAATGGAAGATCTCTCTGTTCCATGCAGGTGTTTACCTTTACAAAAGGAATGGATGTTTTCTGTGTGCAATGCTGTTGTTTACCTTTACATTAGGAATGGATGATCCCTCTGGGCCAGACAGGTATTGACCTTTACCTAAGGAATGGATGATCCCTCTGTGCAATGCAGGTGTTGACCTTGACCTAAGGAATGGATGATCCCTCTGTTCAATGCAGGTGTTTAACATTATCTAAGGATGGATGATCCCTCTCATCACCACAGGTGTTTACAATTACCTAAGGAATGTATGATCCCTCTGTGCAATGCTGGTGTTTACTGTTACTTAAGTAATGGATGATCCCTCTGTTCAATCCAGGTGTTTACCATTAACTAAGGAATGGATTATACCTCTGTTCAACGCAGGTGTCTACCTTTACTTAAAGAAGGATTATTCCTCTGTTCAAGGCAGGTTTCGACCTTTACTTAAGGAATGAATGTTCCCTTTGTGCAATGCAGGTGTTTACTTTTACATAAGGTATGGATGATCCCTCTGGGTCAAGCAGGTGTTGATCTTTACTAAAGGAATGGATGATCCCTCTGGCCATGCAGGTGTTGTCCTATACCTAAGGAATGGATGATCCCTCTGTGCAATGAATATGCTGATCTTTACCTAAGGAATGGATGATCTTTATGTTCAAAGCAGTTGTTTACTGTTATCTAAGGAATGTATGATCCCTCTGTTCAATAAAGGTGTTTACAGTTACCTAAGTAACGGATGATCCCTATGTGCAATACAGGTGTTTACCTTTACCTAAGGAATGGATGATCTCTCTGTGCAATGCAGGTGTTTACCCTTAGCTACGGAACGGATGATCCCTCTGTGTATTGTTGGTGTTTATTATTGCCTAAGGAATGGAAGATCCCTCTCTTCAATGCTGGTGCTTACCTTTACCTAAGGAATGGATGATCCATCTGTTCAATGCATGTGGCTACATTATCAAAGTAATGGATGTTCCGTGTGTGCAATGCAGCTGTTTAACTTTACATAAGCAATGGATGATCCCTCTGTGCCTGGCAGGTGTTGACCTTTACTTAAGGAATGGATGATCACTCTGTGCATTGCAAGTGTTGTTCTTTACCTAAGGAATAGATGATCCATCTGTTCAATGCAGATGTTTACCTTTATCTAAGGAATGGATGATCCCTCTGTGCGACCTTTACCTAAGGAATCAATGATTCATCTGTGCATTGCAGGTGCTTACTATTACCTAAGGAATGGAAGAATCCTCTGTTCAATGAAGGTGTTTACCATTACCTATGGAATCGAAGAACCCGCTGTTCAATGCAGGTGTTTACCTTTATCAAAGAAATGGATGTTCCCTGTGTGCAATGAAGGTGTTAACATTTACATAATGAATAGATGATCCCTCTGTGCACTGCAGGTTTTCACATTTACCTTAGTAATGGATGATCACTCTGTGCATTACCCGTGTTTAATATTACCTAGGAATGGAAGATCCCTCTGTGAATGCTGGTGTTTACATTTAAAAAAGGAAAGGAGGTTCCCTGTGTGTTATGCAGGTGTTTAACTGTACTTAAGGAATGGATGATCCCTCTGCTCAACTCAGGTGTTGATCTTTACCTAAGGAATTCAAGCTCCCAATGTGCAATGCAGGTGTTCCCCTTGTACCTAAGGAATGGATGATCGCTCTGTGCAAGGCAGGTGTTTGCCTTTACCTAAGGAATGCATGAACATTCAGTTCAATGCAGGTGTTTAAGTTTATGTAAGGAATGTGCTGAACCCTCTGTGAAATGCAGGGGTTGATCATTACCTAAGGAATAGATGATCCCTCTGTTCAAGCCAGGTGTTTACTTTTATCTAAGGGTTGGATGATCCCTGTGTTCAATGCAGGTGTTTACCATGATCTAAGGAATGGATGATCCCTCTGTGCAATGCAGGTGTTTCCCATTACCTAAGGAAAGGGATAATCCCTCCGTTCAATGCAGGTGTTTTACCGTTATCTAAGGAATGTATAATCCATCTGTCCAATGTAGGTGTTTACAGTTACCTAAGGAATGGATGATCCGTCTCTGCAATACAGGTGTTTACCTTTACCTAAGGAATTGATGATCCCTCTGTGCAATGCATGTGTTTAGCTTTACCTAAGGCATGCGGTGATCCCCCTGTGCAATGCACATGTGGATCTTTACCTAAGGAATAGGTAATTTCCCCGGTTCACTCGAGAAGTTTACCACTATCTAAGGAATGGAGGATCCCTTTGTTTAATGCAGTTGTTTACGTTCTTGTAAGGTGTGGGATGATCGCTCTTTTCAATGCAGGTGTTTATGTTTGCCTAAGGAATGGATGATACCTCTGTTCAACGTAGGGGTTTACCTTTACCTGAAGAAAGATGGTCCCTCTGTTCAACGCAGGCTTCTTCCTTTACTTAAGGAATGGATGATCCCTCTGAGCAATGCAGTTGTTTATCATTACCTAAGGAATGGATGATCCCTCTGTGCATTGCAGGTGATTACCATTACCTAAGGAATGGAAGATCCCTCTGTTCAATGCAGGTTTTTAACTTTACCAAAGGAATGGATCTTCCCTGTGTGAAATGCAGGTGTTACCTTTACCAAAGGAATGGATGATCCTTCTTGGCCAGGCAGGTGTTGACCTTTACCTAAGGAATTTTGGAACTCTCTGTGAAATGGAGTTCTTTACCTTTACCTGAGGAATGGAAGGTCCCTCTGTAAAATGCACGTGTTGACCTTTACGTAAGGAATGGATGATCCGTCTGTGTAACTCGGGTGTTTACCTTTCCCTATGGAATGGATGATCCCTCTGTTCATTGCAGGGGTTTATTATTACCTAAGGAATGGAAGATGCCTATGTTCAATGCTGATGTTTACCTTTACTAAGGAAAGGATGATTCCTCTGTGCAATGGAGGAGTTTATCTTTACCTAATGAATCGAAGATCCCTCTGTGCAATGCATGTGTTGTCCTTTACATAAGTAATGGACGGATCCTTCTGTGCAATGCAGGTGCTGACCTTTATCCAAGGAATTGATGACCCTCTGTGCAATGGAGGTGTTGATCTTTACCTAAGGAATATATGATCCCTCTGTTCAATGCAGGTGTTTACTGTTTTCTAAGGAATGGATGATCCCTCTGTGCAATGCAGGTGTTGATCTTTACCTAAGGAACAAATGAGCCCTCTGTTCAATGCAAGTGTTCACCATTATCTACAGAATACATGATCCCTCTGCTCAATGCAGGTGTTGACCTTTGCCTAAAGAAGGATGATGCCACTGTTCAAGGAAGGTTTCTACCTTTACTTAAGGAATGGATGATCCCTCTGTGCAACGCAGGTGTTTTCCCTTACTTAAGGAATGTATTATCCCTCAGTGCATTGCAGATGTTTACCTTTATCTGAGGAATGGGATGATCCTCCTGTGCAATGCAGTTGTTGATCTTTAACTAATGAATAGATGATCCCTCTGTTCAAAGCAGGTGTTTACTGTTATCTCAGGAATGGATGATCCCTCTGTTCAATGCAGGTGTTTACATTTACCTAAGGAATGGGTGATCGCTCTGTGTAAGGTAGGTGTTTATCTTTACCTACAGAATGGATGATCCCTCTGTGCAATGGAGGTGTTTACCTTTACCTAAGGAATGGGATGATCCCTCTCTACAATGCAGGTGTTGAACTTTAACTAAGGAATAGATGATCCCTCTGATCAATGCTGGTGTTGTCCTTTACCTAAGGAATGGATGAACCCTCTGTGCAGTGCAGGTGTTGAACTTTACCTATGGAATGGGTGATCCCTCTGTTCAATGAAGGTGTTTACCTTTAACTAAGGAATGGATGATCACTCTGTGCAATGCAGGTGTTTACATTTACCTAAGGAATGGATGATCTCTCTGGTCAATGCAGGTGTTCACCATTACCTCAGAAATGGAAGATCCATCTGTTCAATACAGGTGTTTACCATTATCTAAGGAACTGGTCATCCATCTCTTCAATGCAGGTGTTTACCATTACATAAGGAATGGATTATCCTTCTGTACAATGCAGGTGTTTACATTTACCTAAGGAATGGATGAACCCTCTGGGCAATGCAGGTGTTGTCCTTTACCTAAGGAATGGGATGATCCCTCTGTTCAATGCAGGTGTCTACATTTACCTAAAGAAGGGTGATCCCTCTGTTCAACGTAGGTGTTTACTGTTATCTAAGAAACAGATGATCCCTCTGTGGAATGCAGGTGTTTACCTTTACCTAAGGATTGGGATGATCACTCTGTGCAATGCAGGTGTTCATCTTTAACTAAGAAATAGATGATACATCTGTTCAATGCAGGAGTTTACAGTTACGTAAGTTATGGATGATCCATCTGTGCACTGCAGGTGTTTAACTTTACCTAAGGATTGGGATTATCGCTCTGTGCAATGCAGGTGTTCATCTTTAACTAAGGAATGGATGATCCCTCTGTTCAATGCAGGTGTGTACCGTTATCTATGGAATGGATGACATCTCTGTTCAATGCAGGTGTTTACAGTTACCGGAGGAATGGATGATCCCTCTGTGCAGTGCATGTTTTAATCTTTTCCTAAGGAATGCATGATCCCTCTGTGCAATTCTGGTCTTTTTCTAAGTAAATGATGATCCCTCTGTTCAATGCAGGTGTTTACAGTTACCAAAGAATGGATGATCCCTCTGTGCAATGCAGTTGTTTACCTTTACCTAAGGAATGGGATGATCCCTCTTTTCAATGCAGGTGTTGATATTTAACTATGGAATAGATGATCCCACTTTTCAATACAGGTGTTTGCCGTTATCTAAGGAATGGATTATCCCTCTGTTCAATGCAGGAGTTTACCGTTATCTAAGGAATGGATGATCCCGTTGTGCAATGCAGGTATTTACCTTTACCTAATAAATTGATGATCCCTATGTGCAAAGCAGGTGTTTACCTTTACCTAAGGATTGGGATGATCGCTCTGTGCAATTCAGGTGTTCATCTTTAACTAAGGAATACATGATCCCTCTGTTCAATGCATGTGTTTACTGTTATCTAAAGATTGGATGATCCTTCGGTTAAATTCAGGTGTTTACACTTACCAAAGGAATGAATGATCCTTCTGTGCAATGCAGGTGTTTACCTTTACCTAAGAAATGTACGATCCCTTTGTGCTATGCAGGTTTTTAACTTTACCTAAGGATTGGGATTATCGCTCTGTGCAATGCAGGTGTTCATCTTTATCTACAGAATAGATGATACCTCTGTTAATTGCAGGTGTTTACCGTTATCTAAGGAATGGATGATCCCTCTGCTGATTGCAGGTGTTTACAGTTAACAATGGAATGGATGATCCCTTTGTGCAATGCATGTGTTTAACTTTACCAAAGAATGGATGATCCCTCTGTGCAATGCAGGTTTTTACTATTACCTAAAAATTAAAGATCACTGTGTTAAACGCAGGTGTTTAAAGTTAAAAAGGAATGGATGTTCTCTGTGTGCAATGTAGGTGTTTACCTTTATATAAGGAATGGATGATCCGTCTGGGCCAGGCAGGTGTAGACCTTTACCTAAGGAATGGATGATCCCTCTGTGCATTGCAGGTGTTTACTATTACCTAAGGAATGGAAGATACCTATGTACAATGCCTGTGTTAACTTTACCTAAGAAATGTATGAACCTTCTGTGCAATGCTGGTGTTGATCTTTAAATAAGAATGGCTGATCTCTGTGTGCAATGCAGATGTTTACCTTTACCTAAGTAATGCATGATCCCTCTGTGCAATGCAGGTGTTGATCTCTATGTAAGGAATAGATGATCCCTCTCTCCAATGCAGGTGTTTTCAGTTACCTAAGGAATGGATGATCCCGTTGTGCAATGCAGGTGTTTACTTTTACCTAATAAATTGATGATCCCTATGTGCAATGCAGGTGTTTACCTTTACCTAAGGATTGGGATGATCGCTCTGTGCAATTCAGGTGTTCATCTTTAACTAAGGAATAGATGATCCCTCTGTTCAATGCATGTGTTTACTGATATCTAAAGACTGGATGATCCTTCTGTTAAATGCAGGTGTTTACACTTACCAAAGGAATGAATGACCCTTCTGTGCAATACAGGTGTTTACCTTTACCTAAGAAATATATGATCCCTTTGTGCTATGCAGGTGTTTACCTTTACCTCAGGATTGGGATTATCTCTCTGTGCAATGCAGGTGTTCATCTTTAACTACGGAATAGATGATACCTCTGTTCATTGCAGGTGTTCGTTATCTAAGGAATGGATGATCCCTCTGCTCAATGCAGGTGTTTACAGTTACCAATGGAATGGATGATCCCTCTGTGCAATGCATGTGTTTAACTTTACCTAAGGAATGGGATGATCCCTCTGTTCAATGCAGGTGTTGATATTTAACTATGGAATAGATGATCCCACTTTTCAATACAGGTGTTTACCGTTATCTAAGGAATGGATTATCCCTCTGTTCAATGCAGGAGTTTACCGTTATCTAAGGAATGGATGATCCCGCTGTTCAATGTAGGTGTTTACATTTACATAAGGAATGGATGATACTTCTCTTCAACGCATGTGTTTCCCTTTACCTAAAGAAGGATTATCCCTCTGTTCAACCCAGGTTTCTACCTTTACTTAAGGAATGGATGATCCCTCTGTGCAATGCAGGTGTTTACCCTTACCTATGGAGTGGATGATCCCTCTGTGAATTACAGGTGTTTACCTTCACCTAAGGAATGGATGATCCCTGTGTGAATTGAAGGTGTTTACTTTTACTTTAGGAATGGACGATCCTTATTTGCATTGCTGGTGTTTTCTATTGCCTAATGAATGGAAGATCCCTCTGTTCAATGCAGGTGTTTACCTTTACCAAAGTAATGGATGTTCCCTGTGTCCAATGCAGGTGTATAAGTTTACATAAGGAATGAGATGATCCCTCTTTGAAAAGCAGGTCTTTACCGTTATCTAAGTAATGGATGATCCCTCTGTTCAAAGCAGGTGTTTTCAGTTACCTAAAGAATGGATGATCCCGTTGTGCAATGCAGGTGTTTACCTTTACCTAATAAACTGATGATCCCTATGTGCAATGCAGGTGTTTACCTTTACCTAAGGATTGGGATGATCGCTCTGTGCAATTCAGGTGTTCATCTTTAACTAAGGAATAGATGATCCCTCTGTTCAATGCATGTGTTTACTGATATCTAAAGATTGGATGATCCTTCTGTTAAATGCAGGTGTTTACACTTACCAAAGGAATGAGTGATCCTTCTGTGCAATGCAGGTGTTTACCTTTACCTAAGAAATGTATGATCCCTTTGTGTTATGCAGGTGTTTACCTTTACCTAAGGATTGGGATTATCGCTCTGTGCAATGCAGGTGTTCATCTTTATCTACGGAATAGATGATACCTCTGTTCATTGCAGGTGTTCACTGTTATCTAAGGAATGGATGATCCCTCTGCTCAGTGCAGGTGTTTACAGTTACCAATGGAATGGATGATCCATTTGTGCAATGCAGGTGTTTAACTTTACCAAAGAATGGATGATCCCTCTGTGCAATGCAGGTTTTTACTATTACCTAAAGAATTAAAGATCCCTGTGTTCAACGCAGGTGTTTCCAGTTAAAAAAGGAATGGATGTTCTCTGTGTGCAATGTAGGTGTTTATCATTATATAAGGAATGGATGATCCGTCTCGGCCAGGCAGGTGTAGACCTTTACCTAAGGAGTGGATGATCCCTCTCTGCATTGCAGGTGTTTACTATTACCTAAGGAATGGAAGATACCTATGTTCAATGCCTGTGTTAACTTTACCTATGAAATGGATGAACCTTCTGTGCAATGCTGGTGTTGACCTTTACATAAGAATGGCTGATCTCCGTGTGCAATGCAGGTGTTTACCTTTACTTAAGTAATACAAGATCCCTCTGTGCAATGCAGGTGTTGATCTTTAAGTAAGGAATAGATGATCCCTCTCTCCAATGCAGGTGTTTACACTTACCTAAGCAATGGATGATCCCATTGTGCAATGCAGGTGTTTACCTTTACCTAATAAATGGATGATCCCTCTGTGCAATTCAGGTGTTGATCTTTACCTAAAGAATAGATGACCCTCTTTTCAATGCACATGTTTACTGATATCTAATGAATGGATGACCCCTCTGTTCAATGCAGGTATTGATCTTTACCTAAGGAATTGATGATCCCTCTTTGCAATGCAGGTGTTGATCTTTACCTAAGGAATTGATGATTCCTCTATGCAATGCAGGTTTTTACCATTATCTCAGGAATGGATGATCCCTCTGTTCAATGAAGGCGTTTACAGTTACCTAAGGAAAGGATGATCCCTCTGGTCAATACAGGTGTTTAAATTTACCTAAGGAATGGATGATGCCTCTGTTCAATGCAGGTGTTTACCGTTATCTAGGGAATGGATGATACCTCTGTGCAATTGCGGTGTTTACCTTTACCTAAGGAATGGATGATCCCTCTCTGCAATGGAGTTGTTTACCTTTACCTAAAGAATGGGATGATCCCTCTGCGCAATGTTGATCTCTACATAAGGCATAGATGATCCCTCTGTTCAATGCAGGTGTTTACTGTTATCTTATGAATGGATGATGCCTCTGTTCAATGCAGGTGTTTACAGTTAACTAGGTAATGGATGATCCCTCTGTTCAATGCAGGGGTTTACTGTTATTTAAGGAATGGATGATCCCTCTGTTCAATGCAGGTGTTTCCCTTACCTAAAGAAGGATGAACCCTCTGTCCAACGCAGGTTTCTACCTTTACTTAAGGAATGGATGTTCCCTCTGTTCAATGCAGAGGTTTACAGTTAACAAAGGAATGGATTATCCGAATTTGCAATGCAAGTGTTTACTTTTACCTAAGGAATAGATGAGCCTTCTTTTCAATGCAGGTGTTTACTGATACCTAAGGAATGGATGATCGCTCTAGGAAATGCAGCTGTTTACCCTTACCTATGGAATGGATGACCCTCTGTGCAAGGCAGGTGTTTACCTTTACCTAAGGAATAGATGATCCCTCTTTGCATTGCAGGTGATTACTGTTACATAAGAAATGGAAGATCCCTCTGCTCAATACAGGTGTGTACCTTTACCAAAGGAATGCATGTTCACGGTGTGCAATGAAGGCTGTGACATTTACCTAAAGAATGGATGATCCTTCTGGGCAATGCAGGTGTTCACCTCTTACCTAAGGAATGGATGATCCCTCTGTGCAAGGCAGGTGTTTACAGTTATGTAAGGAATGGGATGATCACTCTGGGCATTTCAGGTGTTTACTATTACCTAACGAATGGAAGATACCTAGGTTTAATGCTGGTGTTTACCTTTACCTAAGGAAAGGATGATTCCTATGTGCAATGGAGGAGTTTATCTTTACCTAATGAATGGAAGATCCTCTGTGCAATGCATGTGTTGTCCTTTACATAAGTAATGGATGATCCTTCTGTGCAATGCAGGTGTTTACCTTTATCAAAGGAATTGATGAACCCTCTGTGCAATGGAGGTGTTTATCTTTACCTAAGAAATGTATGATCCCTCTGTTCAGTGCAGGTGTTTACCGTTTTCTAAGCAATGGATGATCCCTCTGTGCAAAGCAGGTGTTGATCTTTACCTAAGGAACAAATGAGCACTCTGTTCATTGCAGGTGTTCACTGTTATCTATAGAATGCATGAGCCCTCTGCTCAATGCAGGTGTTGACCTTTATCTAAAGAAGGATGATGCCACTGTTCAAGGAAGGTTTCTATCTTTACTTAAGGAATGGATGATCCCTCTGTGCAACGCAGTTGTTTTCCCTTACCTAAGGAATGGATTATCCCTCAGTGCATTGCAGATGTTAACTTTATCTAAGGAATGGGATGATCCCCCTGTGAAATGCAGTTGTTGATCTTTAACTAATGAATAGATGATCCCTCTGTTCAGTGCAGGTGTTTACATTTAACTAAGGAATAGGTGATCCCTCTGTTCAATGCAGGTAAGGTAGATGTTTACCTTTACCTAAGGAATGGATGATCCTCTCTACAATGCAGGTGTTTACTATTTACCTAAGGAATGGATGATCCCTCTGATCAATGCCAGTGTTGTCCTTTACCTAAGGAATGGAATGATCCCTCTGTTCAATGCAGGTGTTGACCTTTACCTAAAGAATGGATGATCCCTCTGTTCAATGCAGGTGTTTACTTTATCTAAGGAATACATGATCCTCTGTTCAATGCAGGTGTTGACCTTTACCTAAGGAATGGATGATACCTCTGTTCAATGAAGGTGTTTACCTTTACCTAAGGAATGGATGATCCCTCTGTTCAATGCAGGTGTTTACCTTTACCTAATAATGGATGACCCCTCTGTTCAAATCAGGTGTTTATCTTTACCTAAAGAATAGAATGCAATGCACTGTTTACCCTTACCTAAGGAATGGATGTTCCCTTACTAAGTTCATTTGCAGGTGTTTACCCTTACCTAAGGAATTGATGATCCCTCTCTGTGCATTCCAGGTGTTGACATTTAACTTAGCAATGGATGATCCCTCTGTACAATGCAGGTGTTTACAATTACCTAAGGAATGGATGATCCCTCTGTTCAGTGCATGTGTTTACCTTTCCAAAGAATGGATTTCCCTCTGTTTAATGCAGGTGTTTTACTATTACATAAATTATGAATGATCCCTCTGTTCAAGACAGGTGTTTGAACTTTACTTAAGGAATTGATGATCCCTCTGTGCAATACAGGTGTTGACCTTTACCTAAGGAATGGATGATCCCTCTGTTCAATGCAGATGTTTACATTTACCTAAAGAATGGATGATCCATATGTGTGCAATTCAAGTGTTTATCTTTACCTAAGGAATGGATGATCCCTCTGTGTAATGCAGGTGTTTACCTTTACTTAAGGAATGGATGATCCCTCTGTTCAATGCAGGTGTTTACAGTTACCTAAGGAATGGATGATCCTCTGTGAAATGCAGGTGTTTACTTTACCTAAGGAATGGATGATCCCTCTGTTCAATGCAGGTGTTTACCATTATCTAAGGAATGGATGATACCTCTGTGGTCAATGGAGGTGTTTACATTTACCTAAGGAATGAAAGATCCATCTGTGAAATGCAGGTGTTTAACTTTACCTAAGGAATGGATTATCCTCTGTGCAATGCATGTGTTTATTTTTACCTAATGAATAGATGATCCTCTGTTCAATGCAGGTGTTTATCCTTACCTAAGGAATGGATTATCCTTTGTGCATTGCAGGCGTTTACTATTACCTAAGGAATGGAAGATCCCAGTGTTCAATGCAGGTGTTTACCTTTACAAAAGGAATGGATGTTCTCTGTATGCAGTTTAGGTGTTTACCTTTACATAAGTAATGGATGATCCCTCTGGGCCTGGCAGGTGTTGACCGTTACCTAAGGAATGGATGATCCCTCTGTGCAATGCAGTTGTTGGCCATTACTTAAGGAATGGATGATTCTCTGTTCAATGCAGGTGTTTAACGTTATCTAAGGAATGGATGATCCTCTGTGCAATGCAGGTGTTGACCTTTACCTAAGGAATGGATGATCCTCTGTGTAATGCAGGTGTTTATCTTTACCTAAGGAATAAATGATATGTCTGTTCAATGCAGGTGTTTACCCTTATCTAAGGAATGGATGATACCTCTGTTCAATGCTGATGTTTACCTTTACCTAAAGAATCGATGATCCCTCTGTGCAATGCAGGTTTTTAGCTTTACCTAAGGAATGGATGATCCCTCTGTGCATTGCAGGTGTTTATATTTGACTTAGGAATGGGATGATCCTCTGTGCATTGCAGGTGTTTACTATTACCTATGGAATGAAAGATCCAATGCAGGTGTTTACCTTTATCAAAAGTAATGGATGTTCTGTACTGTGCAATGCAAATGTTGAACTTTACATAAGGAATGGATGATCCCTCTGTTCAGTGCAGTTGTTGACCTTTTCTAAGGAATGGATGATCCCTCTGTGCAATGCAGGTGTTGACCTTTACCTAAGGAATGGATGATCCCTCTGTTCAATGCAGGTGTTTAACATTATCCTAAGTAATGGATGATCCCTCTGTCAATGCAGGTGTTTACCATTATCTAAGGAATGGATGATGCCACTGTTCAATGCAAGGTGTTTACCTTTACCTAAGGAATGGATGATCCTCTGTGCAATGCAGGTGTTTTCCCTTACCTAAGGAATGGATGATCCCTCTGTTCAATGCAGGTGTTTAACTTTATCTAAGGAATGGATGATCCCTCTGTTCAATGCAGTTGTTTACCTTTACCT
Source organism: Orientallactaga sibirica (assembly GCA_036365145.1). NCBI lineage: Eukaryota > Metazoa > Chordata > Mammalia > Rodentia > Dipodidae > Orientallactaga > Orientallactaga sibirica. The sequence continues at coordinate 92,182 of JAEOAD010000989.1, read as the reverse complement.
AAAGAATGGATGATCCTCTGTTCAATGCAGGTGTTTACACCGTTTAACTAAGGAATGGATGATCCCTCTGTTCAAGGCAGGTGTTTACCTTTACCTAAGGAATGGGATGATCCCTCTGTACAATGCAGGTGTTTAACTGTTACCTAAGGAATGGATGATCCCTCTGATCAATGCCAGTGTTGTAACTTTACCTAAAGAAAATGGATGATCCCTCTGTTCAAATGCAGGTGTTTATTTTACCTAAAGAATGGATGATCCCTCTGTTCAACTTAGGTGTTTACTGTTATCTAAGGAATCGATGATCCTCTCTGTGCAAAGCAGGTGTTTACCTTTATCTAAGGAATGGATGATACTCCTTCTGTTCAACGCAGGTGTTGACCTTTACCTAAGAAATGGATGATCCCTCTGTGTTTACCTTTACAGGTTGATCCCTCTGTGCAATGCACGTGTTGACCTTTACTTAAGTTGGAAGATCCCCTCTGTGCAATGCAAGTGTTTACCCTTACCTAAGGAATGGATGATCCCTCTGTGCATTTGCAAATGTTTACCTTTACCTAAGGAATAGATGATCCCTCTGTGCAATCCAGGTGTTTACATTTACCTAAGGAATGGATAATCCTCTGTACATTGCAGGTGTTTACCTTTACCTAAGGAATGGAAGATCTCTCTGTTCAGTGCATGTGTTTACCTTTCCAGAGAATGGATTTCCCTGTGTTTAAGGCAGGTGTTACTATTACATAAATTATGAATGATCCCTCTGGGCCAGACAGGCTTTGAACTTTACTTAAGGAATTGATGATCCCTCTGTGCAATACAGGTGTTGACCTTTACTTAAGGAATTGATGATCCCTCTGTTCAATGCAGATGTTTACATTTACCTAAGGAATCGATGATCCATATGTGCAATTCAAGTGTTTATCTTTACCTAAGGAATGGATGTTACCTCTGTGTAATGCAGGTGTTTACCTTTACTTAAGGAATAGATGATCCCTCTATTCAATGCAGGTGTTTACAGTTACCTAAGGAATGGATGATCCCTCTGTGAAATGCAGGTGTTTACTTTACCTAAGGAATGGATGATCCCTCTGTTCAATGCAGGTGTTTACCATTATCTAAGGAATGGATGATACCTCCGGTCAATGGAGGTGTTCGTATGTACCTAAGGAATGAAAGATCCATCTGTGAAACGTAGGTGTTCAACTTTACCTAAGGAATGGAGGATCCCACTGTGCAATGCATGTGTTGATTTTTACCTAATGAATAGATGATCCCTCTGTTCAATATAGGTGTTTATCCTTACCTAAGGAATGGGTTATCCTTTGTGCATTGCAGGCGTTTACTATTACCTAAGGAAAGAAAGATCCCAGTGTTCAATGCAGGTGTTTACCTTGACAAAAGGAATGGATGTTCTCTGTATGCAGTTTAAGTGTTTACCTTTACATAAGTAATGGATGATCCCTCTGGGCCTGGCAGGTGTTGACCGTTACCTAAGGAATGGATGATCCCTCTGTGCAATGCAGTTGTTGGCCATTACTTAAGGAATGGATGATTCGTCTGTTCAATGCAGGTGTTTAACGTTATCTAAGGAATGGATGATCGCTCTGTGCAATGCAGGTGATGACCTTTACCTAAGGAATGGATGATCCTCTGTGTAATGCAGGTGTTTATCTTTACCTAAGGAATAAATGATATGTCTGTTCAATGCAGGTGCTTACCCTTATCTAAGGAATGGATGATACCTCTGTTCAATGCTGATGTTTACACTTACCTAAAGAATCGATGATCCCCCTGTGCAATGCAGGTTTTTTAGCTTGACCTAAGGAATGGATGATCCCTCTGTGCATTCCAGGTGTTTATATTTGACTTAGGAACGGATGATCCCTCTGTGCATTTCAGGTGTTTACTATTACCTATGGAGTGAAAGATCCAAAGCAGGTGTTTACCTTTCCAAAAGTAATGGATGTTCTGTACGTGCAATGCAAATGTATAACTTTACATAAGGAATGGATGACAGCTCTGGGCCAGTCAGTTGTTGACCTTTACCTAAGGAATGGATTATCCCTCTGTGCAATGCATATGTTGACCATTACATAAGGAATGGATGATCCCTGTGTTCAATGCAGGTGTTTAACATTATCTAAAGAATTGGATGATCCCTCTGTGCAACCAGGCGTTTACCATTACCTAATAAATGGATGATCCCTCTGTGCAATGCTGGTGTTTACCTTTACCTAAGGAATGGATGATCCTCTGTGCAATGCAGGGATAGATTTTTACCTAAGGTATAGATGCTCCCTCAGTTCAATACAGGTGTTGACAGTTATCTTAGGAAGGGATGATTCCTCTGCTCAATGCAGGTGTTCACAGTTACCTAACGAATGGAAGATCCCTCTGTTCAATGCAGGTGTTTCCCGTTATCTAAGGAATGGATGATCCCTCTGATCAATGCAGGTGTTTACCATGACCTAAGGAATGGATGATCCCTCTGTGCAATGCAGGTGTTTAATGTTACCTAAGGAATTGATGATCCCTCTGTTCAACACAGGGGTCTAACTTTACCTAAAGAAGGATGATCGCTCTCTTCAAACCAGGTTTCTATCTTTACTTAAGGAATGGATGATCCCCGGTGCAAGGCAGGTGTATACCCTTACCTAAGGAATAGACGATCCCTCTGTGCATTGTAGGTGTTTACATTTATCTTCTGAATTGATTATCATTCTGTGCATTGCAGGTGCTTACTATTACCTAAGAAATGAATGTTCCCTGTGTGCAATGCAGGTGTTTACCTTTACATAAGGTGTGGATGATCCCTCTGTTCAATGCTGGTGTTGATCTTTACTTAAGGAATGGATGATCCCTCTGTACAGTGCAGGTGTTGACCTTCATCTAAGGAATGGATGATCCCTCTGTGCAATGAAAATGTGGACCTTTTCCTAAGGAATATATGACACCTCTGTTCAATGCAGGTGTTTACCTTTAGCTAAGGAATGGATGATCCCTCTGTTCAATGCAGGTGTTTACCATTATCTAAGGAGTGTATGATCCCTCTGTTCAATGAAGGTGTTTACAGTTACCTTAAGGAATGGATGATCCCTCTGTGCAATGCAGGTGTTTACCTTTACCTAAGGAATGGATCATCCCTCTGTGCATTGCAGGTGTTTACTATTACATATGTAATGGAAAATCCCTCTGTTCAACGCAGGTGTTTACCTTTACCTAAGGAATGGATGTTCCCTGTGTTCAATGCAGGAGTTTAACTTCACATAAGAAATGGATGATCCCTCTGTGCCAGGCAAGTGTTGATCATTACTTAAGGAATGGATGATCCATCTGTGCAATGCCGGTGTTGAACTTTACCTACGGAATGGATGATCCCTCTGTGCAATGAATATGTTGACCTTTACCTAAGGAATATATGACACCTCTGTACAATTCAGGTGTTTACCTTTACCTAAGGAATGGATGATCCCTCTGTTCAATGCAGGTGATTATCTTTACCAAAGGAATGGATGTTCTCTGTGTGCAATGCAGGTGCTTACATTTACATAAGGAATGGATGATCCCTCCTGGCCAGGCAGGTGTTGACCTTTACCTAAGGAATAAATGAGCCCTCTGTGCTATGCAGGTGTTGACCATGACCTAAGGAATGGATGATCCCTCTGTTCAATGCAGGTGTTTACCTTTACAAAAGCAATGGATGTTCTCTGTGTGCAACGCAGGTATTTACCTTTACATCAAGAATGGATGATCCCTCTGGGTCATGCAGGTGTTGAGCATTACCTAAGGAAAGGATGATCCCTCTGTGCAATGCAGGTGTTTACCTTTACCTAAGGAATGATATGATCCCTCTGTGTAATGCAGGTGTTGATCTTTACCTAAGGAATAGATGATCCCTCTGTTCAATGCAGGTGCTTACCCATATCTATGGAATGGATGATCCCTCTGTTCAATGCAGTTGTTTACAGTTACTTACCAAATGGATGATCCCTCTGTGCATTGCTGGTGTTTATATTTGTCTTAGGAATCGATGATCCCTCTGTGCAATGCAGGTTTTGAGCTTTACCTAAGGAATAGATGATCCCTGTGTTCAATTCAGGTGCTTACCCTTATCTAAGGAATGGATGATCCCTCTGTTCAATGCAGGTATTTACAATTACCTGAAGAATCGATGATACCTTTGTGTATTGCAGGGTTTTAGCTTTACCTAAGGAATGGATGATGGCTCTGTGCATTGCAGGTGTTTATATTTGTCTTAGGAATGGATGATCACTCTGATCACTGCAGGTGTTCACCATTACCTAAGAAATGGATGATCCCTCTGTGTAATGCAGGAGTTTAATGTTACCTAAGATATGGATGATCCCTCTGTTCAATGCAGGTGTCTACCTTTACCTAGAGAAGGATGATCCCTCACTTCAAACCAGGTATCTACCTTTACTTAAGGAATGGATGATCCCCTGTGCAATTCAGGTGTTGATCTTTACCTAAGGAATGTTATCGATACCTCTGTGCATTTTAGGTGTTTAAATTTACCTTTTGAATTGATGATCCCTCTGTGTGTTGCAGTTGTTTACTTTTACCTAAGGAATGGATGTTCCCTGTGTGCAATGCAGGTGTTTTCCTTTACATAAGGTATGGTTGATCCCTCTGTGCCAGTCAGGTGTTTACCTTTACCTAAGGAATGGATGGTCCCTCTTTGCAATGCAGTGTTGACCTTTACCTAAGGAATGGATGATCCCTCTATTCAATGAATGTGTTGATCTTTACTTAAGGAATGGATCATCCCTCTGTACAATGCATGTGTTGATCTTTACTTAAGGCATGGAAGATCCTCTGTGCAATGCACGTGTTCACCTCTTACCTATGGAATGGATGATCCGTCTGTGCAACTCAGATGTTTACATTTCCCTAAGGCATGTATTATCACTCTGTTTATTGCAGGTGTTTACTTTATGTAAGGAATGGGATCATCCCTCTGTGCATTTCAGGTGTTTATTATTACCTAATGAATGTAAGATGCCTATGTTCAAGGCTGGTATTTACCTTTACCGAAGGAAAGGATGATTCCTCTGTGCAATGGAGGTGTTTATATTTACCTAATGAATGGAAGATCCCTCTGTGCAATGCAGGTGTTATCCTTTACCAAAGGAATGGATGACCTTCTGTGCAATGCAGATGTTGAACTTTACTTAAGGAATCAATGATCTCTCTGTGCAATGCAGGTGTTGGTCTTTACGTAAGGAAGAGATGATCCCTCTCTTCAATGCAGGAGTTTACCATTATCTAAGGAATGTATGATCCCTCGGTTCAATGCAGGTGTTTCTCATTACCTAAGGAATGGATGGTCCATCTGTGCAATGCAGGTGTTTACTTTTACCTAAGGAATGGATGATCCTTCTGTTCAATGCAGGTGTTTACCTACGGAATGCCATTATCCCTCTGTGCAATGCAGGTTTTGATCTTTACCTAAAGAATAGATGATCCCTCTCTGCAATGCAGGTTTTTAGCTTTACCTAAGGAATGGATGATCCCTCTGTGCATTGCAGGTATTTACTATTACTTACAGAATGGATGATACCTCTGTTCCATGCAGGTGTTTACCTTTACAAAAGGAATGGATGTTCTCTGTGTGCAATGTAGGTGTTCAACTTTATTTAAGACATGGATGATCACTCTGGGCCAGGCAGGTGTTGACCTTTACCTAAGGAAAGGATTATCCGTCTGTGCAATGCAGGTGTTAACCAATATCTAAGGAATGGATGATCTTTCTGTTCAATGCAGGTGTTTGCCATTATCTAAAGAATGGATGATCCCTCTGAGCAATCCAGGTATTTACCATTACCTAAGGAATGGTTGATCCCTCTGTGCAATGCATGTGTTCACCTCTAAATATGGAATGGATGATCCCTGTGTACAATGCAGGTGTTGATCATTGACTAAGGAATAGATGATCCCTCTGATCAATGAAGGCGCTTACCCTTATCTAAGGAATGGATGATCCCTCTGTTCAATGCCCGTGTTTACAGTTACTTAAGGAATGGATGATCCTTCTGTGCAATGTAGGTTTTTAGCTTTACCAAAAAATGGATGATTCCCCTGTGCATTGCAGGCGTTTATATTTGTCTTAGGAATGGATGATGCCTCTGTGAATTGCAGTTGTTTCCTATTACCTAAGGAATGAAAGATCCCTCTGTTCAATGCAGGTGTTTACCTTTCCAAAAGGAATGGATGTTCTCTTTGTGCAATGCAGGTGTATACCTTTACATAAGGAATGGATGATCGCTCTGGGCCAGTCAAGTGTTGAACTTTATCTAAGGAATGGATTTTCCCTCTGTGCAATGCTGTTGTTGACCACTACCTAAGGAATGGATGATCCCTCTGTTCAATGCAGGTGTTTAACTTGTCTAAGGAATGGATGATCCCTCTGTGCAATCCAGGTATTTAACATTACATAAGGAATGGATGATCCCTCTGTGCAATGCAGTTGTTTACCTTTACCTAAGGAATGGATGATTATCTGTCCAATTCAGGTGTTGATCTTTACCTAAGGAATAGATGATCCCTCTGTGCAAAGCAGGTGCTTACCCTTATCTAAGGAATGGATGATCCCAATATTTAATGCAGTTGTTTAGAGTTACCTAAAGAATCAATGATCCCACTGTGCCATGCAGGTTTTTAGCTTGACCTAAGAAATGGATGATGACTCTGTGCATTGCAGGTGTTTACATTTGTCTTAGGAATTGATGATCCCTCTGTGCATTCCAGGTGTTTACTATTATATAACGAATGAAAGATCCCTCTGTCCAATGATAGTGTTTACCTTTACAAAAGGAATGGATGTTCTCTATGTGCAATGCGGGTGTATACCTTTACATGAGGAATGGATGATTCCTCTGGGCCAGGGAGGTATTGACCTTTACCTAAGGAATGTATTATCCCTCTGTGCAATGCAGGTGTTGATCATTACATAAGGAATGGATGATGCCTGTGCTCAATGCAGGTGTTTAACATTATCTAAGGAATGGATGATCCCTCTGTGCAATCCAGGTGTTTACCATTACCTAAGTAATGAATGATCCCTATGTGCAATGCAGGTGTTTACCTTTACCTAAGGAATGGATGATCCTCTGTGCAATGCAGGTGTTGATATTTACCTAAGGAATAGATGATCCCTCTGCTCAGCGCATGTGTTTACAGTTACCTAACGAGTGGATGATCCCCCTGTTCAATGCAGCTGTTTCAGGTTATCTAAGGAATGCATGATCCGTCTGTGCAATGCAGGTGTTTACCAGTACTTAAGGAATGGATGATCCCTCTGTGCAATGCAATTGTTTAATATTACCTAAGGAATGGCTGATCCCTCTCTTCAACGCAGGTGTCTACCTTTACCTAAAGAAGGATGATCCCTCACTTCAAACCAGGTTTCTATCTTTACTTAAGGAATAGATGATCCTCCGGTGCAATGCAGGTGTATCCCCTTACCTAAGGAATAGACGATCCCTCTGTGCCTTGTAGGTGTTTACATTTAACTTCGGAATTGATGATCCCTCTGTGCATTGCAGGTGTTTAATATTACCTCAGGAATGGATGTTCCTTGTTTGCATTGCAGGTACTTACGTTTACATAAGTTATGGATGATCCCTTTGGGCCAGTCAGGTGTTGACCTTTACCTAAGGAATGGATGATCCCTCTATGCAATGCAGGTTTTTAGCTTTACCTAAGGAATGGATGATCCCACTGTGCATTGCAGGTGTTTATATTTGTCTTAGGAATTGATGATCCCTCTGTGCATTGCAGGTATTTACTATTACCGACGAAATAAATGATACCTCTGTTCCATGCAGGCGTTTACCTTTACAAAAGGAATAGATGTTTTCTGTGTGCAATGTAGGTGTTTAACTTTACTTAAGACATGGATGATCCCTCTGGGACAGGCAGGTGTTCACCATTACCTACGGCAGGTATGATACATCTGTGCAATGCAGGTGTTGACCATTACCTAAGGAATGAATGATCTTTCTGTTCAATGCAGGTGTTTCTGTTATCTAAAGAATGGATGATCCCTCTGAGAAATCCAGGTGTTTCCCATTACCTAAGGAATGGATGATTCCTCTGTGCAATACAGGTGTTTACCTTTACCGAAGGAATGATATGATCACTCTGTGCAATGCACGTGTTGATCATTACCTAAGGAATAGATGATCCCTCTGTTCAATGCAGGTTTTTACCTTTATCTAAAGTAGGATTATCCCTCCGTTCAACACAGGTTTCTACTATTACTTAAGTAATGGATGATCCCTCTGTTCAATTCAGGTGTTTACCCTTACCTAAGGATAAATGCAGGTGTTGAACTTTAACTAAGGTTAGATGGTACATCTCTTCAGTGCAGGTGTTTACTGTTATCTCCACAAGGGATGTTCCCTCTGTGCAATGCAGGTGTTGATCTTTACCTAAGGAATAAATGAGCCCTCTGTTCCATGCAGGTGTTTACCATAACCTAAGGAATGGATGATCCCTCTGTGCAATGCAGGTGTTAATCTTTACCTAAGGAATGGATGATCACTATGTGCAATGCAGGTGTTTACCTTTACCTAAGGAATGTATGATACCGCTGTTCAACACAGGTGTTTCCTTTTACGCAAAAAAGGATGATCCCACTGTTCAAGGAAGGTTTCTAACTGTACTTAAGTAATGGATGATCCCTCTGTGCATAGCAGATGTTTACCATTACGTCAGGAATGGATGATCCCTGTGTGCAATGCAGGTGTATACCTTTATCTACGGAATGGGATGATCCGTCTGTGCAATGTAGGTGTTGATCTTTAACTAAGGAATAGATGATCCCTCTGTTCAAAGCAGGTGTTTACCGTTATCTAAGGAATGGATGATCCCTCTGTTCAATGCAGGTATTTACAGTTACCTTAGGAATGGATTATCCCTCTGTGCAATGCAGATGTTTACCTTTACCTAAGGAATGGATGATCCCTCTGTGCAATGCTGGTGTTTAGCTTTACCTAAGGAAGGGGATGATCCCTCTGTGTAATACAGGTGTTTACCTTTACCTATGGAATGATACGATCCCTCTGTGCATTGCATGTGTTGATCTTTACCTAAGGTATAGATGATGTCTCTGTTCAATGCAGGTGTTGACTGTGATATAAAGAATGGATGATCCCTCTGTGCAATGCAGGTGTTTGCCTTTACCTATGGAATGGTACAATCCCTCTGTGCATTGCAGGTTTTGATCATTAACTAAGGAATGGGATGATGCCTCTGCTCAATGCAGGTGTTTACCTTTACCTAAGGAATGGGATGATGCCCCTGTATATTGCACGTGTTGAACTTTACCTAAGGAATAGATGATGTCTCTGTTCAATGCAGGTTTTGACCTTTATCTAAAGAATGGATGATCGCTCTGTTCAATGCAGATGTTTACCATTACATAAGGAATGGATGATCCCTCTGTGCAATGCAGGTGTTTACATTTAACTAAGGAATGGATGATCCCTCTGGTCAATGAAGTTGTTCACCTTATCTCAGGAATGGAAGATCCATCAGTTCAATACAGGTGTTTACCATTATCTAAGTAATGGGTGATCCTTATCTTCAATGCACGGGCTTACCATTACATAAGGAATGGATGATGCCTCTGTGCAATGCAGGTGTTTACCTTTACCTAATGAATGGATGAACCCTCTGGCAATGCAGATATTTTCCTTGACCTAATGAATGGGATGATGCCTCTGTGCAATGCAGGTGTTCATCTTTACCTAAGGAATAGATGCGCCCTCTGTTCAATGCAGGTGTTTACTGATATCTAAGGAATGGATGACCCCTCTGTTCAATGCACGTGTTTACAATTTCCTAAGGAATGGATGATCCCTTTGGTCAATCCAGGTTTTTACCTTTACCTAAGGAATGGATGATCCCTATGTGCAATCCAGGTGTTGATCTTTTCCTTCGGAATAAATGAGTCGTCTGCTCAATGCAGGTGTTCACCGTTATCTAAGGAATGGATGATACCTGTGTGCAGTTCAGGAGTTTAACTTTCCCAAAGGAATGGATGATCCCTCCGTGCAATGCAGGAGTTTACCTTTACCTAAGGAATAGGATGATCCCTCTGTGCAATTCAGGTGTTGATCTTTACCTAAGGAATGAATGATACCTCTATTCAATGCAGGTGTTTATCTTTACCTAAGGAATAGATGATCCCTCTGTTCAATGCAGGTGTTTACATTTATCTCAGGAATGGATGATCCCTCTGTTCAATGCAGGTCTTTACCTTTACCTAAGGAATGGGATGATCCTCTGTGAAATGCAGGTGTTTAACTTTAACTAAGGAATGGATGATCCATCTCTTCAATGCAGGTGTTTACTGTTATCTCCACAATGGATGTTCCCTCTGTGCAATGCAGGTGTTGATCTTTACCTAAGGAATAAATGATCCTCTGTTCCAATGCAGGTGTTTACCATTACCTAAGGAATGGATGATCCCTCTGTTCAATGCAGGTGTTGATCTTTACCTAAGGAATGGATGATCACTCTGTGCAATGCAGGTGTTGCATCTTTACCTAAGGAATACATGATCCCTCTGTTCAAGGTGGGTCTTCACTTCACCTAAGGAATGGGTTTATCCCCTGTTCAATGCAATTGTTGATCTTTACCAAAGAATGGATGATCCCTCTGTGCAATGCAGGTGTTGATCTTTACCTAAGGAAAAATGATCCCTCTGTTCAATGCAGGTGTTAACTTTATCTAAGGAATGAATGATCCCTCTGTTCAATGCAGGTGTTTACAGTTACCTAAGGAATGGATGATCCTTCTATTCATTGAGGTGTTTAACTTTACTGAAGGAAAGTATGATCCCTCCATGCAATGCAGGTGTTTACCTTTACCTAAAGAATGGATGATCCTCTGTGAAATGCAGGTGTTGCTATTATCTCGGGAAAGGGATGATCCCTCTGTTCAATGCAGATTTTTATCTTTATCTAAGGAATGGATGATCCCCTGTTCAATGCAGGTGTTTACCATTATTTAATTAGTGGATGATCCTCTGTGCAATGCAGGTGTTTTCCTTTACCTAAGGAATGGATGATCCCTCTGTGCAATGCAGGTGTTGACCTTAAGCTAAGGAATGGGATGATCCCTCTGTGCAATGCAGGTGTTGATCTTTTCTTAAGGAATAAATGATCCCTCTGTTCAATGCAGGTGTTCACCATTATCTAAGGAATGGATGATCCCTCTGTTCAATGCAGGTGTTTACCTTTACCAAAAATGGATGATACCTCTGTTCAACACAGGTGTTTACCTTTACCTAAATGAGGATGATCCCTCTGTTCAAAACAGGTTTCTACCTTTACTTAAGTAATGGATGATCCTCTGTGCATATGCAGTTGTTTACCATTACCTGAGGAATGGATGATCCCTCTGTTGAATGCAGGTGTTTACCTTTATCTAAGGAATGGATGATCCCTCTGTGCAATGCAGATGTTTAACTTTACCTAAGGAATGGATGATCCCTCTGTTCAATGCAGGTGTTTAACTTACCTAAGGAATGGATGATCAATCTGTGCAAGTGCAGGTGTTTATCTTTAACTAAGGAATGGATGATATCCTCTGTTTAATGCAGTTGTTGAACTTTAAGTAATGTATAGATGATGCCTTTGTTCAATGGAGGTGTTTACAATTACACTAAGGAATGGATGATCCAACTTTGCAATGCAGGTGTTTTCTTTATATAAGGAATGGATGATCCCTCTGTTCAATGCAGGTGTTTAGAGTTATCTAAGGAATGGATGATCCCTCTGGTCAATCTTTACCTATGGTGTTTAATGCAGTTTTACCTAAAGGAATGTATGATCCCTCTGTTCAACACAGGTGTTTACTTTTACCCAAAAAAGGATGATCCCACTGTTCAAGGAAGGTTTCTACCTGTTATCTAAGTAATGGATGATCCTCTGTGCATAGCAGATGTTTACCATTACGTCAGGAATGGATGATCCCTGTGTGCAATGCAGGTGTATACCTTTATCTACGGAATGGGATGATCCTTCTGTGCAATGTAGGTGTTGATCTTTAACTAAGGATTAGATGATCCCTCTGTTCAAAGCAGGTGTTTACCGTTATCTAAGGAATGGATGATCCCTCTGTTCAATGCAGGTGTTTACAGTTACCTTAGGAATGGATGATCCCTCTGTGTAAGGCAGGTGTTTATCTTTATGTAAGGAATGGATGATCCCTCTGTGCAATGCAGTTGTTGAACTTTAAGTAAGGTATAGATGATGCCTCTGATGAATGGAGGTGTTTACCGTTATCACAAGAATATATGAGCCTTCTCTTCAATGCAGGTGTTTGCCGTTATCTAAGGAATGGATGGATGATCCCTCTGTTCTATGCAGGTGTTTACAGTTACCTTAGGAATGGATGATCACTCTTTGAAATGCAAACTGTTTATATTTACCTAAGGAATTGATGATCCCTCTGTGTAATGCATGTTTACTTTTACCTAATGAATGGGATGATCCCTCTTTGCAATGCAGGTGTATACCTTTACCTAAGGAATGGGATGATCCCTCTTTGAAATGCAGGGGTTGATCTTTACCTAAGGAATAGATGAGTCCTCTGTTCAATTCAGGTGTTTACTGATATCTAAGGAATGGCTGACCCCTCTGTTCAATGCAGGTGTTTACCTAATCAATGGAAAACCCCTTTGTGCAATGCAGGTATTGATCTTTAACTAAGGAATAGATGATCTCTCTGTTCAATGTAGGCGTTTACCGTATTCTAAGGAATAAATGAGCCCTCTCTTCAATGCAGGTGTTTACCGTTACCTAAGGAATGGATGATCCCTCTGTGCCATGCAAGTTTTTAACTTTACCTAACGAATGGGATGATCCCTTTGTGTAATGCAGGTGTTGATCTTTACCTAAGGAATAGATGATACCTCTGTTCAATGCAAGTGTTTACCTATACCTAAGGAATGGGTTGATTCCCCCTGTGCAATGCAGGTGTTGATCTTTCCCTAAGGAATATATGATCCATCTGTTCAATGCAGGTGTTTACCATTACCTAAAGAATAGATGATCCCTCTGTTCAATGAAGGTGTTTACCATTACATAAGGAATTGATGATCCCTCTGTGCAATGCAGGTTTTTACCTTTACCAAAGGAATGTATGATCCCTATGTGCAATGCAGGGGATGTCCTTTACATAAGGAATATAAGAGCCCTCTGTTTAATGCAGGTGTTTACCGTTCTCTAAGGAAGGGATAATGCCTCTGTTTAATGCAGGTGTTTACAATGACCTAAGAAATGGATGATGCCTCTGTGCAATGCAGGTGTTGATCTTTACCTACGGAATAGATGAGCCCTCTGTTCAATGCAGGTGTTTACAGTTACCTAAGGAATGGATGATCCCTCTGTGCAATGCAGGTTTTTACCTATCCCTAAGGAATGGATGATCCATCTGTTCAATGCAGGTGTTTAACTTAACCTAAGGAATGGGATGATACCTCTGTGCAATGCAGCTGTTGATCTTTACGAAAGGCATAGATGATCCCTCTATTCAATGCAGCTGTTCACCTTTATCTAAGTAATGGATGATCTCTCTGTTCAATGCAGGTGTTTTCCTTTCCCAAAAATTGATGATACCTCTGTTCAACGCAGGTGTTTACCTTTACCTAAATGAGGATGATATCTCAGTTCAACGCAGGTTTCTACCTTTACTTAAGGAATGGGTGATCCCTCTGTGCAATGCAGTTGTTGACATTTACCTGAGGAATAGATGACCCCTCTGTTGAATGCAGGTGTTTACCTTTATCTAAGGAATGGATAATCCCTCTGTGCAATGCAGATGCTTACCTTTACCTAAGGAATGGATGATCCCTCTGTGCAATGCAGGTGTTTACCTTTTCCTAAAGATGTGATGATCCCTCGGTACAGTGCAGGTGTTGATCTATATCTAAGGAATAGATGAGCCCTAAGATCAATACAGGTGCTTACCATTATCTAAAGAAAGGATGATCCCTCTGGGTAATGCAGACGTTTAGAATTACCTAAGGAATGGATGATCCGACTTTGCAATGCAAGTGTTTTCCTTTACCTGAGGAATGGATGATCCTTCTGAGCAAAGCAGGTGTTGATCTTTACCAAAGGAATAGATGATCCCTCTGTTCAATGCAGGTGTTTACAGTTACCTATGAAATGGGTGATCCCTCTGTAAGGAATAGATGAGCCCTGTGTTCAATGCAGGTGCTTGTTCACTGTTATCTTATCTAATGGATTATCCTCTGTGCAATGCAGGTGTTTACCTGTACCTAAAGAAAGATGATCCCTCTGTTCAATACAGGTGTTTACCGTTACCAAAGGAATGGATGATCCCTTGTGCAATGCAGGTGTTTACATTTGCATAATGAAGGGAAGATCCCTCTGGGCCTGGCAGGCGTTGACTTTTACCTAAGGAATGGATGGTCCCTCTGTGCAATGGAGGTATTGATCTTTACGTAAGGAATAGATGAGCCCTGTGTTCAATGCAGGTGTTTACTGTTATCTACGAAATGGATGATGCCTCTGTGCAATGCGGGTGTTTACCTGTACCTAAAGAAAGATGATCCTTCTGTTCAATGCAGGTGTTTACCTTTACCAAAGGAATGGATGTTCCCTGTGTGCAATGTAGGTGTTTACGTTTATATAATGAAGGGATGATCCCTCTGGGCCTGGCAGGCCTTGACCTTTACATAAGGAATGGATGATCCCTCTATTCAATGCAGGTGTAGATCTTTAAGTATAGACTGGATGATCCCTCCGCGCAAGGCAGGTGTTCACCTCTTACCTAAGGAATGTATGATACCTCTGTTCCATGCAGGTGTTTACGTTTATGTAAGGAATGGCATGATCCATCTGTGCATTTACTATAACCTACATAATGGAAGCTACCTATGTTCAATGCTCATTTTTACCTTTACTTAAGGAAAAGTTGATTCCTATGTTCAATGCAGGTGTTTATCTTTACCTAAGGAATGGATTATCCCTAAGTTCCATGCAGGAGTTTACTATTACCTAAGGAATAGATATTCACTCTGTGCAATGCAGGTGTTTCCCCTTACCTAAGGAGTGAGTGATCCCTCTGTGCATTGCAGTTGTTTACCATTGCCTAAGTGTGTGCCCTGTGTGAATTGCAGGTGTTTACATTTACCTTAGGAATGGGTGATCCTTCTGTGTATTGCAGGTGATTACTATTACCTAAGGAATGGAAGACCCGTCTGTTCAATGCAATTGTTCCAGTTTACGAAAGTAATGGAAGTTCCCTGTGTGCAATGCAGGTGTATACCTTTACCTAAGGAATGGGATGATCCCTCTGTGCAATGCAGGTGTTTATCTCTACCTAAGGAACAGATGATCCCTCTGTTCAATGCAGATGTTTACTGTTATCTAAGGAATGAATGCTCCCTCTGTTCAATGCATGTGTTTACCGTTAACAAAGGAATGTATGATCCCTCCATGCACTGTAGGTGTTTACCTTTACCTAAGGAATGGGATGATCCCTCTGTGCAATGCAGGTGTTTTTCTTTACCTAAGGAATAGATGATCCCTCTGTTCAATGCAGGTGTTTAGAGTTACCTAAGGAATGGATGATCCCTCTGTGCAATGCAGTTGTTTACCTTTATCGAACGAATGTATGATCCCTCCATGCACTGCAGGTGTTTACCTTAACCTAAGGAAAGGTATTTTCCCTCTGTGCAATGCAGGTGTTTACCTTTACCTAAGGAATAGATGATCGCTCTGTTCAATGCAAGTGTTTAACATTATCTAACGAATGAATGATCCCTCTGTTCAATGCAGATGTTTACAGATACCTAAGGAAAGTGTGATCCCGCTGTGCAATGCCGGTGTTTACCTTTACCTAAGGAATAGGATGATCCCTCTGTGCAATGCAGGTGTTGATCTTTACCTAAGGAATAGATGATCCCTATGTTCAATGCATGTGTTGATCTTTACCTAAGGAATAGATGATCCCTATGTTCAATGCAGGTGTTTATTGTTATCTCAGGAATGGAAGATCCCTCTGTTCAATACAGGTGTTTACCATTATCTAAGGAATGGGTGATGCATCTCTTCAATGCAGGTGTTTACCATTACATAAGGAATGGATGATGCCTCTGTGCAATGCAGGTGTTTACGTTTACGTAAGGAATGGATGAACCCTCTGGGCAATGCAGGTGTTGACCTTTAACTAAGCAATGGGATGATCCCTCTGTGAAATGCAGGTGTTGATCTTTACCTAAGGAATAAATGAGTCCTCTGTTCAATTCAGGTGTTTACTGATATCTATGTAATGATCCCTCTGTGCAATGCAATTGTTCAACTTTAACTAAGGAATAGATGATCCCTCTGTTCATTGCAGGTTTTCATCGTTATCTAAGGAATGGATGATCCCTCTGTTCAATGCAGGTGTTTTACTTTACCTACGGAATGGATGATACCTCTTATCAACGCAGGTGTTTACCTTTACCTAAAGAAGGATGATCCCTCTGTTCAACGCAAGTTTCTACCTTTATTTAAGGAATGGATCATCCCTATGTGCAATGCAGGTGTTTACCCTCACCTACGGAATGGTTGATCCCTCTGTGCATTGCAGGTGTTTACCATTACCTAAGGATTGAATGATCCCTGTGTGAATTGCAAGTGTTTACATTTACCTTAGGAATGGATGATCCTTCTGTGCATTGCAGGTTTTACTATAACCTAATGAAAGGAAAATACCTCTGTACAATGCAGATGATGATCTTTAACTAAGGAATAGATGATCCCTCTGTTCAATGCAGGTGTTTACAGTTACCTAAGGAATGCATGATCCCTCTGTGCAATGCAGGTTTTTACCTATCCCTAAGGAATGGATGATCCCTCTGTGGAAAGGAGCTGTTTACCTTAACCTAAGGAAGGGGATGATCCCTCTGTGCAATGCAGGTGTTGATCTTTACGAAAGGAATAGATGATCCTCTGTTCAATGCAGCCGTTTACCATTATCTAAGGAATGGATGATCCCTCTGCTCAATGCAGGTGTTTTCCTTTCCCAAAAATTGATGATACCTCTGTTCAACGCAGGTGTTTACCTTTACCTAAATGAGGATGATATCTCAGTTCAAAACAGGTTTCTACCTTTACTTAAGGAATGGATGATCCCTCTGTGCGATGCAGTTGTTGACCTTTACCTGAGGAATAGATGATCCCTCTGTTGAATGCAAGTGTTTACCTTTATCTAAGGAATGGATGATCCCTGTGTGCAGTGCAGATGTTTAACTTTACTTAAGGAATGGATGATCCCTCTGTGCAATGCAGGTGTTTAACTTTACCTAAAGATGGGATGATCAATCAGTGCAGTGCAGGTGTTGATCTATAACTAAGGAATAGATGAGTCCTCTGTTTAATACAGGTGTTAACGATTATCTAATGAAAGGATGATCCCTATGTTCAATGTCAACCTTTACAATTACCTAAGGAATGGATGATCCAACTTTGCAATGCAGGTGTTTTCTTTACCTAAGGAATAGATGATCCCTCTGTTCAATGCAGGTGTTTAGAGTTATCTAAGGAATGGATGATCCCTCTGGTCAATGCAGGTGTTTACAGTTACCTAAGAAATGTGTGATCCCTCTGTGCAATGGAGGTATTGATCGTTACGTAAGGAATAGATGAGCCCTGTGTTCAATGCAGGTGTTTACTGTTATCTAAGGAATGGATGATCCCTCTGTTCTATGCAGGTTCTTATAATTACCTAAGGAATGGATGACCCGTGTGTGAATTGCAGGTGTTTACATTTACCTTAGGAATGGATGATCCTTCTCTGCATTGCAGTTTTTAGTATTACCTAATGAATGGAAGATCCCTTTGTTCAATGCAGGAGTTTACGTTTACCAAAGTAATGGATATTCCCTGTGTGTAATGCAGGTGTATACCTTTACCTGAGGAATGGGATGATCCCTCTGTGCAATGCAGGTGTTGATCTTTAAGGAGTAGATGATCCCTCTGTTCAAAGCAGGTGTTTACCATTATCTATGGAATGGATGATCCCTCTGTTCAATGCAGGTGTTTACAGTTATCTAAAGAATGGATGATCCCTCTGAGCAATGCAGGTGTTTACGTGTACCTAAAGAAAGATGATCCCTCCGTTCAATGCAGGTGTTTACCTTTACCAAAGGAATGGATGTTCCCTGTGTGCAATGCAGGTGTTTCCTTTTACATAATGAAGGGATGATCCCTCTGGGCCTGGCAGGCATTGAACTTTAACTAAGGAATGGATGGTCCCTCTGTGCAATGCAGATATTGAACTTTACCTAAGGAATGGATGATCCCTCTATTCAATGCAGGTGTAGCTCTTTAAGTAAAGACTGGATGATCCCTCCCTGCAAGGCAGGTGTTCACCTCTTACCTAAGGAATGGCTGACCCCTCTGTTCAATGCAGGTGTTTACCTAATCAATGGAAAACCCCTTTGTGCAATGCAGGTATTGATCTTTAACTAAGGAATAGATGATCTCTCTGTTCAATGCAGGTGTTTACATTTACCTAAGGAATGGATGATCCCTCTGTTCAATGCAGGTGTTTACCTTTACCTAAGGAATGGATGATCCCTCTGTGCAATGCAGGTGTTGAACTTTACCTAAGGAATGGATGATCTCTCTGTGTCAATGCAGGTGTTTACCTTTACCTAAGGAATAAATGATCCCTCTGTTCAATGCAGGTTTTTACCTTATCAAAGGAATGGATGATCCCTCTGTGCAATGCAGGTGTTGACCTTTACCTAAGGAATATATGATCCATCTGTTCAATGCAGGTGTTTACCATTACCTAAAGAATAGATGATCCCTCTGTTCAATGCAGGTGTTTATCTTTACCTAAGGAATGGATGATCCCTCTGTTAAATGCAGGTGTTACCTTTATCTCAGGAATGGAAGATTCATCCCTGTTCAATGCAGGTGTTTACCATTATCTAAAGAATATAAGATCCCTCTGTTCAATGCAGGTGTTTACATTTACATAACGAATGCATAATCCCTCTGTGCAATGCAGGTGTTTACATTTACCTAAGGAATGGGATGATCCCTCTGTGCAATGCAGGTGTTGTTTTTTTACCTAAGGAATAGATGATAATTCTATTCAATGCAGGTGTTTACCATTATCTAAGGAATGGATGATCCCTCTGTGCAATGCAGGTTTTTAATCCCTAAGAATGGATGATCCATCTGTTCAATGCAGGTGTTTAACTTTACCTAAGGAATGGATGATCCCTCTGTGCAATGCAGGTGTTTATCTTTACCTAAGGAATGGATGATCCTTCTGTTCAATGCAGGTGTTTACCTTTATCTAAGGAATGGATGATCCAGCTCTGTTCAATGCAGGTGTTTACTGTTATCTTAGGAATGGATGATCCCTCTGTGCAATGCAAGTGTTTATCTTTACCTAAGGAATTGATGATCCCTCTGTGCAATGCAGGTATTTACTTTTACCTAATGAATGGGATGATCCGTCTGTGCAATGCAGGTGTTGATCTTTTCCTGAGGAATAGATGATGCCTCTGTTCAATGCAGGTGTTTACCTTTACCTGAGGAATGGAGTGATGCTCCTGTGCATTGCACGTGTTGATCATTACCTAAGGAATAAGTCATGCCTCTGTTCAATGCAGGTGTTGACCGTTACCTAAATAATGGATGATCCCTCTGTGCAATGCAGGTGTTTAGCTTTACTTAAGGAATGGATGATCTTATGTACAATGCAGGTGTTGACCTTTACTTAAGGAGTGGGCTGATCCCTCTCTGCAATGCAGGTGTTGATCTTTACCTTAGGATTATATGATCCCGCTGTCCAATGCAGGTGTTTACCATTTTCTAAGGAATGGGTGATCCCTCCGTGCAATCCAGCTGTTGATCTTTTCCTACGGAATAAATGAGCCCTCTGTTCAATGCAGGTGTTTACCATTATCTAAGGAATGTATGATCCCTCTGAGCAGTTCAGGTGTTCGTCTATACTGAAGGATTGGATCATCCCTCTGTGCAATGCAGGAGTTTACCTATATCTAATGAATAGGACGAATACTCTGGGCAATGCAGGTGTTGATCTTTACCTAAGGAATGGATGATCCCTCTGTGTAACGCAGATGTTTATCTTTACGTAAGGAATGGATGATCCCTCTGTGCAATGCAGGTGTTTACCTTTACCTAAGGAATGGGATAATCCCTCTGTGCAATGCAGGCATTTAACTTTAACTAAGGTATAGATCAATGGATCTGATCAATGGAGGTGTTTACTGTTATCTAAGGAATAAATGAGCCCTCGCTTCAATGCAGGTGCTTACCGTTATCTAAGGAATGGATGATCCCTGTGTGCAATGCAGGTGTTTACAATTACCTAAGGAATGGTTGATCCCTCTGGTCAATGCCGGTGTTCACCGTTATTTCAGGAATGGAAGATCCATCTGTTCAATACAGGTGTTTACCTTTACCTAAGGAATGGATGATACCTCTGTTCAACACAGGTGTTTACCTTTAACTAAAGAAGGATGATCCCTCTGTTCAACGCAGGTTTCTACCTTTACGTAAGGAATGGATGATCCTCTGTTCCTTGCAGGTGTTTACCGTTATCTAAGGAATGGATGATCTCTGTTCAATGCAGGTTTTCACCATTACCTATGGAATGGATGATCCCTCTGTGCAATGCAGGTGTTTACATTTACCTAAGTAATGGATGATCTCTGTGGTCAATGCGGGTGTTTACCTTTATGTAAGGAATGGAATGATCCCTCTGTGCAATGCAGGCGTTGAACTTTTACTAAGGAATAGATGATCCCTCTGTTCAATGCAGGTGTTTACCGTTATCTAAGGAATAAATGCGCCCTCTCTTCAATGCAGGTGTTTACAGTTATCGAAGGAATGGATGATGGCTCTGTTCAATGCAGGTGTTTACCGTTACCTAAGGAATGGATGATCCCTCTGTGAAAGGCAGGTGTTGACCTTTATGTAAGGAATAGATGATCCCTCTGTTCAATGCAGTTGTTTACCTTTACCTAAGGAATGGGATTTTCCCCCTGTACAATGCCATTGTGGATCTTTACCTAAGGAATAGATGATACATCTGTGAAATGCAGGTGTTTACTATTATCTCAGGAATGGATGATCCCTCTGTGCAATGCAGGTGTTGATCTTTACATACAGAATAAATGAGCCCTGTATTCAATGCAGTTGTTTACTGTTATCTAAGGAATGAATGTTCTCTGTTCAATGCAGGTGTTTACCATTATCGAAGGAATGCGTGATCCCTCTGTTCAATGCAGGTGTTTACCATTACATAAGGAATGGATAATCCCTCTCTGCAATGCAAGTGTTTACATTTACCAAAGGAATGGATGATCCCTCTGGTCAATGCATGTGTTTACCTTTACCAAAGGAATAGATGATCCCTCTTTGAAATGGAGGTGTTGATCTTTACATAAGGAATAGATGATCCCTCTGTTCAATGCAGGTGTTTACCGTTATCTCTGGAATGGATGATCCCTCTGGGCAATGCAGCTGTTGACCTTAACCTAAGGAATGGGATGATCCCTCTGTGCAATCCAGGTGTTGACCTTTTCCTACGGAATAAATGAGCCCTCTGTAAAATGTAGGTGTTCACTGTTATCTAAGGAATGGATGATCCCTCTCTTCAATGCAGGTGTTTACCTTTACCTAAGGTATGGATAATACCTATGTTCAACGCTGGTGTTTACCTTTACATAAAGAATGGATGATCCCACTGTTTAAAGAAGGTGTTTACCTTTACTACCTAAGGAATGGATGATCCCTCTGTGCAATGCAGGTGTTTAACCTTTACGTAAGGAATGGATGATCCCTCAGTGAAATGCAGATGTTTACCAATACCTAAGGAATGGATGATCCCTCTGTGCAATGAAGGTGTTGACCTTTACCTAAGGAATGGGATGATCCTCTGTGTAATGCAGGTGTTGATCTTTAACTAAGGAATAGATGATCCCTCTGTTCAAAGCAGGTGTTTACTGATATCTAACGAATGGATGATCCCTCTGTTCAATGCAGGTGTTTACAGTTACCTATGGAATGGATGATACCTCTGGTCAATGCTGATGTTTAAGTTTACAAAAGGAATGGATGATCCTCTGTGCAATGCAGGTTTTTACCTTTACAGAAGGAATGGATGATCCCTCTGGCAAGGCAGGTTTTGACCTTTACCTAAGGAATGGATGATCCTCTTTTCAATGCAGGTGTTGACCATTACCTAAGGAATGGAAAATCCCTCTGTTCAATTCAGATGTTTACATTATCTAAGGAATGGATGATCCCTCTGTGCAACCAGGTGTTTACCATTACCTAAGGAATGGATTGATCCCTCTGTGTAATGCAGGTGTTGGACTTTACCTAAGGAATAGATGATCCTCTGTTCAATGCAGGTGTTTACCGTTATCTTAGGAATGGATGATATCTCTTTTCAATGCAGGTGTTTACAGTTACCTAAGGAATGGATGATCCCTATGTTTAATGCAGGTGTTTACAATTATCTTAGGAATGGATGATCCTCTGGTCAATGCAGTTGTTTATTATTACCTAAGGAATGGAAGATGCCTCTGTTCAATGCAGGTGTTTACCTTTTTCTAAGGAAAGGATGATTCCTCTGTGTGAATGGAGGTGTTTTTATTTACCTAAAGGAATGGTAGATCCCTCTGTGCAATGCAGGTGTTGTCCTTTTCTTAGGAATGGATGATCCTTCTGTGCAATGCAGATGTTGAACTTTATTTAAGAAATCGATGATCCCTCTGTGCAATGCAGGTTTTGATCTTTACCTAAGGAATAGATGATCCCACTGTTCAATGGAGGTGTTTATGATTATCTAAGGAATGGATGATCCTCTGTTCCATGTAGGTGTTTACCATTACCAAAGTAATGGATGATCCATCTGTTCAATGCAGGTGTTTACCTTTACAAAAGGAATGGAGGTTCTCTGTGTGCAATGCAGGTGTTGATCTTTACCTAAGGAATAGATGAGCCCTCATTTCAATGCAGGTGTTTACCGTTATCTAAAGAATGTATGATCCCTATGTTCAATGCAGAGGTTTACAGTTAACAAAGGAATGGATGATCCGACTTTGCAATGCAGGTGTTTACTTTTACCTAAGGAATAGATGAGCCCTTTTGTCAATGCAGGTGTTTACTCATACCTAAGGAATGGATGATCCGTCTGTGCAATGCAGGTGTTTATCTTTGCCTAAGTAATGGATGATTCCTCTGTGCAATATAGGTGATTATCTTCATCTAAGGAATGGATGTTCTCTGTGTGCAATGCAGGTGTTTCCCTTTACCTAAGGTCCCATCGTTCTGTGCAATGCAGGTGTTTATGAGGCAAGGAATGATGATGCCTCTGTTCAATGCAGGTGTTTACTGAGGAATGGGTGATCCTCTGGATTTGCAGGTGTTTATCATTACCTGAGAGAATGCTGGTGCTCCAATGCAGGTCTTGACTCCCTCTCTGTCTATGATCTCTGTCTCAATTCTCCAAAAATAAATAAAAAAATAAAAATAAAGGAATGGATGATCTCTGTGTGCAATGCAGGTTTTTACCTTTACATAAGGAATGGGATGATCCCTCTGGTCAATGCAGGTGTTTACAATAACGTAAGGAATGGATTATCCCTCTGTGCAATGCAGGTGTTTACCTTTACCTAAGGAATGGGATGATCCTCTGTGCAATCCAGGTGTTGATCTTTAAAGAATAGATGATCCCTCTGTTCAATGCAGGTGTTTACCGTTATCTAAGGAATGGATGATCCCTCTCTTCAATGCAGGTGTTTACCTTTACCTAAGGTATGGATAATACCTATGTTCAACGCTGGGGTTTACCTTTACATAAAGAAGGATAATCCCACTGTTTAAAGAAGGCTTCTACCTTTACTTAAAGGAATGGATGATCCCTCTGTGCAATGCAGGTGTTTAACCTTACGTAAGGAATGGATTATCCCTCAGTGAATTGCAGATGTTTACCAATACCTAAGGAATGGATGATCCCTGTGTGCAATGAAGGTGTATACCTTTACCTAAGGAATGGGATGATCCCTCTGTGTAATGCAGGTGTTGATCTTTAACTAACGAATAGATGATCCCTCTGTTCAAAGCAGGTGTTTACTGATATCTAACGAATGGATGATCCCTCTGTTCACTGCAGGTGTTTACAGTTACCTATGGAATGGATGATACCTCTGGTCAATGCTGATGTTTAAGTTTACAAAAGGAATGGATGTTCACTGTGTGCAATGCAGGTTTTTACCTTTACAGAAGGAATGTATGAACCCTGGCCCAGGCAGGTTTTGACCTTTACCTAAGGAATGGATGATCCCTCTTTGCAATGCAGGTGTTGACCATTACCTAAGGAATGGAAAATCCCTCTGTTCAATTCAGATGTTTACATTATCTAAGGAATGGATGATCCCTCGTGCAACCAGGTGTTTACCATTACCTAAGGAATGGTTGATCCCTCTGTGTAATGCAGGTGTTGGACTTTACCTAAGGAATAGATGATCCCTCTGTTCAATGCAGTTGTTTACCGTTATCTTAGGAATGGATGATATCTCTTTTCAATGCAGGTGTTTACAGTTACCTAAGGAATAGATTATCCCTATGTTTAATGCAGGTGTTTACAATTATCTTAGGAATGGATGATCCCTCTGGTCAATGCAGTTGTTTATTATTACCTAAGGAATGGAAGATGCCTATGTTCAATGCTGGTGTTTACCTTTTTCTAAGGAAAGGATGATTCCTCTGTGTGATGGAGGGGTTTTTATTTACCTAGTGAATGGTAGATCCCTGTGTGCAATGCAGGTGTTGTCCTTTTCTTAGGAATGGATGACCTTCTGTGCAATGCAGATGTTGAACTTTACTTAAGAAATCGATGATCCCTCTGTGCAATGCAGGTTTTGATCTTTACCTAAGGAATAGATGATCCCACTATTCACCGGACGTGTTTATGATTATCTAAGGAATGGATGATACCTCTGTTCCATGTAGTTGTTTACCATTACCAAAGTAATGGATGATCCATCTGTTCAATGCAGGTGTTTACCTTTACAAAAGGAATGGAGGTTCTCTGTGTGCAATGCAGGTGTTGATCTTTACCTAAGGAATAGATGAGCCCTCATTTCAATGCAGGTGTTTACCGTTATCTAAAGAATGTATGATCCCTATGTTCAATGCAGAGGTTTACAGTTAACAAAGGAATGGATGATCCGACTTTGCAATGCAGGTGTTTACTTTTACCTAAGGAATAGATGAGCCCTTTTGTCAATGCAGGTGTTTACTCATACTAAGGAATGGATGATCCGTCTGTGCAATGCAGGTGTTTATCTTTGCCTAAGTAATGGATGATTCCTCTGTGCAATATAGGTGATTATCTTCATCTAAGGAATGGATGATGGATGTTACCTAAGGAATGAAAGAGCCCTCTGTTCAATGCAGGTGTTTACCTTTACACAAGGAATGGATGTTCTCTGTGTGCAATGCAGGTGTTTCCCTTTACCTAAGGTCCCACGTTTAGCCAGATGCAAAGTGAGGCAAGGGCGCAATGCCACACTTGTCCACAAGGGGGTGCACGCATCTGGATTTCGTTCACAGCAGCTGAGAGACTGCTGGTGCTCCCATTTCTGTCTCCCGCTCCCTCTCTGTCTATCTCTCTCTGTCTCATTCTCCAAAAATAAATAAAAAATAAAAATAAATATAAAAATAAAAATAAAGGAATGGATGTTCTCTGTGTGCAATGCAGGTTTTTACCTTTACATAAGGAATGGGATGATCCCTCTGGTCAATGCAGGTGTTTACAATAACGTAAGGAATGGATTATCCCTCTGTGCAATGCAGGTGTTTACCTTTACCTAAGGATTGGGATGATTGCTCTGTGCAATACCGGTGTTCATCTTTAACTAAGGAATAGATGATCCCTCTGTTCAATGCAGGTGTTTACCGTTATCTAAGGAATGGATGATCCCTCTGTTCAATGCAGGTGTTTACAGTTACCAAAGGAATGGATGATCCCTCTGTGCAATGCTGTTGTTTACCTTTACCTAAGGAATGGATGATCCCTCTGTGCTATGCAGGTGTTTACCTTTACCTAAGGATTGGGATGATCCCTTTGTGCAATGCAGGTGTTTGCCTTTGCCTAAGGAATGGATGATTACCTCTGTTCAATGCAGGTTTTTATGGGTGTCTAAGGAATGGATGATCCCTTTGTTAAATGCAGTTGTTTACAGTTACCAAAGGAATAGATGATCCATCTGTCCAATGCAGGTGTTTACTATTACCTAAAGAATGAAAGATGCCTCTGTTCAAGGCAGGTGTTTGCCGTGACAAAAGGATGGATGTTCTCTGTGAGTAATGTAGGTGTTTACCTTTACATGAGGAATGGATGATCGCTCTGGGCCAGGCAGGTGTTGACCTTTACCTAAGAAATGGATGACACCTCTGTGCATTGCAGGTGTTTACTATTACTTAAGGAATGGTGGATACCTATGTTCAATGCTGGTGTTTACCTTTACCTAAGGAAGGGATGATCCATCGGTGCAATGCAGGTGATGACCTTTACATAAGGAATGGCTGATCCCTGTGTGCAATGCAGGTGTTTACCTTTACCTAAGTAATGGATGAACCCTCTGTGCAATGCAGGTGATTACCTTTACCTACGGAATGGATGATCAATGTGCAATGCAGGTGTTCACATTTACCTAAGGCATGGATGTTCCCTCTGTGCAATGCAGGTGTTTACCGTTACCTAAGGAATGGATGATCCCTCTGTGCAATGCAGCTGTTGATCTTTACCTAAGGAATAGATGAGCGCTCTTTTCAATGTAGGTGTTTACAGACATCTATGGAATGGATGACCCCTCTGTTCAATGCAGGTGTTGACAGTTACCTAAAGAATGGATGATCCCTCTGTGCAATGCAGGTGTTTATTGTTATCTAAGGAATTGATGATCCCTCTGTTCAATGTAAATATTTACAGTTACGTAAGGAATGGATGATTGCTCTGTGCAATGTAGATGTTTATCTTTACCTAAGGAATGGATTATCCCTCTGTGCAATGCAGTTGTTTACTATTACCTAAGAAATGAAAGATCCCTCTGTTCAATGCAGGTGTTTACCTTTACAAAAGGAATGGATGTTCTCTGTGTGCAATGCAGGTGTTTACCTTTACATAAGGAATGGGATGATCCCTCTGGTCAATGCAGGTGTTTACAATAACGTAAGGAATGAATGATCCCTCTGTGCAATGCAGGTGCTCATCTTTAACTAAGGAACAGATGAGCCCTCTTTTCAATGCAGGTGTTTACTGACATATAAGGAATGGATGACCCCTCTGCTCAATGCAGTTGTTTACAGTTACCTAAGGAATGGATGATCCCTCTGTGCATTGCAGGTGTTTATCTTTACCTAAGGAATGGATGATCTCTCTGAGCCATGCAGGGGTTGATCTTTACCTAAGGATTGGGTGATCCCTCTGTGCAATGCAGGTGTTGACCTTTTCCTAAGGATTAGATGAGCCCTCGTTTTTATGCAGGTGTTTACTGACATGTAAGGAATGGATGACCCCTCTCTTCAATGCAGTCGTTTACAGTTACCTAAGGAATGGATGATCCCTCTGTGCAATGCAGGTGTTTACCGTTATCTAAGGAATGGATGATCCCTCTGTTCAATGGAGGTGTTTACAGTTAGCTAAGGAATGGATGATCCCTCTGTTCAATGCAGGTGTTTAACGTTATCTAAGTAATGGATGATCCCTCAGTTCAATGCAGGTGTTTACAATTTCCTAAGGAATAGGTGATCCCTCTGTGCATTTCAGGTGCTTACCTTTATGTAATAAATATATGAGCCCTCTTTTCAATGCAGGTGTTTACCTTTACCTAAGTAATGAATGATCCCTCTGTGCAATGCAGCTGTTGATCTTTACCTAAGGAATAGATGAGCCCTCTTTTCAATGTAGGTGTTTTCTGACATCTAAGGAATGGATGACCACTCTGTTCAATGCAGGCATTTACAGTTACGTAAGGAATGGATGGTAACTCTGTGCAATGCAGGTGTTTACCGTTATCTAAGGAATGGATGACCCCTCTGTTCAATGCAAGTGTTTACAGTTATGTAAGGAATGGATGATCCCTCTGTGCAATGCAGGTGTTCATCTTTAACTAAGGAATAGAAGAGCCCTCTTTTCAATGCAGGTGTTTGCTGATATCTAAGGAATGGATGACCCCTCTCTTCAATGCAGGTGTTTACAGTTACCTAAGGAATGGATGATCCCTCTGTGCACTTCAGGTGTTTACCTTTATCTAATAAATATATGAGCCCTTTTTCAATGCAGGAGTTTACCTTTACCTAAGGAATGGATGATCCCTCTGTGCAATGCAGGTGTTGATCTTTACCTAAGAAATAGATGAACCCTCTTTTCAATGCAGGTGTTTACTGACATCTAAGGAATGGATGACCCCTCTATTTAATGCAGGTGTTTACATTACCTAAGGAATGGATGATCCCTCTGTGCAATTCAGGTGTTTATCTTTACCTAAGACATGGATGTTCCCTCTGTACAATGCAGGTGTTTACCGTTATCTAAGGAATGCATGATCCCTCTGTTCAAGCAAAGTGTTTACATTTACCTAAGGATGGATGATCCCTCTGTGCAATGCAGGTGTTGATGTTTACCTACGGAATAGATGAGCCCTCTCTTCAATGCAGGTGTTTACAATTACCTAAGGAATGCATGATCCGACATTGCAATGCAGGTGTTTACTTTTACCTAAGGAATACATGAGCCCTCTTTTCAATGCAGGTGTTTACTGATACCTTAGGAATGGATGATCCCTCTGTGCAATGCAGGTGTTTATCTTTACCTAAGGAATGGATGATCCCTCTGTGCAATGCAGGTGTTTAACTATACCTAAGGAATGGGATGATCCTTCTGTGCAATGCAGGTGTTGATATTTAACTAAGGGATAGATGATCCCTCTGTTCGGTGCAGGTGTTTACCGTTATCTAAGGAATGGATGATCCCTCTATTCAATGCAGGTGTTTACCTTTACATACGGAATGGATGATACTTCTGTTCAATGCAGCTGTTTGTTTTACCTAAAGAAGGATGATCCCACTGTTCAACCAAGGTTTCTTTCTTTACTTAAGGAATGGAAGATCCCTCTGTTCAATGCAGGTGTTTAGCCTTACCTATGGAATAGATAATCCCTACGTGCATTGCAGGTGTTTACCTTTACCTAAGGAATGGATGATCCCTGTGGGAATTGCAGGTGTTTACTTTTAACTTAGGAATGGCTGATCCTTCTATGCACTGCTGGTCTTTACCGTTACCTAAGGAATGGATGATCCCTCTGTGCAATGCAGGTGTTTTCCTTTGTCTAAGGAATGAATGATCACTCTGTGCAATGTAGGTGTTTAACTTTCCCTAAGAATTGTGATGATCCCTCTGTGTAATGCATGTGTTCATCTGTAACTAAGGATTAGATGATCCATCTGTTCAATGCAGGAATTTACAGTTACCTAAGGAATGCATGATCCCATTGTGCAATGCAGGTGTTTACCTTTACCTAAGGAATGGATGATCCCTCTTTGCAGTGCAGGTGTTTACCTTTACTTAAGTTTTGGGATGGTCCCTCTGTGCAATGCAGGTTCTTTACCGTTGTCTAAGGAATGGATGACCCCTCTGTGCAATGCAGGTGTTTACTATTACCTAAAGAATGAAAGTCCCTCTGTTCAACGCAGGTGTTTACTGTTACAAAAGGAATGGATGTTCTCTGTGTGCAAGGTAGGTGTTTACATTTACATAAGGAATGAATGATCCCTCTGGGCCAGGCAGGTGTTGACCCTTACCTAAGTAGTGGATAATCCCTCTGTGCATTGCAGGTGTTTAGTATTACCTAAGGAATGGAAGATATCTATGTTCAATGCTGGTGTTTAACTTTACCTAAGGAATAGATGATCCTTCTGTGCAATGCAGGTGTTCAACTTTACATAAGGAATGGCTGATCCCTGTGTGCAATGCAGGTGTTTACCAGTACCTAAGGAATAGATCATACCTCTGTGCAATGCAGGTGTTTCCCTTTACCTAAGTAATACATGATACCTCTGTGCAATGCAGTTGTTGACCTTTACCTAAGGAATAGATGATGCTTCTGTTCAATGCAGGTGTTTAACGTTATCTTAGGAATGGATGATCACTCTGTTCAATGCAGGTGTTTACAGTTACATAAGGAATGGATGATCTCTCTGGTCAATGCAGGTTTTTCCATTTATCTATGAAATGGATGATCCCTCTGTGCAATGCAGGTGTTGACATTTACCTAGTGATTGGATTGTCCCTCTGTTCAATGCAGTTGTTTACCTTTACCTAAGGAATGGGATGATCCCTCTGTTTATTATAGGTGTTTACTATTACCAAAGGAATGGAAGATGGCTATTTTCAATGCTGGTGTTTACCTTTACCTAAGGAATGGATGGTCCCTCTGTTCAATGCAGGTGTTTACAGTAACCTAAAGAATGGATGATCCCTCTGTGCAATCCAGGTTTGTATCTTTACCCAAAGAATGAATGATCCCTCTGTCCAATGCACGTGTTTACCATAATCTAAGGAATAGATCATCCCTCTGTTCAGTGCAGGCGTTTGCCATTACCTAAGGAACGGATGATCCCTCTGTGAAATTCAGGTGTTTACCTTTACCTAAAGAATGGTATGTTCAATGAGCAATGAAGGTGTTGATCATTACCTAAGGAATAGATGAGCCCTCTGTTAAATGCAGGTGTTTACCATTATCTAAGGAGTGGATGATCCCTCTGTTCAATACATGTGTTTACCTTTACCTAAGGAAGGGATGATCCCTCTGTGCATTCCATGTGTATACTCTTACCTAAGGAATGGAAGATCCCTCTATTAAATGCAGGTGTTTACCTTGACTTAAGGAATGGATGTTCCCTCTGAGCAATTCAGGTGTTGACCTTTAACTTAGGAATGGATGATCCCTCTGTGCATTGCAGGTGTTTACTATTACCTCAGGAATATAAGATGCCTATGTTCAATGCAGGTGTTTACATTTACCTAACGAAAGGATGACTCCTCTGTGCAAAGGAGGTGTTTATAATTCACTAATGAATGGAAGATCCCTCTGTGCAATGCAGGTGTTGTCCTTTACCTAAGGAATGGATGATACTTCTGTGCAATGCAGGTGTTGATCTTTACCTAAGGATTGGATGATCCCTCTGTGCAATGCAGGTTTTGATCTTTACCTAAAGAATTGATGATCCCTCTGTTCAATGCAGGTGTTTACCATTACCTAAGGAATGGATGATCCCTCTGTTCAATGCAGGTGTTTACCATTATCTAAGGAATGGATGATCCCTGTGTTCGATGCAGGTATTTACAGTTACCTAAAGAATGGATTATCCTTCTGTGCAAACAGGTGTTTACCTTTGCATACGGAATGGATGATCCCTCTGTGCAATGCAGGTGTTCACCTCTTACCTAAAGAATGTATGATCCCTCTGTGCAAGGCTGGGGTTTTACTTTACCTAAGGGATTTATGATCACTCTGTTCAATGCAGCTGTTAACGTTTATGTAAGGAATCAGATGATACCTCTGTGTATTGCATGTGTTTACTATTACCTAAGGGTTGGAACATCCCTCTGTGCAATGCAAGTGTTTACCTTTACCTAAAGAATGGGATGATCCCAGTGTTCAATGCAGGTGTTGATCTTTACCTAAGGAATACATGACCCCTCTGTTGAATGCAGGTGTTTATCGTTATCTAAGGAATGGATGATCCTTCTTTTCATTGCAGGTGTTTACCTTTGCCTAAGGAATGGATGATACCTGTGTTCAACGCAGGTGTTTACCTTCACATGAAGAAGGATGATCCCTCTGTTCAACACAGGTTTCTACCTTTACTTAAGGAATGGATGATCCCTCTGTGCAATGCAGGTGTTTACTATTACCTAAGGAATGAAAGATCCCTCTGTTCAACGCAGGTTTTTAACTTTACCAAAGGAATGGATCTTCCCTTTATGAAATGCAGGTGTTATCTTTCCATAAGGAATTGATGATCCTTCTTGGCCAGGCAGGTGTTGACCTTTAGCTGAGAAATTTTTGAACTCTCTATGAAATGCAGTTCTTTACCTTTACCTAAGGAATGGATGATCCCTCTGTAAAATGCAGGTGTTTCCCATTATCTATGGAATGGATGATCTCTGTTATCACTGCAGGTGTTTACCATTACCTAAGTAATGATTGATCCCTCTGTGCAATGCAGGTGTTTAATGTTTCCTAAGGAATGGATGATCCCTCTGTTCAACGCAGGTGTCTACCTTTACCTAAAGAAGGATGATCCCTCTTTTCAAACCAGGTTTCTACTTTTACTTAAAGAATGGATAATCTCTGGCTGCAATGCAGGTGTATACCCTTACCTAAGGAATAGACGATCCCTCTGTGCATGGTAGGTGTTTATATTTAGCTTCGGAATTGATGATCCCTCTGTGTATTGCAGGTGCTTAGGATTACCTAAGGAATGTATGTTCCCTGTGTGCAATGGAGGTGTTTACATTTACTTAAGGTATGGATGATCCCTCTTTGCCAGTCAGGTGTTGACCTTTACCTAAGGAATTGATGATCACTCTGTGCAATGCAGGTGTTGACCTTTACCTAAGAAACGGATGTTCCCTCTGTGCAATTCAGATGTTGTCCTATACCTAAGGAATGGATGATCCCTCTTTGCAATGCAGTTGTTGACCTTTACCTAAGGAATGGCTGTTCCCTGTGTTCAGTGCAGGTGTTGATCATTAAGGAATGTAAGATCCCTCTGTGCAATGCAGTTGTAGTCCTATACCTAAGGAATGGATGATCCTCTGTACAATGCAGGAGTTGACCATTAACTAAGGAATGGATGATCCCTCTGTGCAATGAATATGTTCACCTTTACCTAAGGAATATATGACACCTGTGTTCAATGCAGGTGTTTACCATTATCTAAGGAATGTATGATCCCCCTGTGCAATGCTGGTGCTTACCTTTACCTTAGGAATGGATGATCCCTCTGTTCAATGCAGGTGTTTACCCTTACCTAAGGAGTGGATGATCCCTCTGTGCATTGAAGGTGTTTACTATTACCTATGGAATGGAAGATCCCTCTGTTCAATGCAGGTGTTTACCTTTACCAACGTAATGGATGTTCCCTGTGTTCAATGCAGGAGTTTAATTTTACATAAGGAATGGATGATCCCTCTGTGCCAGGCAGGTGTTGACCTTTATCTAAGGAATGGATGATCCCTCTGTGCATTGCAGGTGTTTAGATTTACTTTAGGAATGGATGATCCCTCTGTGAGTTGCAGGTGTTTACTATTACCTAAGGAATGGAAGATCCCTCTGTTCAATGCAGGTGTTTACCTTTACAAAAGGAACTGGAGTTTACCGTGTGCAATGCAGGTGTTTACATTTACATAAGGAAGGGATGATCCCTCTGGAACAGGCACGTGTTGACGTTTACCTACGGAATGAATGACACATCTGTTCAATGCAGATGTTGAGCTTACCTAAGGATTGGATGATCACTCTGTGCAATGCAGGTGTTCACCTTTACCTAAGGAATAGATGATCCCTCTGTGCAAGTCAGGTGTTTGCATTTACCTAAGGAATGGATGATCCCTCTGTTAAATCCAGGTTTTTAGCTTTACCTAAGGAATGCATGATCTCTGTGCATTGCAGGTGTTTATATTTGTCTCAGAAATGGATAACCTCTCTGCGCATTGCAGGTGTTTACTAGTACCTAAGGAATGAATATCCCTCTGTTCAATGCAGGTGTTTACCTTTACAAAAGGAATGGATGTTCTCTGTGTGCAATGAAGGTATTGACCATTACCTAAGGAATGGATGATCCCTCAGTTCAATGCAGATGTTTACCATTATCTATGGAATGGATAATCCCTCTGTGCAATGCAGGTGTTTACCATTCTCTAAGGAATGGATGATCCCTCTGTTCAATGCAGGTGTTTACCGTTATCTAGGGAATGGATAATCCCTCTGTGCAATGCAGGTGTTTACCTTTACCTAAGGAATAATATGATCCCTCTGTGCAATGTAATTGTTGATCTTTGCCTAAGGAAGAGATGATGACTCTGTTCAAGGCAGGTGCTTACCCTTATCTAAGGAATGGATGATCCCTCTGTTCAATGCAGCTGTTTACACTTACCTATGGAATGGATAATCCCTCTGTGCAATGCAGGTTTTTAGCTTGACCCAAGAAATAGATGATCCCTCTGTGCAATGCAGGTGTTTACTATTAACTAAGGAATGAAAGATCCCTCTGGTCAATGCTGGTGTTTACGTTTACAAAAGGAATGGATGTTCACTGTGTGCAATGCATGTTTTTACCTTTACATAAGGAATGGATGATCCCTCTGGGCCAGGCTGGTGTTGACCTTTACCTAAGGAATGGATGATGCCTCTGTGCAGTACAGGTTTGACCATTACCTAAGGAATGGATAATCATTGTGTTCAATGCAGGTGTTTCCCATTATCTAAGAATGGATGATCCCTCTGTGCAACCAGGTGTTTACCATTACCTAAGGAATGGATGATCCCTCTGTGCAATGCAGGTGTTTATCTTTACCTAAGGAATAGATGATCCCTCTTTTCAATGCAGGTTTTTACAGTTACCTAAGGAATATATGTTCCCTCTGTTCAATGCAGTTGTTTATTATTACCTAAGGAATTGAAGATGCCTATGTTCAATGCTGGTGTTTACATTTATCTAACGATAGGATGATTCCTCTGTGCAATGGAGGTGTTTATATTTCCCTAGTGAATGGAATATCCCTCTGTGAAATGCAGTTGTTGTCCTTTTCCTAAGGAATAGATGACCTTCTGTGCAATGCAGTTGTTGAAGTTTACTTAAGGAATCAATGATCCCTCTTTGCAACGCAGGTGTTGATCTTGACCTAAGGAATAGATGATCACACTCGTCAATGCAGGTGTTTACCGTTATCTAAGGAATGGATGATACCTCTGTTCAATGCAGTTGATTAACATTACCTAAGTAATGGATGATCCATCTGTGCAATGCAGGTGTTTACCTTTACCTAAGGAATGGACAAACTTCTGTGTAATACAGGTGTTTACCTTTACCTACGGAATTGCATAAACCCTCTGTGCAATAGAGGTTTTGATCTTTACCTAAGGAATAGATGATCCCTCTGTTCAATGCAAGTGCTGACCCTCATCTAAGGAATGGATGATCTCTCTGTTCAATGCAGCTGTTTACAGTTACCTAAGGAATGGATGATCCCTCTGTACAATGCAGATTTTTAGCTTTCCCTAAGGAATGGATGATGGCTCTGTGCATTGCAGGTGTTTATATTTGTCTTAGGAATGGATGATCCCTCTGTGAAGTGCAGGTGTTTACTATTGCATCAGGAATGAAAGATCCCTCTCTTCAATCCCGCTGTTTACCTTTACAAAAGAATGGATGTTTTCTGTGTGCAATGTAGGTGTTTACCTTTACAGAAGGAATGGATGTTCTCTCTTTGCAATGTAGGTGTTTACCTTACATAAGACATTGATGATCCTTCTGTGCAATGCAGGTGTTTGCTATTAACTAAGGAATGGATGTTCCCTGTGTGCAATGCAGGTGTTTACCTTTACATAAGGTATGGATGATCCCTCTCAGCCACTCAGGTGTTGACCTTTACCTAAGGAATGGATGATCCCTCTGTGCAATGCAGATGTTGTCCTATACCTAAGGAATGGATGATCCCTCTGTTCAATGCAGGTGTTGATTTTTACTTAAGGAATGGATGATCCCTCTATGCAATGGAGGTGTTGTCCTATATCTAAGGAATGGATGATCCCTCTGTACAATGCAGGTATTAACCTTTACCTAAGGAATGGATGATCCATCCGTTCAATGAATATGTTCACCGTTACCTAAGGAATATATGACACCTCTGTTGTATGCAGGTGTTTACCTTTACCTAAGAAATGGATGATCCATCTGTTCAATGCAGGTGTTTAGTGTTGTCTAAGGAATGTATGATCCCTCTATTCAATGCAGGTGTTTACACTTACCTAAGGAATGGATGATCCCTGTGTGAAGTGCAGGTATTGACAACTACTTAAGGATGGATGATCCCTCTGTTCAATGCAGGTGTTTACCGTTATCTATGGAATGGATGATCGCTCTGTGCAATCCAGTTATTTACTATTACCTAAGGAATGGATGATCACTCTCTGCAAGGCATGTGTTGATCTTTACATAAGCAATAGATGATCCTTATGTTCAATGCAGGTGTTTGCCCTTATCTAAGGAATGGATGATACCCCTGTTAAATACAGATGTTTACCCTTACCTAGGGAATGAATGATCACTCTGTGCAATGCTGGTTTTTAGGTTGACCTAAGGAATCGATGATCCCTCTGTGCATTGCAGGTGTTTATATTTGTCTTAGGAATGGATGATCACTCTGTGCATTGCAGGTGTTTACTATTACCTAAGGAATGTAAGATTCCTCTGTTCTATGCTGGAGTTTACCTTTACAAAAGGAATGGATATTCTCTGTGTAAAATGCAGGTTTTTAGCTTTGCATAAGTAATGGACGATCCCTTTGGCGGGGCAGGTGTTGACCTTTACCTAAGGAATGGATGATCCCTCTGTGCAATGCAGGTGTTTACCATTACCTAAGGAATGGATCATCCCTCTATTCAATCTAGGTGTTTACCTTTATCTATGGAACGGATGATCCCTCTGTGCAATGGAGGTGTTGATCTTTACCTAAGGAATAGATGATCCCTCTCTTCAATGCAGGTGTTGACCCTTATCTTAGGAAAGGGTGATAGCTCTGTTCAATGCAGGAGTTTACAGTTACCTCAGGAATGGATGATCCCTCTTTTCAATGCAGGTGTTTACCAACTTCTAAGGAATGGATGATCCCTCTGTGCATACAGGTGTTTATCTTTACCGAAGTAAAGGATGATCCCTCTGTGCAATGCAGGTGTTTACAGTTATCTAAGGAATGGATGACCCCTCTGTTCATTGTATGTGTTTACAGTTACCTAAGGAATGGATGATCACTCTGTGCAATGCAGGTGTTTATCTTTACTTAAGTAAAGGACGATCACTCTGTGCGATGCAGGTGTTTACTGTTATCTAAGTAATGCATGACCCCTCTGTTAAAGACAGGTGTTTACAGTTACCTAAGGAATGGATGATCCCTCTGTTCAATGAAGGTGATTATCTTTACCTAAGGAAAGGATGATCACTCTGTTCAAAGCAGGTGTTTTCCTTTATCTAAAGAATGGATGATCCCTCTGTTCAATGCAGAGGTTTACAGATACCTAAGGAATGGATGATCCGACTTTGCTATTCAGGTGTTCACTTTTACCTAAGGAATATATGAGCCCTCTTTTCAATGCAGGTGTTTACTGATACCTAAGGAATGGATTATCCCTCTGTGCAATGCAGGTGTTTATCATTAACTAAGGAATGGATGATCCCTCTGTCCAATGCAGGTGTTGATATTTAACTAAGGAATAGATGATCCCTCTGTTCAATGCAGGTGTTTACCATTATCTAAGGAATGGATGATGCCTCTGTGCAATGCAGGTGTTTGCTCTCACCTGTGGAATGGATGATCCCTCTGTGCATTGCAGGTGTTTACCTTTACCTAAGGAATGGATGATCCCTGTGTGAATTGCAGGTGTTTATTTTTACCTTAGGAATGGATGATCCTTCTGTGCATTGCTGGTGTTTCTATTACCTAATGAATGGGAGATCCTTCTGATCAATGCAGGTGTTTAACTATACCAAAAGAATGGATGTTCCCTGTGTGCAATGCAGGTGTATAACTTTACCTAAGGAATGGGTGATCAGTCTGTTCAATGCCGGTGTTTACCTTTACCAATGTAATGGATGTTCCCTGTGTTCAATGCAGGTTTTTACCTTCACATAAGGAATGGTGATACCTCTGGGCCAGGCAGGTGTTGACCTTTACCTAAGGAATGGATGATCGCTCTGTGCATTGGAGGTGTTTAAATTTACTTTAGAAATGGATGATCCTTCTGTGAGATGCAGGTGTTTACTATTACCTAAGGAATGGAAGATTCCTTTGTTCAATGCAGGTGTTTACCTTTACAAAAGGAACAGTTGTTTACTGTGTGCAATGCAGGTGTTTACATTTACATAAGGAAGGGATGATCCCTCTTGAACAGGCACGTGTTGACCTTTACCTAAGGAATGAATGACACATTTGTTCAATGCAAGTGTTGAAATGACCTAAGGATTGGATGATCACTCTGAAATGCAGGTGTTCACCTTTACAAAGGAATAGATGATCCCTCTGTGCAAGGCAGGTGTTTACATTTACCTAAGGAATAGATGATCCCTCTGTTCAATGAAGGTGTTTACCCTTATCTAAGGAATGGATGATCGCTCTGTTCAATGCAGGTGTTAAGCTTTACCTGAGGAATGGGTGACCCCTCTGTGCATTGTAGGTGTTTACATTTGTCTTAGGAATGGATAATCTCTCTGCGCATTGCAGGTGTTTCTTTTACCTCTGTGCAATGTAGATGTTTATCTTTACCTAAGGAATGGATTATCCTCTGTGCAATGCAGTTGTTTACTATTACCTAAGAAATGAAAGATCCTCTCTGTTCAATGCAGGTGTTTACCTTTACAAAAGGAATGGATGTTCTCTGTGGGCAATGCAGGTGTTTACCTTTACATAAGGAAAGGATGATCCTCTGGTCCAGGCAGGTGTTGACCTTTATCTAAGGAATGTATGATCCCTCTTTACAATGCAGGTGTTGACCATTACCTAAGGAATGGATGATCGCTCTGTTCAATGCAGGTGTTTACTGTTATCTACAGAATGGATAAACCCTCTGTGCAATCCACCTATTTACAATTACTTAAGGAATGGATGATCTCTCTGTGCAATGCAGGTGTTTACCTTTACCTAAGGAATTATATGATCCCTCTGTGCAATGCAGGTGTTGATCTTTGCCTAAGGAATAGATGATGTCTCTGTTCAATGCATGTGCTTACCCTTATCTAAGGAATGGATGATCCCTCTGTTCAATGCAGCTGTTTACTGTTACCTAAGGAATATTTGATCCCTCTGTGCAATGCAGGTTTTTAGCTTGAACTAAGGAATGGATGATCCGTCTGTGCATTGCAGGTGTTTATATTTGTCTTAGGAACGGATGATCCCTCTGTGCATTGCAGGTGTTTACTATTACATAAGGAATTAAAGATCCCTCTGTTCAATGTGGTGTTTACGTTTACAAAAGGAATGGATGTTCTATCTGTGCAATGTATGTTTTTACCTTTACATAAGAAATGGATTCTCCCTATGGTCCAGGCAGTTGTTGAACTTTACCTAAGGAATGAATGATCCCTCTGTGCGATGCCAGTGTTCACCATTACCTAAGGAATGGACGATCCGACTGTTCAATGCAGGTCTTTACCGTTATCTAAGTAATGGATGATCCCTCTGGTGAATGCAGGTGTTAACAATAACGTAAGGAATGGATGATCCCTCTGTGCAATGCAGATGTTTACCTTTACCTAAGGAATGGATGATCCCTCTGTGAAATGCAGGTGTTCTTCTTTAACTGATGAATAAATGAGCCCTCTTTTCAATGCAGGTGTTTACTGACATCTAAGAAATGGATGACCCTTATGCTAAAGGAAGGTGTTTACACTTACCTAAGGAATGGATGAACCCTCTGTGCAATGCAGGTGTTTACCTTTACCTAAGCAATCGATGAACCCTCTGTGCAATGCAGGTGTTTATCTTTACCTAAGTAAAGGATGATCCTTCTGTGCAATGCAGGTGTTTCCCGTTATCTAAGGAATGGATGTGTTTACATTTACCTAAGGAATGGATGATCACTCTGTGCAATGCAAGTGTTTATCTTTACCTAACTAAATGATGATCCCTCTGTGCAATGCAGGTGTTTACCGTTATCTAAGTAATTCATGACCCCTCTGTTAAATACAGGTGTTTACAGTTACCTAAGAAATGGATGATCCCTCTGTTCAATGAAGGTGATTATCTGTACCTAAGGAAAGGATGATCACTCTGTTCAAAGCAGGTGTTTTCCGTTATCTAAAGAATGGATGATCCCTGTTCAATGCAGAGGTTTACAGTTACCTAAGGAATGAATGATCCGACATTGCAATGCGGATGTTCACTTTTTACCTGGGGAATAGATGAGCCCTCTTTTCAATGCAGGTGTTTACTGATAACTAAGGAATGGATGATCCTCTGTGCAAGGCAGGTGTTTATCTTTACCTAAGGAGCGGATGATCCTTCTGTCCAATGCATGTGTTTAACTTTACCTAAGGAATGTGATGATACCTCTGTGCAATGCAGGTGTTGATATTTAACTAAGGATGAGATGATCCCTCTGTTCAATGCAGGTCTTTACCAATATATAAGAAATGGATGATCCCCGTTCAATTGAGGTGTTTACACTTACCAAAGGAATGGATGATCCCTCTGTGCAATGCAAGTGTTTACATTTACCTACCGCATGGATGATCCTCTGTGCAATGCAGGTGTTTACCATTACCTAAGAAACGAAAAATCCCTCTGGATCAGGCCTGTGTTTACCTTTACCTAAGGAATGGATGATGGCTCTGTGCAATCCACGTGTTTACCATTATCTAAGGAGTCGATGATCCCTCTGTTCAATGCATGTGTTTATCTTTTACCTATGGAATTGATGATCAATCTGTGCAATGCAGGTGTTTACTGTTACCTAAGGAAAATATGATCCCTCTGTTTAATGCATGTGTTTACCTTTACTTAAGGAATTATATGATCCCTCTGTGCAAACCAGGTGTTGATCTTTACCTAAGTAATAAATGATCCCACTGTACAATGCAGGTGTTTACCATTATCTAAAGAACGGATGATCCCTCTGTTCAATGCAGAGGTTTATAGCTATCTAAGGAATGGATTATCCGACATTTTAATGCAGTTGTTTACTTTTACCTGAGAAATAGATGAGCCCTCTTTTCAATGCAGGTGTTTACTGATACCTTAGGAATCGATGATCCTTCTGTGTGTTGCTGGTGTTTACTACTACCTAATGAATGGAAGATCTCTCTGTTCAATGCATGTTTTTACTTTTACCAAAGGAATGGATGTTCCCTGTGTGCAATGCAGGTGTATAACATTACCTAAGGAATGGGATGATCCCTCTGTGCAATGCAGGTGTTTACCGTTCTCTAAGTAATGGATGATCCCTCTGTGCAATGCAGGTGTTTACCTTTACCTAAGGATTGGGATGAGTCCTCTGTGCAATGCAGGTGCTGATCTTTACCTAAGGAATAGATGATCCCTCTATTCAATGCACGTGTTTACCATTATCTTAGGAATGGATGATCCCTCTGTTCAATGCAGGTGTTTCCCGTCATCTAAGAAATGGATGATCCCTCTGTGCAATGCAGGTGTTTACTTCTACCTAAGGAATAGATGAGCCCTCTTTTCAATGCAGGTGTTTACCTTTACCGAAGGAATAGACGATCCCTCTGTGCAATGCATGTGTTTACCTTTACCTAAAGGAAACGATGATCCATATGTTCAATTCAGGTGTTTACCATTACATAAGGAATGGGTGATCCCTCTGGGCAATGCGGGTGTTGATATTTACCTAAGGAATATATGATCACTCTGTTCTATGCAGTCGTTTACAGTTATCTAAGGAAAGAATGATCGCTCTGTACAATGCAGGTGTTTACCCTTATCTAAGGAATGGATGATCCCTCTGTGCAATGCAGCTGTTTACCTTTACCTAAGGATTGTGATGAAACCTCTGTGCAATGCAGGTGTTGATCTTTACCTAGGGAATAGATGAGCCCTCTTTTCAAAGCAGGAGTTTACTGACATCTAAAGAATGGATGAGCTCTCTTTTCAATGCAGGTGTTTACAGTTACCTAAGGAATGGATGTTCCCTCTGTGCAATGCAGGTGTTGATCTTTACCTAGGAATAGATGAGCCCTCTTTTTCAAGCAGGAGTTTACTGACATCTAAAGAATGGATGAGCCCTCTTTTCAATGCAGGTGTTTACAGTTACCTAAGGAATGGATGTTCCCTCTGTGCAATGCAGGTGTTGATCTTTACCTAGGAATAGATGAGCCCTCTTTTCAAAGCAGGAGTTTACTGACATCTAAAAATGGATGACACCTCTTTTCAATGTAGGTGTAGGTGTAGCTAAGGAATGGATGATACCTCTGTGCAATGCAGGTGTTAACCTTTACCTATGGAATGGATGATCCCTCCCTTCAATGCAGGAGTTTACGTTTACCAAAGGAATGGATGTTCCTTGTGCAATGCAGGTGTATAAAGTTACCTAAGGAATGGGATTATCCCTCTGTGCAATGCAGGTCTTTACCATTATCTAAGGAATGGATGATCCCTCTATTCAATGCAGTTGTTTACAGTTACCAAAGGAATTGATTAACCCTCTGTGCAATGCAGATGTTTACCTTTACCTATGGGATGTGATGATCCTCTGTGCAATGCAGGTGTTGATATTTAACTATGGAATAGATGATCCCTCTGTTCAATGCAGGTGTTTACCTTTACATAAGGAATCGATGATACCTCTCTGTTCAACCCACGTGTTTACCTTTACCTAAAGAAGGATTATCCTCTGTTCAACCCAGGTTTCTACCTTTACTTAAGAAATGGATGTTCCTTCTGTGCAATGCAGGTGTTTATCCTTACCTGGAATGGATGATCCCTCTGTGCAATGCAGGTGTTATCTTTATCTACAGAATGGATGATCCTTCTGTTCATTGCAGGTGTTTACCTTTACCAAAGGAATGGATGTTCCCTTGTGCAATGCAGGCTTATAACTTTACCTAAAGGAATGGGAGGATCCCTCTGTGCAATGCGGGTCTTTACCGATATCTAAGTAATGGATGATCCCTCTAGTCAATGCAGGTGTTTACAGTTACCTAAGGAATGGATGATCACTCTGTGCAATGCAGGTGTTGATCTTTACCTAAGGAATAGATGATCCCTCTGTTCAATGCAGGTGTTGACCGTTATCTTAGGAATGGATGATCCCTCTGTTCAGTGTAGGTGTTTACAGGTACCTAAGGAATGGATGATCCCTCTTTTCAATGCAGGTGTTTACGTTATCTAAGGAATGGATGATCCTCTGATCACTGCAGGTGTTTCACATTACCTAAGTAATGGATGATCCCTCTGTGCAATACAGGTGTTTACTGTTCCCTAAGGAATGGAGGATCCCTCTGTTTATTGTAGGTTTTCACATTTACCTTAGGAATGGATGATCCCTCTATGCATTGCAGGTGCTTACTGTTACCTAAGGAATGGATGTTCATTGTGTGCAATGCAGGTGTTTACCTTTACATAAGGTCTGGATGATCCCTCTGGGCCAGTTAGGTGTTGACCTTTACCTAAGGAATGTATGATCCCACTGTGCATTGCAGGTGTTTACATTTACCTAAGGAATTGATGATCCCTGTGTGCATGGCAGGTGTTTACCTTTATTTAAGGAATGGATGATCCCTCTATTCAATGCAGTTGTTTACGTTTATGTAAGAAATGGGATGATCTCTCTGTGCATTGCAAGTGTTTACTACTACCTAAGGAATGGGATGATCCCTCTGTTCAATACAGGTGTTTAACTTTTCACAAGGAATGGATGATACCTGTGTTCAATACAGGTGTTTACCTTTACCTAAGGAAGGGATGATAACTCTGTGCATTGCATGTGTATATTATTACCTAAGGAATGGAAGATCCCTCTGTTCAAGGCTGGTGTTTACCTTGACTTAATGAATGGATGATCCCTATGTTCAATGCAGGTGTTTACCTTTCCATGTAAAGGATGTCCCCTGTGTGCAATGCAGGTGTTTACCTTTAAAAAGGATTGGAAGTTCCCTCTGAGCAGGCAGGTGTTGACTTTTACCTAAGGAATGGTTGATCCCTCTGTGCAATTCAGGTATTGACCTTTAACTTAGGTGCATGGATGATCCTCTGCATTGCAGGTGTTTAGTATTACCTCAGGAATGTAAGATGCATATGTTCAATGCTGGTGTTTACC
This sequence comes from Orientallactaga sibirica, assembly GCA_036365145.1. NCBI lineage: Eukaryota > Metazoa > Chordata > Mammalia > Rodentia > Dipodidae > Orientallactaga > Orientallactaga sibirica. The sequence continues at coordinate 48,018 of JAEOAD010000989.1, read as the reverse complement.
TTTCCCTAAGGAAAGGATGATTCCTATGTGCCATGGAGGTTTTTATATTACCTAATGAATGAAAGATCCCTCTGTGCAATGCAGGTGTTGTGCTTTACCTAAGGAATGGATGATCCTTCTGTGCAATGCAGGTGTGATCATTACCTAAGGAATGGATGATCCCTCTGTGCAATGCAGGTTTTGATCTTTACCTAAGGAATTGATGATCCTCCGTTCAATGCAGGTGTTTCCCATTACCTAAGGAATGGATGATCCCTGTACAATGCAGGTGTTTACACTTACCTAAGGAATGGATTATCCTTCTGTCCAAAAGGTGCTTACCTTTACATACGGAATGGATGATACCTCTGTGCAATGCAGGTGTTTCCTTTACCTAAGCAATGGGATGATCCCCTGTGTAATGCAGGTGTTGATCTTAACCTAAGGAATAGATGTACCCTCTGTTCAATGCAGGTTTTCACTGTTACCTAAGGAATGGGTGAACCCTCTGTTCAATGCAGGTGTTTACCGTTACCTACGGAATATATGACACCTTGTTCAACGCAGGTGTCTACCTTTTCCTAAAGAAGGATGATCCCTCTGTTCAATACAGGTTTCTACCTTTACTTAAGGAAAGGATGATCCCTCTGTGCAATTCAGGTGTTTACCCTTACCTAGGGAATGGATGTTCCCTCTGTGCATTGCAGGTGTTTACCCTTACCTAAGGAATGGAAGATCCCTCTGTTCAATGCAGGTGTTTACCTGTCCAAGAATGGATGTTCCCTGTGTGCAATGCATTTGTTTACCATTACATATAGTATGGATTATCCGTCTGGGCCAGTCAGTTCTTGACCTTTACTTAATGAATGGATGATCCCTCTGTGCAATGCAGGTGTTGACCTTTGCCTAAGGAATGTATGATCCCTCTGTGCAATGCAGGTTTAGTCCTTTACCTAAGGAATGGATGATCCCTCTGTGCAGTGCAGGTGATGAATTTTACCTATGGAAGAGGTGATCCCTCTGGTCAATGAACGTGTTTACCTTTACCTAAGGAATGGATGATCTCTCAGAGCAATGCAGGTATTTACCGTTATCTAAAAAATGCGTGATCCTTCTGTTCAATACAGGTGTTTACAGTTACCTAAGGAATGGATGATCCTCTGTGCAATCCATGTTTTTACCTTTACACAGGAATGGATTATCCCTCTGTTCAATGCAGGTGTTTACGGTAATTTAAGGAATGGATCATCCCTCTGTTCAATGCAGGTGTTAACGATTACCTAAGGAATGGATGATCCCTCTGTGAAATGCAGGTGGTTACCTTTACCTAAGGAAGAGATGAGCCCTCTGTTCAATGCAGGTGTTTACCATTATCTAAGGAATGGATTATCCCTATGTTCAATGCAGGTGTTTACAGTTGCCTAAGGAATGGATGATCCATCTGTGCAATTCTGGTGTTCACTTTTACCTAAGGAATGGATGATCCTCTGTTCAATGCAGGTGTTTATTGTTATCTAAGGAATGGATCATCCCTCCACTCAATGCAGGTGTTTATATTTACTAAGGAAAGAATGATCCCTCTGTGCAATGCAGGTGTTCAACTTAACCTAAGGAATAGAAGATCCCTCTGTGCAATGAAGGTGTTGTCCATTACAAAAGGAATGGAGGATCCTTCTGTGGTATTCAGGTTGTGCCCTTTACCTAAGGAATGGATCATCCCTCTGTTCAATGCAGGTGTTAATGATTACCTAAGGAATGGATGATCCCTCTGTGAAATGCAGGTGGTTACCTTTACCTAAGGAAGAGATGAGCCCTCTGTTCAATGCAGGTGTTTACCATTATCTAAGGAATGGATTATCCCTATGTTCAATGCAGGTGTTTACAGTTGCCTAAGGAATGGATGATCCATCTGTGCAATTCTGGTGTTCACTTTTACCTAAGGAATGGATGATCCTCTGTTCAATGCAGGTGTTTATTGTTATCTAAGGAATGGATCATCCCTCCACTCAATGCAGGTGTTTATATTTACTAAGGAAAGAATGATCCCTCTGTGCAATGCAGGTGTTCAACTTAACCTAAGGAATAGAAGACACCTCTTTGCAATGAAGGTGTTGTCCATTACAAAGGAATGGAGGATCCTTCTGTGGTATTCAGGTTGTGCCCTTTACCTAAGGAATAGATGATCCTCTGTGAAATGCATGTGCTGATCTTTTGCGTAATGAACAGCTGATCCCACTGTTCAATATACCTGTTCACAATTATCTAAGTAATGGATGATCACTCTGTGGATTGCACTGTTTACCCTTACCTAAGGAATGGATGAACGATATGTGCATTGCAGGTGTTTACAATTACCTAAGGAATGGAATATCCCTCTGTTCACTGCAGGTGTTTACCTTTACCAAAGTAATGGATATTCCCTGTGTGTAATGCACTTGTTCACCTTTACATAAGGAATGGATGATCCCTCTGGAACAGGCAGATTTTGACCTTTACCTAAGGAATGGATGATCTCTCTGTGCAAGTCAGGTGTTGACCTTTACCTAAGGAATGGTTGATCCCTCTGTTCAATGCAGGTGTTTACCGTTATCTATGGAATGGATGATCGCTCTGTGCAATCCAGTTATTTACTATTACCTAAGGAATGGATGATCACTCTCTGCAAGGCATGTGTTGATCTTTACATAAGCAATAGATGATCCTTATGTTCAATGCAGGTGTTTGCCCTTATCTAAGGAATGGATGATACCCCTGTTAAATACAGATGTTTACCCTTACCTAGGGAATGAATGATCACTCTGTGCAATGCTGGTTTTTAGGTTGACCTAAGGAATCGATGATCCCTCTGTGCATTGCAGGTGTTTATATTTGTCTTAGGAATGGATGATCACTCTGTGCATTGCAGGTGTTTACTATTACCTAAGGAATGTAAGATTCCTCTGTTCTATGCTGGAGTTTACCTTTACAAAATGAATGGATATTCTCTGTGTAAAATGCAGGTTTTTAGCTTTGCATAAGTAATGGACGATCCCTTTGGCGGGGCAGGTGTTGACCTTTACCTAAGGAATGGATGATCCCTCTGTGCAATGCAGGTGTTTACCATTACCTAAGGAATGGATCATCCCTCTATTCAATCTAGGTGTTTACCTTTATCTATGGAACGGATGATCCCTCTGTGCAATCGAGGTGTTGATCTTTACCTAAGGAATAGATGATCCCTCTCTTCAATGCAGGTGTTGACCCTTATCTTAGGAAAGGGTGATAGCTCTGTTCAATGCAGTAGTTTACAGTTACCTCAGGAATGGATGATCCCTCTTTTCAATGCAGGTGTTTACCGACTTCTAAGGAATGGATGATCCCTCTGTGCATACAGGTGTTTATCTTTACCGAAGTAAAGGATGATCCCTCTGTGCAATGCAGGTGTTTACAGTTATCTAAGGAATGGATGACCCCTCTGTTCATTGTATGTGTTTACAGTTACCTAAGGAATGGATGATCACTCTGTGCAATGCAGGTGTTTATCTTTACTTAAGTAAAGGACGATCACTCTGTGCGATGCAGGTGTTTACTGTTATCTAAGTAATGCATGACCCCTCTGTTAAAGACAGGTGTTTACAGTTACCTAAGGAATGGATGATCCCTCTGTTCAATGAAGGTGATTATCTTTACCTAAGGAAAGGATGATCACTCTGTTCAAAGCAGGTGTTTTCCTTTATCTAAAGAATGGATGATCCCTCTGTTCAATGCAGAGGTTTACAGATACCTAAGGAATGGATGATCCGACTTTGCTATGCAGGTGTTCACTTTTACCTAAGGAATATATGAGCCCTCTTTTCAATGCAGGTGTTTACTGATACCTAAGGAATGGATTATCCCTCTGTGCAATGCAGGTGTTTATCATTACCTAAGGAATGGATGATCCCTCTGTCCAATGCAGGTGTTGATATTTAACTAAGGAATAGATGATCCCTCTGTTCAATGCAGGTGTTTACCATTATCTAAGGAATGGATGATGCCTCTGTGCAATGCAGGTGTTTTCTCTCACCTGTGGAATGGATGATCCCTCTGTGCATTGCAGGTGTTTACCTTTACCTAAGGAATGGATGATCCCTGTGTGAATTGCAGGTGTTTATTTTTACCTTAGGAATGGATGATCCTTCTGTGCATTGCTGGTGTTTCTATTACCTAATGAATGGGAGATCCTTCTGTTCAATGCAGGTGTTTAACTATACCAAAAGAATGGATGTTCCCTGTGTGCAATGCAGGTGTATAACTTTACCTAAGGAATGGGTGATCAGTCTGTTCAATGCCGGTGTTTACCTTTACCAATGTAATGGATGTTCCCTGTGTTCAATGCAGGTTTTTACCTTCACATAAGGAATGGTGATACCTCTGGGCCAGGCAGGTGTTGACCTTTACCTAAGGAATGGATGATCGCTCTGTGCATTGTAGGTGTTTACATTTACTTTAGAAATGGATGATCCTTCTGTGAGATGCAGGTGTTTACTATTACCTAAGGAATGGAAGATTCCTTTGTTCAATGCAGGTTTTTACCTTTACAAAAGGAACAGTTGTTTACTGTGTGCAATGCAGGTGTTTACATTTACATAAGGAAGGGATGATCCCTCTTGAACAGGCACGTGTTGACCTTTACCTAAGGAATGAATGACACATTTGTTCAATGCAAGTGTTGAAATGACCTAAGGATTGGATGATCACTCTGAAATGCAGGTGTTCACCTTTACAAAGGAATAGATGATCCCTCTGTGCAAGGCAGGTGTTTACATTTACCTAAGGAATAGATGATCCCTCTGTTCAATGCAGGTGTTTACCCTTATCTAAGGAATGGATGATCACTCTGTTCAATGCAGGTATTAAGCTTTACCTGAGGAATGGGTGACCCCTCTGTGCATTGTAGGTGTTTACATTTGTCTTAGGAATGGATAATCTCTCTGCGCATTGCAGGTGTTTCTTTTACCTCTGTGCAATGTAGATGTTTATCTTTACCTAAGGAATGGATTATCCCTCTGTGCAATGCAGTTGTTTACTATTACCTAAGAAATGAAAGATCCCTCTGTTCAATGCAGGTGTTTACCTTTACAAAAGGAATGGATGTTCTCTGTGGGCAATGCAGGTGTTTACCTTTACATAAGGAAAGGATGATCCCTCTGGTCCAGGCAGGTGTTGACCTTTATCTAAGGAATGTATGATCCCTCTTTACAATGCAGGTGTTGACCATTACCTAAGGAATGGATGATCGCTCTGTTCAATGCAGGTGTTTACTGTTATCTACAGAATGGATAAACCCTCTGTGCAATCCACCTATTTACAATTACTTAAGGAATGGATGATCCCTCTGTGCAATGCAGGTGTTTACCTTTACCTAAGGAATTATATGATCCCTCTGTGCAATGCAGGTGTTGATCTTTGCCTAAGGAATAGATGATGTCTCTGTTCAATGCATGTGCTTACCCTTATCTAAGGAATGGATGATCCCTCTGTTCAATGCAGCTGTTTACTGTTACCTAAGGAATATTTGATCCCTCTGTGCAATGCAGGTTTTTAGCTTGAACTAAGGAATGGATGATCCGTCTGTGCATTGCAGGTGTTTATATTTGTCTTAGGAATGGATGATCCCTCTGTGCATTGCAGGTGTTTACTATTACATAAGTAATTAAAGATCCCTCTGTTCAATGTGGTGTTTACGTTTACAAAAGGAATGGATGTTCTATCTGTGCAATGTATGTTTTTACCTTTACATAAGAAATGGATTCTCCCTATGGTCCAGGCAGTTGTTGAACTTTACCTAAGGAATGAATGATCCCTCTGTGCGATGCCAGTGTTCACCATTACCTAAGGAATGGACGATCCGACTGTTCAATGCAGGTCTTTACCGTTATCTAAGTAATGGATGATCCCTCTGGTGAATGCAGGTGTTAACAATAACGTAAGGAATGGATGATCCCTCTGTGCAATGCAGATGTTTACCTTTACCTAAGGAATGGATGATCCCTCTGTGAAATGCAGGTGTTCTTCTTTAACTGATGAATAAATGAGCCCTCTTTTCAATGCAGATGTTTACTGACATCTAAGAAATGGATGACCCTTATGCTAAAGGAAGGTGTTTACACTTACCTAAGGAATGGATGAACCCTCTGTGCAATGCAGGTGTTTACCTTTACCTAAGCAATCGATGAACCCTCTGTGCAATGCAGGTGTTTATCTTTACCTAAGTAAAGGATGATCCTTCTGTGCAATGCAGGTGTTTCCCGTTATCTAATGAATGGATGTGTTTACATTTACCTAAGGAATGGATGATCACTCTGTGCAATGCAAGTGTTTATCTTTACCTAACTAAATGATGATCCCTCTGTGCAATGCAGGTGTTTACCGTTATCTAAGTAATTCATGACCCCTCTGTTAAATACAGGTGTTTACAGTTACCTAAGAAATGGATGATCCCTCTGTTCAATGAAGGTGATTATCTGTACCTAAGGAAAGGATGATCACTCTGTTCAAAGCAGGTGTTTTCCGTTATCTAAAGAATGGATGATCCCTGTTCAATGCAGAGGTTTACAGTTACCTAAGGAATGAATGATCCGACATTGCAATGCGGATGTTCACTTTTACCTGGGGAATAGATGAGCCCTCTTTTCAATGCAGGTGTTTACTGATAACTAAGGAATGGATGATCCCTCTGTGCAAGGCAGGTGTTTATCTTTACCTAAGGAACGGATGATCCTTCTGTCCAATGCATGTGTTTAACTTTACCTAAGGAATGTGATGATACCTCTGTGCAATGCAGGTGTTGATATTTAACTAAGGATGAGATGATCCCTCTGTTCAATGCAGGTCTTTACCAATATATAAGAAATGGATGATCCCCCCGTTCAATTGAGGTGTTTACACTTACCAAAGGAATGGATGATCCCTCTGTGCAATGCAAGTGTTTACATTTACCTACCGCATGGATGATCCCTCTGTGCAATGCAGGTGTTTACCATTACCTAAGAAACGAAAAATCCCTCTGGATCAGGCCTGTGTTTACCTTTACCTAAGGAATGGATGATGGCTCTGTGCAATCCACGTGTTTACCATTATCTAAGGAGTCGATGATCCCTCTGTTCAATGCATGTGTTTATCTTTACCTATGGAATTGATGATCAATCTGTGCAATGCAGGTGTTTACTGTTACCTAAGGAAAATATGATCCCTCTGTTTAATGCATGTGTTTACCTTTACTTAAGGAATTATATGATCCCTCTGTGCAAACCAGGTGTTGATCTTTACCTAAGTAATAAATGATCCCACTGTACAATGCAGGTGTTTACCATTATCTAAAGAACGGATGATCCCTCTGTTCAATGCAGAGGTTTATAGCTATCTAAGGAATGGATTATCCGACATTTTAATGCAGTTGTTTACTTTTACCTGAGAAATAGATGAGCCCTCTTTTCAATGCAGGTGTTTACTGATACCTTAGGAATCGATGATCCTTCTGTGTGTTGCTGGTGTTTACTACTACCTAATGAATGGAAGATCTCTCTGTTCAATGCATGTTTTTACTTTTACCAAAGGAATGGATGTTCTCCTGTGTGCAATGCAGGTGTATAACATTACCTAAGGAATGGGATGATCCCTCTGTGCAATGCAGGTGTTTACCGTTCTCTAAGTAATGGATGATCCCTCTGTGCAATGCAGGTGTTTACCTTTACCTAAGGATTGGGATGAGTCCTCTGTGCAATGCAGGTGCTGATCTTTACCTAAGGAATAGATGATCCCTCTATTCAATGCACGTGTTTACCATTATCTTAGGAATGGATGATCCCTCTGTTCAATGCAGGTGTTTCCCGTCATCTAAGAAATGGATGATCCCTCTGTGCAATGCAGGTGTTTACTTCTACCTAAGGAATAGATGAGCCCTCTTTTCAATGCAGGTGTTTACCTTTACCGAAGGAATAGACGATCCCTCTGTGCAATGCATGTGTTTACCTTTACCTAAGGAAACGATGATCCATATGTTCAATTCAGGTGTTTACCATTACATAAGGAATGGGTGATCCCTCTGGGCAATGCGGGTGTTGATATTTACCTAAGGAATATATGATCACTCTGTTCTATGCAGTCGTTTACAGTTATCTAAGGAAAGAATGATCGCTCTGTACAATGCAGGTGTTTACCCTTATCTAAGGAATGGATGATCCCTCTGTGCAATGCAGCTGTTTACCTTTACCTAAGGATTGTGATGAAACCTCTGTGCAATGCAGGTGTTGATCTTTACCTAGGGAATAGATGAGCCCTCTTTTCAAAGCAGGAGTTTACTGACATCTAAAGAATGGATGAGCTCTCTTTTCAATGCAGGTGTTTACAGTTACCTAAGGAATGGATGTTCCCTCTGTGCAATGCAGGTGTTGATCTTTACCTAGGGAATAGATGAGCCCTCTTTTCAAAGCAGGAGTTTACTGACATCTAAAGAATGGATGAGCCCTCTTTTCAATGCAGGTGTTTACAGTTACCTAAGGAATGGATGTTCCCTCTGTGCAATGCAGGTGTTGATCTTTACCTAGGGAATAGATGAGCCCTCTTTTCAAAGCAGGAGTTTACTGACATCTAAAAAATGGATGACACCTCTTTTCAATGTAGGTGTAGGTGTAGCTAAGGAATGGATGATACCTCTGTGCAATGCAGGTGTTAACCTTTACCTATGGAATGGATGATCCCTCCCTTCAATGCAGGAGTTTACGTTTACCAAAGGAATGGATGTTCCCTTGTGCAATGCAGGTGTATAAAGTTACCAAAGGAATGGGATTATCCCTCTGTGCAATGCAGGTCTTTACCATTATCTAAGGAATGGATGATCCCTCTATTCAATGCAGTTGTTTACAGTTACCAAAGGAATTGATTAACCCTCTGTGCAATGCAGATGTTTACCTTTACCTATGGGATGTGATGATCCCTCTGTGCAATGCAGGTGTTGATATTTAACTATGGAATAGATGATCCCTCTGTTCAATGCAGGTGTTTACCTTTACATAAGGAATCGATGATACCTCTGTTCAACCCACGTGTTTACCTTTACCTAAAGAAGGATTATCCCTCTGTTCAACCCAGGTTTCTACCTTTACTTAAGAAATGGATGTTCCTTCTGTGCAATGCAGGTGTTTATCCTTACCTATGGAATGGATGATCCCTCTGTGCAATGCAGGTGTTATCTTTATCTACAGAATGGATGATCCTTCTGTTCATTGCAGGTGTTTACCTTTACCAAAGGAATGGATGTTCCCTTGTGCAATGCAGGCTTATAACTTTACCTAAGGAATGGGAGGATCCCTCTGTGCAATGCGGGTCTTTACCGATATCTAAGTAATGGATGATCCCTCTAGTCAATGCAGGTGTTTACAGTTACCTAAGGAATGGATGATCACTCTGTGCAATGCAGGTGTTGATCTTTACCTAAGGAATAGATGATCCCTCTGTTCAATGCAGGTGTTGACCGTTATCTTAGGAATGGATGATCCCTCTGTTCAGTGTAGGTGTTTACAGGTACCTAAGGAATGGATGATCCCTCTTTTCAATGCAGGTGTTTACCGTTATCTAAGGAATGGATGATCCCTCTGATCACTGCAGGTGTTTCACATTACCTAAGTAATGGATGATCCCTCTGTGCAATACAGGTGTTTACTGTTCCCTAAGGAATGGAGGATCCCTCTGTTTATTGTAGGTTTTCACATTTACCTTAGGAATGGATGATCCCTCTATGCATTGCAGGTGCTTACTGTTACCTAAGGAATGGATGTTCATTGTGTGCAATGCAGGTGTTTACCTTTACATAAGGTCTGGATGATCCCTCTGGGCCAGTTAGGTGTTGACCTTTACCTAAGGAATGTATGATCCCACTGTGCATTGCAGGTGTTTACATTTACCTAAGGAATTGATGATCCCTGTGTGCATGGCAGGTGTTTACCTTTATTTAAGGAATGGATGATCCCTCTATTCAATGCAGTTGTTTACGTTTATGTAAGAAATGGGATGATCTCTCTGTGCATTGCAAGTGTTTACTACTACCTAAGGAATGGGATGATCCCTCTGTTCAATACAGGTGTTTAACTTTTCACAAGGAATGGATGATACCTGTGTTCAATACAGGTGTTTACCTTTACCTAAGGAAGGGATGATAACTCTGTGCATTGCATGTGTATATTATTACCTAAGGAATGGAAGATCCCTCTGTTCAAGGCTGGTGTTTACCTTGACTTAATGAATGGATGATCCCTATGTTCAATGCAGGTGTTTACCTTTCCCATGTAAGGGATGTCCCCTGTGTGCAATGCAGGTGTTTACCTTTAAAAAAGGATTGGAAGTTCCCTCTGAGCAGGCAGGTGTTGACTTTTACCTAAGGAATGGTTGATCCCTCTGTGCAATTCAGGTATTGACCTTTAACTTAGGCATGGATGATCCCTCTGTGCATTGCAGGTGTTTAGTATTACCTCAGGAATGTAAGATGCATATGTTCAATGCTGGTGTTTACCTTTCCCTAAGGAAAGGATGATTCCTATGTGCCATGGAGGTTTTTATATTACCTAATGAATGAAAGATCCCTCTGTGCAATGCAGGTGTTGTGCTTTACCTAAGGAATGGATGATCCTTCTGTGCAATGCAGGTGTGATCATTACCTAAGGAATGGATGATCCCTCTGTGCAATGCAGGTTTTGATCTTTACCTAAGGAATTGATGATCCCTCCGTTCAATGCAGGTGTTTCCCATTACCTAAGGAATGGATGATCCCTGTACAATGCAGGTGTTTACACTTACCTAAGGAATGGATTATCCTTCTGTCCAAAAAGGTGCTTACCTTTACATACGGAATGGATGATACCTCTGTGCAATGCAGGTGTTTCCTTTACCTAAGCAATGGGATGATCCCCTGTGTAATGCAGGTGTTGATCTTAACCTAAGGAATAGATGTACCCTCTGTTCAATGCAGGTTTTCACTGTTACCTAAGGAATGGGTGAACCCTCTGTTCAATGCAGGTGTTTACCGTTACCTACGGAATATATGACACCTTGTTCAACGCAGGTGTCTACCTTTTCCTAAAGAAGGATGATCCCTCTGTTCAATACAGGTTTCTACCTTTACTTAAGGAAAGGATGATCCCTCTGTGCAATTCAGGTGTTTACCCTTACCTAGGGAATGGATGTTCCCTCTGTGCATTGCAGGTGTTTACCCTTACCTAAGGAATGGAAGATCCCCTCTGTTCAATGCAGGTGTTTACCTGTCCAAGAATGGATGTTCCCTGTGTGCAATGCATTTGTTTACCATTACATATAGTATGGATTATCCGTCTGGGCCAGTCAGTTCTTGACCTTTACTTAATGAATGGATGATCCCTCTGTGCAATGCAGGTGTTGACCTTTGCCTAAGGAATGTATGATCCCTCTGTGCAATGCAGGTTTAGTCCTTTACCTAAGGAATGGATGATCCCTCTGTGCAGTGCAGGTGATGAATTTTACCTATGGAAGAGGTGATCCCTCTGGTCAATGAACGTGTTTACCTTTACCTAAGGAATGGATGATCTCTCAGAGCAATGCAGGTATTTACCGTTATCTAAAAAATGCGTGATCCTTCTGTTCAATACAGGTGTTTACAGTTACCTAAGGAATGGATGATCCCTCTGTGCAATCCATGTTTTTACCTTTACACAGGAATGGATTATCCCTCTGTTCAATGCAGGTGTTTACGGTAATTTAAGGAATGGATCATCCCTCTGTTCAATGCAGGTGTTAACGATTACCTAAGGAATGGATGATCCCTCTGTGAAATGCAGGTGGTTACCTTTACCTAAGGAAGAGATGAGCCCTCTGTTCAATGCAGGTGTTTACCATTATCTAAGGAATGGATTATCCCTATGTTCAATGCAGGTGTTTACAGTTGCCTAAGGAATGGATGATCCATCTGTGCAATTCTGGTGTTCACTTTTACCTAAGGAATGGATGATCCTCTGTTCAATGCAGGTGTTTATTGTTATCTAAGGAATGGATCATCCCTCCACTCAATGCAGGTGTTTATATTTACTAAGGAAAGAATGATCCCTCTGTGCAATGCAGGTGTTCAACTTAACCTAAGGAATAGAAGATCCCTCTGTGCAATGAAGGTGTTGTCCATTACAAAAGGAATGGAGGATCCTTCTGTGGTATTCAGGTTGTGCCCTTTACCTAAGGAATGGATCATCCCTCTGTTCAATGCAGGTGTTAATGATTACCTAAGGAATGGATGATCCCTCTGTGAAATGCAGGTGGTTACCTTTACCTAAGGAAGAGATGAGCCCTCTGTTCAATGCAGGTGTTTACCATTATCTAAGGAATGGATTATCCCTATGTTCAATGCAGGTGTTTACAGTTGCCTAAGGAATGGATGATCCATCTGTGCAATTCTGGTGTTCACTTTTACCTAAGGAATGGATGATCCTCTGTTCAATGCAGGTGTTTATTGTTATCTAAGGAATGGATCATCCCTCCACTCAATGCAGGTGTTTATATTTACTAAGGAAAGAATGATCCCTCTGTGCAATGCAGGTGTTCAACTTAACCTAAGGAATAGAAGACACCTCTTTGCAATGAAGGTGTTGTCCATTACAAAAGGAATGGAGGATCCTTCTGTGGTATTCAGGTTGTGCCCTTTACCTAAGGAATAGATGATCCCTCTGTGAAATGCATGTGCTGATCTTTACGTAATGAACAGCTGATCCCACTGTTCAATATACCTGTTCACAATTATCTAAGTAATGGATGATCACTCTGTGGATTGCACTGTTTACCCTTACCTAAGGAATGGATGAACGATATGTGCATTGCAGGTGTTTACCTTTACCAAAGTAATGGATATTCCCTGTGTGTAATGCACTTGTTCACCTTTACATAAGGAATGGATGATCCCTCTGGAACAGGCAGATTTTGACCTTTACCTAAGGAATGGATGATCTCTCTGTGCAAGTCAGGTGTTGACCTTTACCTAAGGAATGGTTGATCCCTCTGTGCAATGCAGGTGTTCAAATCCTACCTAAGGAATGGATGATCCCTCTGTCCAATGCAGGTGTTAACATTTATGTAAAGAATTGGATGATCCCTCTGTATATTGCATGTGTTTACTATTACCTAAGGATTGGAACATGCCTATGTTCAATGCAGGTGTTTATATTTATCTAATGAAAGGATGATTACTCTGTGCAATGGAGGTGTTTATCTTTACCTAATGAATGGAAGATCCCTCTGTGCAATGCAGGTGTTGTCCTTTACATGAGGAATGGATGATCCTTCTGTGCAATGCAGGTGTTTACATTTACCTAAGGAATGGATGATCCCTCTGTTCAATGTAGGTGCTTACCCTTATCTAAGGAATGGATGATCCATCTGTTCAATGCAGGTGTTTACTATTACCTAAGGAATGGATGATCCCTCCGTGCAATGCAGGTTTTTAGCTTTACCTAAGGAATGGATGATCCCTCTGTGCATTGCAGGCGTTTATATTTGTCTTAGGAATGGATAATCCTTCTGTGCATTGCAGGTGTTTACTATTACCTAAGTAAAGAAAAATACCTCTGTTCAATGTAGGTGTTTACCTTTACAAAAAGAATGGATGCTCTCTGTGTGCAATGCAGGTGTTTACCTTTACATAAGGAATGGATGATCCCTTTGGGGCAGGCAGGTGTTGACCTTTACCTAAGGAATGGATGACCTCTATGTGCCATGTATGTGTTGACCATTACCTAAGGAATGGACGATCCCTCTGTTCAATGAAGGTGTTTACCGTTATCTACTGTATGGATGATCCCTCTATGCGATCCAGGTGTTTGCCATTAACTAAGGAATGGATGATTCCTCTGTGCAATGCAGGTGTTGATATCTACCTAAGAAATTGATCATCCCTCTGTTAAAAGCAGGTGGTTACCCTTATCTATGGTATGGATGATCACTCTGTTCAATGCATGTGCTTACAGTTACCTAAGGAATGGATGATCCCTCTGTGCATTGCAGGCGTTTATATTTGTCTTAGGAATGGATAATCCCTTTGTGAATTGCAGGTTTTTACTATTGCCTAAGGAATGAAAAATACCTCTGTTAAATACAGGTGTTTACCTTTACAAAAAGAACTCATGTTCTCTGTGTGCAATGCAGGTGTTTAGCTTTACATAGGGAATGGATGATCCCTCTGGGCCAGGCAGGTGTTGACCTTTACCTAAGGAATGGATAATCCCTCTCTACCATGCATGTGTTGACCATTACCTAAGGAATAGATGATCCCTCTGTTCAATGCAGGTGTTTACAGTTACCTAAGGAATAGATAATCCCTCTATTCAATGCATGTGTTTCCCTTTATCTACGAAATGGATGATCCCTCTTTGCAATGCAGGTGTTGATCTTTACCTAATGAATAGTTGAGCCCTCTTTTCAATGCAGGCCTTTACTGATACAATAAGGAATGGACGACCCCTCTGTTCAATGCAGGTGTTTACAGTTACCTAATGAATGGATAATCCCTTTGTGCAATGCAGGTGTTTATCATTACCTAAGGAATGGATGATCCCTCTGTGCAATGCAGGATTTTACCTTTATCTAAAGAATGGATGATCCCTCTGTTTAATGCAGGGGTTTACAATTAACAAAGGAATGGATGATCCGACGTCACAATGCAGATGTTTACTTTTACCTAAGGAATATATGAGCCCTCTGTTCAATGCAGGTGTTTACTGATACCTAAGGCATGGATGATCACATTGTGCAGTGTAGGTATTTATCATTACCTAAGGAATGGATTATCCCTCTGTGCAATCCAGCTGTTTACCATTAACTAAGGAATGGATGATCCCTCTGTACAATGCAAGTGTTTATCTTTACCTAAGGAATGGATGATCAATCTGTGCAAAGCAGGTGTTTACCTTTATCTAAGGAATGGATGATCCCTCTCTTCAATGCAGGTGTTTACACTTACCTAAGGAATGAATGATCCATCTGTGCAATGCAGGTGTTTTCCGTAATCTAAAGAATGGATTATCCTTCTTTTCAAAGCCGAGGTTTACAATTACCTAAGGAATGGATGATCCGACATTGGAATGAAGGTGTTCAAATTTACCTAAGGAATAGATGAGCCCTCTTTTCAATGCAGGTGTTTACTGATGCATAAGGAATGGACGATCCCTCTGTGAAATGCATGTGTTTATCTTTTCCTAAGGAATGGATGATCCCTGTGTGCAATGAAGGTATTTACCTTTACCTAAGGAATGGGATGGTCCCTCTGTTCAATGAAGATGTTCATCTTTAACTATGGAATCGATGATCCCTCTCTTCAATGCAGGTGTTTACCGTTATCTAAGGAATGGATGATCCCGCTGTGCATTGCAGGTGTTTACCTTTACCTAAGGAATGGATGATCCTTGTGTGAATTGCAGGTGTTTACTTTTACCTTAGGAATGGGTGATTCCTCTATTCTATTACCTCTATTCTATTCCTCTATTCTATTACCTAATGAATGCGAGATCCCTCTGTTGCATGCAGGTGTTTATCTCTACCAAAAGAATGGATGCTTCCTGTGTGCAATGCAGGTGTATAACTATTCCTAAGGAATGGGATGATCTCTCTGTGCAATGCAGGTCTTTACCATTATCTAAGTAATGGATGATCCCTCTGATCAATGCAGGTGTTTACAGTTACCTAAGGAATGGATGACCCCTGTGTGCAATGCAGGTGTTCATCTTTAAGGAATAAATGAGCCCTCTTTTCTAATGCAGATGTTCACTGACATCTAAAGAATGGATGATCCTTCTGTTTAATGCAGGTCTTTACACTTACCTAAGGAGTGGATGATCGCTCTGTGTTATGCAGGTGTTTACCTTTACCTAAGGAGTGGATCATCCCTCTGTGCAATGCAGGTGTTTACTTTTGCCCAAGGAATGGATGAATCCTCTGTGAAATGCAGGTGTTGTCCTTTACCTAAGGAATGGAATGATCCCTCTGTTCAATGCAGGTATCTACCTTTAACCTAAAGAAGGATGATCCCTTTGTTCTACGTTGGTGTTTATTGTTATCTAAGGAATCGATGTTCAAGGCAGGTGTTTACCTTTAACTAAGGAATGGATGATAACTCTGTTCAACGCAGGTGTCTACCTTTACCTAAAGAAGGATGATCCCTCTGTTCAACGCAGGTTTCTACCTTTACTTAAGGAAAGGATGATCCCTCTGTGCAATACAGGTGTTTTTACCCTTACCTAAGGAATGGATTTTCCCTTTGTGCATTGCAAGTGTTTACCCTTACCTAAGGAATGGAAGATCTCTCTGTGCATAGCAGGTGTTCACATTTAACTTAGGAATGGACAATCCCTCTGTACATTGCAGGTGTTTACAATTACCTAAGGAATGGAAGATCCCTCTGTTCAGTGCATGTGTGTGCCTTTCCAAAGAATGGATTTTCCCTGTGTGCAATGCAGGTGGTACCATTACACAAATTATGAGTGATCCCTCTGGGCCAGACAGATGTTGAACTTTACTTAAGGAATGGATGATCCCTCTGTGCAGTGCAGGTGTTGAACTTTACCTATGGAATGGGTGATCCCTCTGTTAAATGAAGGTGTTTACCTTTACCTAAGGAATGGATAAGGCCTTTGTTCAATGCTTGTGTTTACCTTTACCTAAGGAATAGATGATTCCTCTGTTCAATGAAGGTGCTTACAGGTACCTACGGAATGGTTGATCCCTCTGTTCAATGCAGGTGTTTACTGTAATTTAAGGAATGGATCATCACTTTGTTCAATGCAGGTGTTTACCATTACCCTAGGAATGGGTGATCCCTCTGTGGAATGCAGGTGTTTACCTTTAGCTAAGGAAGGGATGATCGCTCTGTGCAATTCAGTTGTTGATCTTTACCTAAGGAAAGGAAGATCCATCTGTGCAATGTAGGTGTTCAACTTTACCTAAGGAATGGAAGATCCCTCTGTGCAATTCAGGTTTTTACCTTTACCTAAGGAATGGATGATCCCTCTCTTTAATGCAGGTGTTTACAGTTACCTAAGGAATGGATGATCCCTCTGTGCAATGCAGGTGTTGATTTTTTACCTAATGAATGGATGATCCCTCTGTTCAATGCAGGTTTTTACCCTTTCCTAAGGAATGGATGATCCCACCGGTCAATGGAGGTATTTATATGTATCTAAGGAATGGAATATCCCTCTGTTCAATGCAGGTGTTTACCTTTACCAAATGAATGGATGTTTCTTGGGTGCAATGCAGGTGTTTACCTTTACATAAGGAAAGGATGATCACACTGGGCCAGGCAGATTTTGACCTTTACCTAAGGAATGGATGATCTCTTTGTGCAAGGCAGATGTTGACCTGTACCTAAGTAATAGATGATACCTCTGTGCAATGCAGGTGTTCAACTCTTACCTAAGGAATGGATGATCCCTCTGTGCGAGGCAGGGGTTTTACTTTACCTAAGGAATTTATGATCACTCTGTTCAATGAAGGTGTTTACATTTATGTAAGGAATTGCATGATCCCTCTGTGCAATGGAGGTGTTTAATTACCTAATGAATGTTCGATCCCTCTGTGCAATGCAAGTGTTGTCCTTTACATAAGGAATGGTTGATCCTTCTGTGCAATGCAGGTGTTGACCTTTACATAAGGAAGGGATGATCCCTCTGTGCCATGCAGGTGTTCACCTTTACCTAAGGAATGCAAGATCCCTCTGTACAATGCAGGTGTTGACCTTTACATTAGGAATGAATGATCCCTCTGTTCAATGCAGGTGTTGATCTTTACCTAAGGAATAGGCGATACCTCTGTTCAATGCAGTTTTTACCGTTATCTAAGGAATGTATAATCACTCTGTCCAATGAAGGTGTTTTCCTTTACCTAATGAATTGAAGATCCCTCTGTGCAATGCAGGTGTTTAGCTTTACCTAAGGAATGGGATGATTCCCCTGTGCAATGGCGGTGTGGATCTTTGAATAAGGAATGGGTGAACCCTCTGTTCAATCCAGGTGTTTACCATTATCTAAGGAATGGTTGATCCCTTTGTTCAATGCAGTTGTTTACGTTCATGTAAGGAGTGGGATGATCCCTCTGTGTAATGCAGGTTTTGATCTTTACCTAAGGAATAGATGATTCCTCTGTGCAAGGCAGGTGTTTAGATTTACCTAAGGAATGGATGATCCCTCTATTCAATGCAGGTGCTTACCCTTATCTAAGGAATGGATGATCCCTCTGTTCAATGCAGGTATTTACAGTTACGTAAGGAATGGATGATCCCTCTGTGCAATGCAGGTTTTTAGCTTTACCAAAGAATGGATGATGCTTCTGTGCATTGCAGGCGTTTATCTTTGTCTTAGGAATGGATAATCCCTCTGTGCCTTGCAGGTGTTTACTATTAACTAAAGAATGAAAGATCCCTCTGTTCAATGCAGGTGTTTACCTTTACAAAAGGAATGGATGTTCTCTGTGTGTAATGTAGGTGTTTACCTTTACATAAGTAATGGATGATCCCTCTGTGCCAGGCAGGTGTTGACCTTTACCTAAGGAATGGATGATCCCTCTGTGCAATGCAGTTGTTGACTAATACACAAGGAATGGATGATTCGTCTGTTCAATGCCGGTGTTTAAAGTTATCTAAGGAATGGATGATCCCTCTGTGCAATGCAGGTTTTTAGCTTTACCAAAGAATGGATGATGCCTCTGTGCATTGCAGGCGTTTATATTTGTCTTAGGAATGGATGATCCCTCTGTGCCTGGCAGGTGTTTACTATTAACGAAGTAATGAAATATCCCTCTGTTCAATGCAGGTGTTTACCTTTACAATAGTAATGGATGTTCTCTGTGTGCAATGTAGGTGTTTACGTTTACATAAGTAATGGATGATCCCTCTGTGCAATGCAGGTGTTTACCTTTACATGAGGAATGGATGATCCCTCTGTGCATTGCAGGTGTTTACTCTTACTTAAGGAGTGGAAGATACCTATGTTCAATTCTGGTGTTTACCTTTACCTAAGGAATGGACGATCCTTCTGTGCAATGCAGGTGTTGACCTTTACATAAGGAATGGCTGATCCCTGTGTGCACTGCAGTTGTTTACCATTACCTAAGGAATGTATGATACCTCTGTGCAATGCAGCTGTTTATCTTTACCTAAGGAATGGGATGATCCCCCTGTGCAATGCAAGTGTTGATATATAACTGAGGATTAGATGATCCCTCTGTTCAATGCAGGTGTTTAACGTTACCAAAGGAATGGATGTTCCCTGTGTGCAATGCAGGTGTATGTGTAACTTTATGTAAGGCATGGGATGATCCCTCTGTGCAATGCAGGTCTTTACGGTTATCTAAGTAATGGATGATCCCTCTGTTCAATGCAGATGTTTACAGTTACCTAAGGAAAGGATGATCCCTCTGTGCAATGCAGGTGTTCACTTTTACCTAAGGAATGGATGATTCCTCTGTGCAACGCAGGTCTTTACCTTTACCTAAGGATTGGGATGATCCCTCTGTGTAAAGCAGGTGTTCATCTTTAACTAAGTAATAGATGATCACTCTGTTAAATGCAGTTGTTTACAGTTACCTAAGGAATGGATGATATCTCTGTGCAATGCAGCTGTTTATCTTTACCTAAGGAATGGATGATCCCTCTGTGCAATTCAGGTGTTTACCTTTACCTAAGGAATAGATGAGCCCTCTTTACAGAGCAGGTGTTTACTGACATCTAAGGATTGGATGAACCCTCTGTTCCAATCAGGTGTTTACACTTACCTAAGGAATGGATGATCCCTCTGTGCAATGCAGGTGTTTACCTTTACCTAAGGAATGGATGATCCCTCTGTGCAATGCAGGTGTTGATCTTTACCTAAGGAATACATGATCTCTCATTTCAATGCAGGTGTTTACTGACTTCTACGGAATGTATGACCCCTCTGTTCAATGCAGGTGTTTACAGTTACCTAAGAAATGGATGATCCCTCTGTGCAATTCAGGTGTTTACCTTTACCTAAGGAATAGATGAGCCCTCTTTTCAGCGCAGGTGTTTACTGACATCTAAGGAATGGATGAACCCTCAGTTCCAATCAGGTGTTTACCATTACATAAGGAATGGATGATCCCTCTATGCATTGCAGGTTTTTACCCTTACCTAAGGAATGGATGATCCCTCTGTGCATTGCAGGTGTTTAACTTTACCTAAGGAATGGATGATCCATCTGTGAATTGCAGGTGTTTACTATTACCTTAAGAATGTGATATCCCTCTCTTCAATGAAGGTGTTACCCTTTACCTAAGGAATGGATTATACCTCTGTTCAATGTGTGTGTGTTTACCGTTACCAAAGTAATGTATGTTCCCTGCGTGCAATGCAGGTGTTAGCCTTTATATAAGGAATGGATGATCCCCATGCTCAGGCCGGTGTTGACCTTTAAGTTAGTAATGGATGATACCCCTGTGCACTGCGGGTGTTTATTATTACCTAGGAATGTATGATCCCTCTGATGAATGCAGGTGTTTACATTTAACAAAGAAATGGATGTTCCCTGTGTGCAATGAAGGTGTTTAACTGTACATAAGGAATGGATGATCTCTCTGTGCATTGCAGGTGTTTACCTTTACCTAAGCAATGGAAGATCAGTCTGTGCATTGCAAGTGTTTACCTTTACCTTAGGAATGGATGATCCCTCTGTTCAATGGAGGTGTTCATCTTTACGTAAGGAATGGATGATCCCTCTGTGCCATGGAGATGTTCATCTTTACATAAGGAATGGATGATCCCTCTGTGCAAGGCAGGTGTGTACCTTTACCTAAGGAATGGATGATCTTTCTTTTCAATGCAGGTGATTACGTTTATGTAAGTAATGTGATGACTCCTCTGTGCATTTCAGGGGTTTACTACTTCCTAAGGAATGGAAGATGACTAAGTTAAATGCTGGTGTTTACATTTCCCTAAGGAAAGGACGATTCCTCTTTCCAATGGAGGTGTTTATCTTTACCTAATGAATGTAAGATCCCTCTGTACAATGCAGGTGTTGTCCTTTAACTAAGGAATGAATGACCCTTCTCTGCAATGCAGTTGTTGATCTTTACCTAAGGAATGGATGATCCCTCTGTGCAATGCAGGTGTTGATCATTACATAAGGAATAGATGATCCCTCTGTTAAATGCAGCTGTTTACTTCATCAAAGGTGTGGTTGATCCGTCTGTTCAATGCAGGTGTTTATCATTACCTAGGGAATGGATGATCCCTCTGTGAAATTCAGGTTTTTATGTTTATGTAAGGAATAGGATGATCTCTCTGTATATTGCAGGTGTTTACTATAACCTCAGGAATGTAAGATGCCAAAGTAAATGCTGGTGTTTACCTTTACCTAAGGAAATGATGATTCCTCTGTGCAAAATGGTGGTGTTTTCTTTACCTAAGGAATAGATACTCCCTCTGTTCAATGCAGGTTTTTACCTTTATCTAAAGTAGGATTATCCCTCCGTTCAACACAGGTTTCTACTTTTACTTAAGTAATGGATGATCCCTCTGTTCAATTCAGGTGTTTACCCTTACCTAAGGAATGGATGATCCCTATGTGCATTGCAGGTGTTTACATTTAACTTAGGAATGGAAGATCCCTCTGTTCAATGCAGGTGTTTACCTTTACGAAAGGAATGGACGTTCTCTGTGTGCAATGCAGGTGTTTATTGTTACCTAAGGAATGGATGATCTCTCTGTTCAATGCAGGTGTTTACCTTTACCTAAGCAATGGATGATACCTCTGTTCAACGCAGGTGTCTACATTTATCTAAATAAGGATTAACCCTCTGTGCAATGCAGGTGTTTACCTTTACCTAAGGAATGGATGATTCCTGTGATCAATGCAGGTGTTTAACGTTATCTAAGTAAGAGGATTATCCCTCTGTGAAATCCAAGTGTTTACCATTACCTAAGGAATGGGTGATCTTTCTGTGCAATGACGGCGTATACTATTACATAAAGAATGGCTGAACCCTCTGTCCAATGCAGGTGTTGATCTTTACCTAAGGAATATATGATCCCTCGGTTCAATGCAGGTGTTTACTGTTATCTTAGGAATGGATGATTCCTCTGTTCAATGCAGGTGTTTACAGTTAGCCAAGTAATGGTTGATTCCTCTGTTCAATGCAGGTTTTTACCATTATCTAAGTCATGGATGATCCCGCTCATCACTGCAGGTGTTTATTGTTACCTAAGGAATGGATGATCTCTCTGTTCAATGCAGGTGTTTACATTTACCTAAGGAATGGATGATACCTCTGTTCAACGCAGGTGTCTACCTTTATCTAAAGAAGTATTATCCCTCTGTGCAATGCAGGTGTTTACCTTTACCTAAGGAATGGATGATCCCTCTGTGCAATGCAGGTGTTGATCTTTACTTAAGGAATGGATGATCCCTCTGTGCAAAGTAGGTGTTGACCTTTACCTAAGGAATGGATGATCCTTCTGTTCAATGCAGGTGTTTACCGTTATCTAAGGAATCAATGATCACTCTGTGCAATGCAGGTGTTTACCGTTAGCTAAGGAATGGATGATCCCTCTGTGCATTGTAGGTATTTACATTTACCTAAGGAATGGATGATCCCTCTGTGCATTGCAGGTGTTTACTATTACCTAAGGAATGGGAGATACCTCTCTTCAATGCAGGTGTTTACCTTTACCTAAGATATAGATGATCCGTCTATTCAATTATAGGTGTTTACTTTACCAAAGTAATGGATATTCCCTGTGTGCAATGCCTGGGTTTAACTTTACATAAGCAATGGATGATCCCTCTGGGCCAGGCAGGTGTTGACCTTTACCTAAGGAAAGGATGATCAGTCTGTGCGTTGCAGGTGTTTACCTTTACCTAAGGATTGGATGATCCCTGTGTGCAATGCTGGTGTTTACCTTTATCTTAGGAATGGGATGATCCCTCTGTGCAACTCATTCAAAGAATAGATGACCCCTTAATTCAATGCAGGTGTTTCCCGTTATCTGAGGAATGGATGATCCCTCTGTACAATGCTGATGTTTTCATTTACCTGTGGAATGGATAATGCGTCAGTGCAATGTAGGTGATTACATTTACCTAAGGAATGGATGATCCCTCTGTGCAATTCATGTGTTCATCTTAACCTAAGGAATGGAATGATCCCTCTGTGCAATGCAGGTATTGATCTTTACCTAATGAATAGATGATCCCTCAGTTCAATGCAGTTGTTTACTGTTACATAAGGAATGGATGATTCCTCTGTGCAATGCAGATGTTTACCCTTACCTAGGAAATGGATGATCCCCCTGTGCACTGCAGGTATTTACCTTTACCTAATGAATCGATGATTCATCTGTACATTGCAGGTGCTTACCTTTACCTAAGGAATGGATGATCCCATTGTGCAATTCTGGTGCTTACCTTTACCTTAGCAATGGGATGATCGCTCTGTGCAATGCAGGTGTTGAACTTTACCAAAGGTATAAATGATCCCTTTGTTCAATGCAGGGGTTTACCATTATCTGAGGAATGGATGATCCCTCTGTTCAATGCTGGTGTTTTCATTTACGTAAGGAATGGTTGATGCGTCAGTGCAATGCAGGTGATTACATTTACCTAAGGAATGGATGATCCCTCTTTGCAATGCATGTGTTTATCTTTACCTAAGGAATGGGATGATCCCTCTGTGCAATGCAGGTGTGGATCTTTACCTAAGGAATAGATGATCCCTCTGTTGAATGCAGTTGTTTACTGTTACATAAGGAATGGATGATTCCTCTGTGCAATGCAGATGTGTACCCTTACCTAGGGAATTGATGATCCCTCTGTGAACAGCAGGTGTTTACCTTTACCTAAGGAATGGAGGATTCATCTGTGCATTGGAGGTATTTACTATTACCTAAGGAATGGAAGAATCCTCTGTTCAATTAAGGTGTATTCCTTTCACTAAGGAATCGGTGCAACCTCTGTTCAATGCAGGTGTTTACCTTTACCAAAGGAATGGATGTTCCCTGTGTGCAATGCAGGTGTTAACATTTACATAAGGAATAGATGATCCCTCTGGGCAGGCATTGTTGACTTTAACTAAGAAATGGATGATCCCTCTGTCCACTCAGGTGTTCACCTTTACCTTAGTAATGGATGATCACTCTGTACATTGCAGCTGTTTAATATTACCTAGGAATGGATGATCCCTCTGATGAATGCAGGTGTTTACATTTAACAAAGGAATGGACGTTCCATGTGTGCAATGCAGATGTTTAACTGTATATAA
The DNA here is from genome assembly GCA_036365145.1 of Orientallactaga sibirica. Classification (NCBI taxonomy): domain Eukaryota; kingdom Metazoa; phylum Chordata; class Mammalia; order Rodentia; family Dipodidae; genus Orientallactaga; species Orientallactaga sibirica. Next base: position 23,751 of record JAEOAD010000989.1, on the reverse strand, counting down.
GGAATGGATGATCCCTCTGAGCCAGGCTGGTGTTGACCTTTACCTAAGTAATGGATGATCACTCTGTGCATTGCAGGTGTTTACATTTGCCTTAGGAATGGATGATTCTTGTGTGCATGGCAGGTGTTTACCTTTACGTAAGGAATGGATTATCCTTCTATTCAATGCAGGTGTTTACGTTTATGTAAGGAATGGGATGATCCCTCTGTGCTTTGCAGGTGTTTACTATTACCTAAGGAATGGGTTGATCCCTCTGTTCAATACTTTTTCTCAAAGAATGGATGATAACTCTGTTCAACTCAGGTGTTTACCTTTACCTAAAGAAGTACGATCCCTCTTTTCAATGCAGGTTTCTATCTTTACGTAAGGAATGGATGATCCCTCTGTTCAATGCAGGTGTTTACCCTTACCAAAGGAATGGATGATCCCTCTGTTCAATGCAGGTGTTTACATTTACCTAAGGAAGGGATGATCCTCTATGCATTGCATGTTTATACTATTACCTAAGGAAGAAAAGATCCTCTGTTCAATGCAAGTGTTTACCTTGACTTAAGGAATTGATGATCCCTATGTTCAATGCAGGTGTTTACCTTTCCCAAGTAAGGGATGTTCCCTGTGTGCAATGCAGGTGCTTACCTTTATATAAGGAATGGATGTTCCCTCTGAGAAGGTAGGTGCTGACCTTTACCTAAGGAATAGATGATTCCTCTGTGCAATTCAGGTGTTGACCTTTAACTTAGGAATGGATGATCCCTCTGTGCATTGCCGGTGTTTACTATTACCGCAGGAATGTAAGATGCCTATGTTCAATGCAGGTGTTTACCTTTACCTAAGGACAGGATGATTCCTCTGTGCAATGGAGGTATTTATCTTTACTTAATGAATGGATGATCCCTCTGTGCAATGCAGGTTTTGATCTTTACTTAAAGTATTGATGATCCCTATGTTCAATGCAGGTGTTTACCATTACCTAAGGAATGGATTATCCTCTTTTCAATGCAGTTGTTTACCATTATCTAAGGAATGAATGATCCCTCTCTGTTCAATGTAGGTGTTTACACTTTACGTAAGGAATGGGTTATCCCTCTGTGCAATGCTGGTGTTTACCTTTACCTAAGGAATGGATGATCCTCTGTTCAATGCACGTGTTTACCATTATCTAAGGAATGAATGATCCTCTGCTCAATGCAGGTGTTTGTATTCCCAAGTAATGAATGATCCCTCTGTGCAATGAAGGAGTTTACTACTACCTACGGAATGGATGACACCTCTCTACAAAGCAGGTGTCTACCTTTACCTAAAGAAGGATGATCCCTCTGCTCAAGGCAGGTTTGTACCTTTACTTAAGGAAAGCATGATCCCTTTGTGCAATGCAGGTGTTTACCCTTACCTAAGGAAAGGAAGATCGCTCTCTGCATTGCAGATGTTCAACTTTACCTAAGGAATGGATGATTCCGCTGTGCAATGCAGGTGTTGATCCATTACATAAGGTTTTGATTTATGGAATGGATCCTTTCTGTGTTGTGATCATTACTTAAGGAATGGTTGGTCCGTCTGTCAATGCAGGTTTTGACCTTTACCAAAGGAATGGATGATCCCTGTGTACAATGCAGGCGTTGACCTTTACCTATGGAATGGATGATCACTCTGTGCAATGAATATGTTGACCTTTACCTAAGGAATATATGACACCTCTGTGCAATGCAGTTGTTTACCTTTAGCTAAGGAATGGATGATCCCTCTGTTCAATGCAGGTGTTTACCGTTACAAAAGTTATGGATGTACTCTGCGTGCAATGCAGGTGTTTACCTTTACATAAGGAATGGATGATCCCTCTGGTCCAGGCAGGTGTTGACCTTTACCTAAGGAATGGATGATCCCTCTGTTCAATGAAGGTGTTTAACATTATCTAAGGAATGGATGATCCCTCTGTGCATTGCAGGTGTTTACTTGTTCACCTTTACATAAGGAATGGATGATCCTTCTGGGCCAGGCAGGTTTTGACCTTTACCTAAGGAATGGATGATCCCTCTGTTTTTTGTAGCTGTTTAGTATTACCAAAGGAATGGAAGATCTCTATGTTCAATGCTGGTGTTTACCTTTACCTAAGGAAGGCATGATCCCTCTGTTCAATGCAGGTGTTTACAGTTACCTAAGGAATGGATGATCCCTCTGTGCAATCCAGTTTTTTACCTTTACCCAAGGAATGTATGATCCCTCTGTTCAGTCCAGGTGTTTACCTTTACCTAAGGAATGGATGATCCCTCTGTTAAATGAAGGTGTTTACCATTATCTAAGGAATGGATGATCCCAGTGTTCAATGCAGGTGTTTACAGATACCTATGGAATGGATTATCCTTCTGTGCAAACATGTGTTTACCTTTACATACGGGACAGATGATCCCTCTGTGCAATGCAGGTGTTTCCTTTACCTAAGTAATGGGATGATCCCTCTGTGCAATGCAGGTGTTGATCTTAACCTAGAGGAATAGATGTTCCCTCGGTTCAATTCAGGTTTTCAAGGTTATCTAAGGAATGGATGAACCCTCTGTTCAATGCAGGTGTTTACCGTTACCTACGGAATGGATGACACCTCAGTACAACGCAGGTGTTTACCTTTACCTAAAGAAGGTTGATCCCTCTGTTCAACGCAGGTTTGTACCTTTACTTAAGGAAAGCATGATCCCTCTGTGCAATGCAGGTGTTTACCCTTACCTAAGGAATGGATGTTCCCTCTGTGCATTGCAGGTGTTTACCCTTACCTAAGGAATGTACCATCGCTCTGTGCATTGCAGGTGTTCACATTTACCTTAGGAATGGATGATCTCTCAGTGCAAGTCAGGTGTTAACCTTTACCTAAGGAATGGATGATCCCTCTGTGCAATGCAGGTGTTCACCTCTTACCTAAGGAATGGATGACCCCTCTGTGCAAGGAAGGGGTTTTACTTTACCTAAGGAATTTATGATCACTCTGTTCAATGCAGGTGTTAACATTTATGTAAGGAATGGGATGATCCCTCTGTGTATTGCATGTGTTTACTATTACCTAAGGATTGGAACATGCCTATGTTCAATGCTGGTATTTACATTTACCTAAGGAAAGGATGATTCCTCTGTGCAATGCAGGTGTATATCTTTACCTAATGAATGGAAGATCCCTCTGTGCCATGCAGGTGTTGTCCTTTACGTAAGGAAAGGATGTCCCTTCTGTTCAATGCAGGTGGTGACCTTTACATAAGGAATGGATGATCCCTCTGTTCAATGCAGGTATTGATCTTTACCTAAGGAATGCAAGATTCCTCTGTACAGTGCAGGTGTTGACGTTTACATAAGGAATGAATGATCCCTCTGTTCAATGCAGGTTTTGACCTTTATCTGAGGAATGGATGATCCCTCTGTACAATGCAGATGTTTTCATTTACCTGTGGAATGGATAATCCTCAGTGCAATGTAGGTGATTACATTTACCTAAGGAATGGATGATCCTTCTGTGCAATTCATGTGTTTATCTTAACCTAAGGAATGGAATGATCCCTCTGTGCAATGCAGGTGTTGATCTTTACCTAATGAATAGATGATCCTCAGTTCAATGCAGTTGTTTACTGTTACATAAGGAATGGATGATTCCTCTGTGCAATGCAGATGTTTACCCTTACCTAGGAAATGGATGATCCCCTGTGCACTGCAGGTATTTACCTTTACCTAATGAATCGATGATTCATCTGTACATTGCAGGTGCTTACCTTTACCTAAGGAATGGATGATCCTTCTGTGCAATGCTGGTGCTTACCTTTACCTTAGCAATGGGATGATCGCTCTGTGCAATGCAGGTGTTGAACTTTACCAAAGGTATAGATGATCCCTTTGTTCAATGCAGGGTTTACCATTATCTGAGGAATGGATGATCCCGTCTGTTCAATGCTGGTGTTTTCATTTACGTAAGGAATGGATGATCCGTCAGTGCAATGCAGGTGATTACATTTTACCTAAGGAATGGATGATCCCTCTTTGCAATGCATGTGTTTATCTTTACCTAAGGAATGGGATGATCCTCTGTGCAATGCAGGTGTTTATCTTTACCTAAGGAATAGATGATCCCTCTGTTGAATGCAGTTGTTTACTGTTACATAAGGAATGGATGATTCCTCTGTGCAATGCAGATGTTTACCCTTTACCTAGGGAATTGATGATCCCTCTGTGAACAGCAGGTGTTTACCTTTACCTAAGGAATGGAGGATTCATCTGTGCATTGGAGGTGTTTTACTATTACCTAAGGAATGGAAGAATCCTCTGTTCAATTAAGGTGTATTCCTTTCACTAAGGAATCGGTGCAACCTATGTTCAATGCAGGTGTTTACCTTTACCAAAGGAATGGATGTTCCTGTGTGCAATGCAGGTGTTAACATTTACATAAGGAATGGATGATCCCTCTGGGCAGGCATTGTTGACTTTAACTAAGAAATGGATGATCCCTCTGTCCACTCAGGTGTTCACCTTTACCTTAGTAATGGATGATCACTCTGTACATTGCAGCTGTTTAATATTACCTAGGAATGGATGATCCCTCTGATGAATGCAGGTGTTTACATTTAACAAAGGAATGGACGTTCCATGTGTGCAATGCAGATGTTTAACTGTATATAAGGAATGGATGATCCCTCTGAGCCAGGCTGGTGTTGACCTTTACCTAAGTAATGGATGATCACTCTGTGCATTGCAGGTGTTTACATTTGCCTTAGGAATGGATGATTCTTGTGTGCATGGCAGGTGTTTACCTTTACGTAAGGAATGGATTATCCTTCTATTCAATGCAGGTGTTTACGTTTATGTAAGGAATGGGATGATCCCTCTGTGCTTTGCAGGTGTTTACTATTACCTAAGGAATGGGTTGATCCCTCTGTTCAATACTTTTTCTCAAAAAATGGATGATAACTCTGTTCAACTCAGGTGTTTACCTTTACCTAAAGAAGTACGATCCCTCTTTTCAATGCAGGTTTCTATCTTTACGTAAGGAATGGATGATCCCTCTGTTCAATGCAGGTGTTTACCCTTACCAAAGGAATGGATGATCCCTCTGTTCAATGCAGGTGTTTACATTTACCTAAGGAAGGGATGATCCCTCTATGCATTGCATGTTTATACTATTACCTAAGGAAGAAAAGATCCCTCTGTTCAATGCAAGTGTTTACCTTGACTTAAGGAATTGATGATCCCTATGTTCAATGCAGGTGTTTACCTTTCCCAAGTAAGGGATGTTCCCTGTGTGCAATGCAGGTGCTTACCTTTATATAAGGAATGGATGTTCCCTCTGAGAAGGTAGGTGCTGACCTTTACCTAAGGAATAGATGATTCCTCTGTGCAATTCAGGTGTTGACCTTTAACTTAGGAATGGATGATCCCTCTGTGCATTGCCGGTGTTTACTATTACCGCAGGAATGTAAGATGCCTATGTTCAATGCAGGTGTTTACCTTTACCTAAGGACAGGATGATTCCTCTGTGCAATGGAGGTATTTATCTTTACTTAATGAATGGATGATCCCTCTGTGCAATGCAGGTTTTGATCTTTACTTAAAGTATTGATGATCCCTATGTTCAATGCAGGTGTTTACCATTACCTAAGGAATGGATTATCCCTCTTTTCAATGCAGTTGTTTACCATTATCTAAGGAATGAATGATCCCTCTGTTCAATGTAGGTGTTTACACTTACGTAAGGAATGGGTTATCCCTCTGTGCAATGCTGGTGTTTACCTTTACCTAAGGAATGGATGATCCCTCTGTTCAATGCACGTGTTTACCATTATCTAAGGAATGAATGATCCCTCTGCTCAATGCAGGTGTTTGTATTCCCCCAAGTAATGAATGATCCCTCTGTGCAATGAAGGAGTTTACCGTTACCTACGGAATGGATGACACCTCTCTACAAAGCAGGTGTCTACCTTTACCTAAAGAAGGATGATCCCTCTGCTCAAGGCAGGTTTGTACCTTTACTTAAGGAAAGCATGATCCCTTTGTGCAATGCAGGTGTTTACCCTTACCTAAGGAAAGGAAGATCGCTCTCTGCATTGCAGATGTTCAACTTTACCTAAGGAATGGATGATTCCGCTGTGCAATGCAGGTGTTGTCCATTACATAAGGAATTTATGATCCTTCTGGTTCAGGTTTTGACCTGTGGATGATCCTCTGTTCAATGTAGTTGTTGATCATTACCTAAGGAATGGATGATCCCTCTGTCAATGCAGGTGTTGTCCTTTACCTAAGGAATGGATGATCCTGTGTACAATGCAGGTTGACCTTTACCTATGGAATGGATGATCACTCTGTGCAATGAATATGTTGACCTTTACCTAAGGAATATATGACACCTCTGTGCAATGCAGTTGTTTACCTTTAGCTAAGGAATGGATGATCCCTCTGTTCAATGCAGGTGTTTACCGTTACAAAGGTTATGGATGTACTCTGCGTGCAATGCAGGTGTTTACCTTTACATAAGGAATGGATGATCCCTCTGGTCCAGGCAGGTGTTGACCTTTACCTAAGGAATGGATGATCCCTCTGTTCAATGAAGGTGTTTAACATTATCTAAGGAATGGATGATCCCTCTGTGCATTGCAGGTGTTTACTTGTTCACCTTTACATAAGGAATGGATGATCCTTCTGGGCCAGGCAGGTTTTGACCTTTACCTAAGGAATGGATGATCCCTCTGTTTTTTGTAGCTGTTTAGTATTACCAAAGGAATGGAAGATGGCTATGTTCAATGCTGGTGTTTACCTTTACCTAAGGAAGGCATGATCCCTCTGTTCAATGCAGGTGTTTACAGTTACCTAAGGAATGGATGATCCCTCTGTGCAATCCAGTTTTTTACCTTTACCCAAGGAATGTATGATCCCTCTGTTCAGTGCAGGTGTTTACCTTTACCTAAGGAATGGATGATCCCTCTGTTAAATGAAGGTGTTTACCATTATCTAAGGAATGGATGATCCCAGTGTTCAATGCAGGTGTTTACAGATACCTATGGAATGGATTATCCTTCTGTGCAAACATGTGTTTACCTTTACATACGGGACAGATGATCCCTCTGTGCAATGCAGGTGTTTTCCTTTACCTAAGTAATGGATGATCCTCTGTGCAATGCAGGTGTTGATCTTAACCTAGAGGAATAGATGTTCCCTCGGTTCAATTCAGGTTTTCAAGGTTATCTAAGGAATGGATGAACCCTCTGTTCAATGCAGGTGTTTACCGTTACCTACGGAATGGATGACACCTCAGTACAACGCAGGTGTTTACCTTTACCTAAAGAAGGTTGATCCCTCTGTTCAACGCAGGTTTGTACCTTTACTTAAGGAAAGCATGATCCCTCTGTGCAATGCAGGTGTTTACCCTTACCTAAGGAATGGATGTTCCCTCTGTGCATTGCAGGTGTTTACCCTTACCTAAGGAATGAACGATCTCTCTGTGCATTGCAGGTGTTCACATTTACCTTAGGAATGGATGATCTCTCAGTGCAAGTCAGGTGTTGACCTTTACCTAAGGAATGGATGATCCCTCTGTGCAATGCAGGTGTTCACCTCTTACCTAAGAAATGGATGACCCCTCTGTGCAAGGCAGGGGTTTTACTTTACCTAAGGAATTTATGATCACTCTGTTCAATGCAGGTGTTAACATTTATGTAAAGAATGGTGTGATCCCTCTGTGTATTGCATGTGTTTACTGTTACCTAAGGATTGGAACATGCCTATGTTCAATGCTGGTTTTTACATTTACCTAAGGAAAGAATGATTCCTCCGTGCAATGGAGGTGCATATCTTTACCTAATGAATGGAAGATCCCTCTTGCAATGCAGGTGTTGTCCTTTACTTAAGGAATGGATGATCCTTCTGTTCAATGCAGGTGTTGACCCTTACATAAGGATTGGATGATCCCTCTGTGCAATGCAAGTGTTGATCTTTACCTAAGGAATGCAAGATCCCTCTATACAGTGCAGGTGTTGACGTTTACATAAGGAATGAACGATCCCTCTGCTTAATGCAGGTTTTGATCTTTACCTAAGGAATTGATGATTCCTCTGTGCAATGCAGGTGTTCACTTCGTACCTAAGGAATGGATGATCCCTCTGTGCAAGGCAGGTGTTTGTGTTTACCTAAGGAATGGATGATCCTTCAGTTCAATGCAGGTGCTTAAGTTTATGTAAGGAATGGGATGATTCCTTTGTGCATTGGAGGTGTTTACCATTACCTAAATAATGGAAGATGCCGATGTTCAATGCTGGTGTTTACCTTTACATAAGGAAAGGATGATTCCTCTGTGCAGTGGAGGTGTTTATCTTTACCTAATGAATGGAAGACGCCTCTGTGCAATGCTGGTGTTGTCCTTCACCTAAGGGATTGAAGATCCTTCTGTGCAATGCAGATTTTGAACTTTACTTAAGGAATGGATGGTCCCTCTGTGAAATGCAGGTGTTGATCTTTACCTAAGGAATAGATGATCCCTCGGTTCAATGCAGGTATTTACCGTTATCTAAGAATGGATGATTCCTATGTTCAACGCAGGTGTTTGCCAATACTTAAGGAATGGATGATCCGTCTGTGCAATGAGAGGTGTTGATCTTTACCAGAGGAATGGATGATCCCTCTGTACAATGCAAGTGTTTACCTTTACCTAATGAATGGGATGATCCCAGTGTGCAATGCAGGTGTTGATCTTTACCTAAGGAATATATGATCCCTCTGTCGAATGCAGGTGTTTATCGTTATCTAAAGAATGGATGATCCATCTTCTCAATGCAGGTGTTTACCTTTGCCTAAGGAATGGATGATACCTGTGTTCAACCCAGGTGTTTACCTTTACATGAGGAAGGATGATCCCTCTGTTCAACGCAGGTTTCTACCTTTGCTTAAGGAATGGATGATCCCTCTGTGCAATGCAGGTGTTAATATTACCTAAGGAATGGAAGATCCCTCTGATCAATGCACGTTTTTACCATTACCAAAGGAATGGATCTTACCTGTGTGAAATGCAATGTAACCTTTCCATAAGGAATGGATGATCCTTCTTGGCCAGGCAGGTGTTGACCTTTACCTAAGGAATTTATGAACTCTCTGTGAAATGAAATTATTTTCCTTTACCTAAGGAATGGATGATCCCTCTGTAAAATGCAGGTGTTGTCCTTTACACAAGGAATGGATGATCTGTCTGTGCAACTCAGGTGTTTACCTTTCCCTAAGGAATGGATGATCCCTCTGTTCATTGCAGGTGTTTACTATTACCTAAGGGATGAAAGATCCCTCTGTTCAATGCTGGTGTTTACCTTTACAAAAGGAATGGATGTTCTCTGTGTGCAATGCAGCTGTTTACCTTTATATAAGGAATGGATGATCCCTCCCGGCCAGGCAGGTGTTGACCTTTACCTAAGGAATGGATAATCTCTCTGTGCAATGCAGGTGTTGACCATTACCTAAGGAATGGATGATCCCTCTGTGCAATGCAGGTGTTGATCTTCACCTAAGGAATAGATGATCCGTCTGTTCAATTCAGGTGCTTACCCTTATCTAAGGAATGGATGATCCCTCTGTTCAATACAGGTGTTTACAGTTACCTAAGGAATGGATGATCCCTCTGTGCAATTCAGCTTTTTAGCTTTCCCTAAGGAATGGATGATGCCTCTGTGCATTGCAGGTGTTCATATTTGTTTTAGGAATGGATGATCCCTCTGTGCAGTGCAGGTGTTTACTATTACCTCAGGAATGAAAGATCCCTCTTTTCATGCAGGTGTTTAGCTTTACAAAAGTCATGGATGTTTTCTGTGTGCAATGTAGGTGTTTACCTTTACAAAAGGAATGGATGTTCTCTGTGTGCAATGTAGGTGTTAACTTTACATAATACATGGATGATCCTTCTGTGCAATGCAGGTGTTGACCATTACCTATGGAATGGGTGATCCCTCTGCTCAATGCAGGTGTTTACCGTTATCTAAGGAATGGATGATCCCTCTGTGCAATGCAGGTGTTGAACTTTACCTGAGGAATAGATGATCCCTCTGTTCAATGCAGGTGTTTACCGTTATCTTAGGAATGGATGATCCCTCTCTTTAATGCAGGTGTTTACTGTTACCTAAGGAATGGATGATACCTCTGCAATGCAGTTGTTTATTAATACTTAAGGAATGGAAAATGGCTATGTTCAATGCTGTTGTTTACATTTATCTAAAAAAAGGATGATTCCTCTGTGTAATGGAGGTGTTTATATTTACCTTGTGAATGGAAGATCCCTCTATGCAATGGAGGTGTTGTCCTTTTCCTAAGGAATGGATGACATTCTGTGCAATGCAGATGTTGAACTTTACTTAAGGAATCGATGATCCCTCTGTGCAATGCAGGTGTTGATCTTTACCTAAAGAATAGACTATCCCTCTCTTCAACGCAGGTGTTTACCGTTATCTAAGGAATGGATGACCTTCTGTGCAAAGCAGGTGTTTATCTTTACCTAATGAATGGCATAAATCCTCTGTGCAATACAGGTTTTGATCTTTAACTAAGAAATAGATGATCCCTCTGTTCAATGCAAGTGCTTACCCTTATCTAAGGAATGGATGATCCCTCTGTTCAAGGCAGGTGTTTACAGTTACCTAAGGAATGGATGATCCCTCTATGCAATGCAGGTTTCAGCTTTCCCTAAGTAATGGATGATGCCTCTGTGCATTGCAGGTGTTTATATTTGTCTTAGGAATGGATGGTCCCTCTGTGAAGTGCAGGTGTTTACTATTACGTCAGGAATGAAAGATCCCTCTGTTCAATGCCGGTGTTTATCTTAATAAAAGGAATGGATGTTTTCTGTGTGCAATGTACGTGTTTACCTTTACAAAAGGAATGGATGTTCTCTGTGTGCAATGTTGGTGTTTACCTTTGCATAAGACATGGATGATCATTCTGTGCAATGCAGGTGTTGAGCATTACCTGAGGAATGGATGATCCCTTTGTTTAATGCAGGTGTTTACGATTACCTAAGGAATGGATGATCCCTCTGTGCAATGCAGGTGTTTACCTTTATCTAAGGAATGGATGATCCCTCTGTGCAATGCAGATGTTTACCTTTATCTAAGGATTGGATGATCCCTCTGTGCATTGCAGGGGATTACTATTATGCAAGGAATGGAAGATCCCTCTGTTCAATGCAGGTGTTTCCCTTAACCAAAGGAATGGATGTTCCCTGTGAGCAATGCATGTGTTTACCATTACATAAGGAATTTATGATACCTCTGGGTCAGGCAGGTGTTGAACTTTAACTAAGGAATGGATGATACCATTTTGAAATGCAGTTGTTGATCTTTACCTAAGGAATAGATGATCCCTCTGTTCAATGCAGGTGTTGATCTTTACTTAAGAATAGATGATCCCTCTGTGCAAGGCAGGTGTTTACCTTTACCTAAGGAATGGATGATCCCTCTTTTCCATTCTGGCGTTCACTTTTATATAAGTAATGGCATGATACCTCTGTGCATCGCAGGTGTTTTCTATTACCTAAGGAATGGAAGAAGCCTATGTTCAATGCTGATGTTTACCTTTACCTAAGGAAAGGATGATTCCTCTGTGTAATTGAGGTGTTTATCTTTACCTAATGAATGGAAGACCACTCTGTGTATTGCAGGTGTTGTCCTTTACCTAAGGAATGGATTATCCTTCGGTGCAATGCAGGTGTTGACCTTTACCTACTGTATGGATGATCCCTCTGTAAAATGCAGGTTTGAATCATTACCTAAGGAATACATGACCTATACATAAGGAATGGATGATCTCTCTATTCAATGCAGGTGTTGATGTTTACATAAGGAATGGATGGTCCCTCTGTGCAATGCAGTTTTTCACCTCTTACCTAAGGAATGGATGACCCCTCTGTGCAAAGCAGGTGTTTACCTAATGAATGGATGATCCCTCTGTTCAATTCAGTTGTTTACGTTTATATAAGGACTGGGATGATCCCTCTGTGCATTGCAGGTATTTAGTATTCCGTAAGGAATGGAAGATGCCTATGTTCAATGCTGGTGTACACCTTTACCTAGGAAAGGATGATTCCTCTGTGTAATGGAGGTGTTTATCTTTACCTAAAGAATGGAAGATCCCTCTGTGCAATGCAGGTATTGTCCTTTACCTAAGGAATGGATGACCCTTCTGTGCAATGCAGGTGTTGATCTTTACCTAAGGAATACATGATATCTCTGTTCAATGCAGGTGTTTACCATTATCTAAGGAATGGAGGATCCCTCTGTTCAATGCAAGTGTTTACCACTACCTAAGGAATGGATGATCCCTCTGTGTAATGCAGGTGTTTAACTTTACCTAAGGAGCAGGTCATCCCACTGTGCAATGGGGGTGATTGCCATTATCTAAGGAATGGAGGATCCCTCTCTTCAATGCAGTTGTTTACAGTTACGTAAGGAATGGATGATCCCTCTGTGCAATGCAGGTGTTGATCTTACATAAGGAATGGATGATCCCTCTGTGCAATGCAGGTGTTTACAATTACCTAAGGAATGGGATGATTCCTTGGTGCAATTCAGGTGTTGAACTTTACCTAAGGAATAGATGATCCCTCTATTCAATGCAGGTTTTTACCTTTATCTAAGCAATGGATGATCCCTCTGTTCAATGCAGGTGTTTACAGTTACCTAAGGAATGGATGATCACTCTGTTCAATGCAGGTGTTTACCTTTACCTAAGAAATGAATGAACCCCCTATGCAATGCAGGTGTTTACATTTATATCAGGAATGGGATTATCCCTTTGTGCAATGCAGGTGTTGATCTTTACCTAAGGAATAGATGACCCCTCTGTTCAATGCAGGTGTTTACTGTTATCTAAGGATTGGATGATCCCTCTGTGCAATGCAGTTGTTTAACTTTACCTAAAGCATAGATGATCCCTCTGTTCAATGTAGGTGTTTACTGTTATCTAAGGAATGGATGATCCTTTTTTTCAATGCACTTGTTTACGTTTATGTACAGAGTGGGATGATCCCTCTGTGCGTTGCAGGTGTTTACTGTTACCTAAGGAATGGAAGATGCCTATGTTTAATGCTGGTGTTTACCTTTACTTGAGGAATGGATGATTCCTCTTTGCAATATCAGTGTTTAACTTTTCATAAGGATTGGATGATCCCTCTGTTCAATGCAGGTGTTAATCGTTAGCTAAGGAATGGATGATACCTCTGTTCAACGCAGGTGTTTACCTTTACCTAAAGAAGGATGATCCCTCTGTTCAACACAGGTTTCTACCTTTACTTTCAGAATGGATGATCCATCTGTGCAATGCAGGTGTTTACCCTTATCTAAGGAATGGATGATCCCTCTGTGCATTGCAGGTGTTTACTATTACATATGGAATGGAAGATCCCTCTGCTCAATGCAGGTGTCGACCTTTACCTAAGAAATGGATATTCCCTCTGTGCATTGCAGGTGTTTACTATTACCTAAGGAATGGAAGATGCCTCTGGTCAATGCAGGTGTTTACCTTTACATAAGGAATGGATGATCCCTCTAGGCCTCGCAGGTGTTGACCTTTACCTAAGGAATGGATGATCCTTTTTTTCAATGCACTTGTTTACATTTATGTACAGAGTGGGATGATCCCTCTGTGTGTTGCAGGTGTTTACTGTTACCTAAGGAATGGAAGGTGCCTATGTTCAATGATGGTGTTTACCTTCACTTGAGGAATGGATGATTCCTCTTTGCAATGCAAGTGTTTAACTTTTCATAAGGAATGGATGATCCCTCTGTTCAATGGAGGTGTTAATCGTTACCTAAGGAATGGATGATACCTCTGTTCAACGCAGGTGTTTACCTTTACCTAAAGAAGGATGATCCCTCTGTTCAACACATTTTTCTACCTTTACTTTCAGAATGGATGATCCATCTGTGCAATGCAGGTGTTTACCCTTATCTAAGGAATGGATGATCCCTCTGTGCATTGCAGGAGTTTACTATTACATATGGAATAGAAGATCCCTCTGTTCAATGCAGGTGTTTACCTTTACCTAAGAAATGGATGATCCCTCTGTGCATTGCAGGTGTTTACTATTACCTAAGGAATGGAAGATGCCTCTGGTCAGTGCAGGTGTTTATCCTTACATAAGGAATGGATGATCCCTCTAGGCCTTGCAGGTGTTGACCTTTACCTAAGGAATGGATAATCCCTCTGTGCAATGCATGTGTTCACCTCTTACCTAAGGAATGGATGATCCCTCTGTGTAAGGCAGGTTTTTACTTTTAGGTAAGGAATGTAATGATACCTCTGTGAATTGCAGGTGTTTACTATTACCTAAGGAATGTAAGATACCTATGTTCAATGCTGGTGTTTACCTTTACCTCAGGTGTTGAGTTTTACCTGAAGTGTAGATGATCCTTCTGTTCAATACAGGTGTTTACAGTTATCTAAGGAATGGAAGATCCCTCTGTTCAATTCAGGTGTTTACCATAACGAAAGGAATGGATGATCCCTCTGTGCAATGCAGGTGTTTAACATTACCTAAGGATTGGATGATCCCCCTGTGCAATGCACGTGTTTAACTTAACATAAGGAATGGGATGTTCCCTGTGTGCAATGCAGGTGTTGATCTTTACCTAAGGAATAGATGAGCACTCTGTTCAATGCAGGTGTTTACCGTTATGTAAGGAATGGATGATACCTCTGTGCAATGCAGGGGTTGATATTTACCTAAGGATTAGATGATACCTCTGTTTAATGCAGGCTTTTACAGTTATCTAAGGAATCAATGATACGTCTGATCAATGCTTGTGTTTAACCATTAATTAAGGAGAGGATTATCCCTCTGACCAATGCAGGTGTTTACCTTTACCTGAGAAATAGATGATCCCTCTGTTCAATGCAGGTGTTTACCATTATCTAACGAATGGATGATCTCTGATCAATGCAGGTTTTTACCATTACCTAAGGAATGTGTGATCCCTCTGTACATTGAAGGTGTTTACATTTACTTTAGGAATGGAGGATCCCTCTGTGCATTGCAGGTGTTTAGTATTACCTAAGGATTGGAAGATCCCTCTGTTCAATGTAGGTGTTTCCCTTTACCAAAGGAATGGATATTCCCTGTGTGCAGTGCATGTTTTTACCATAACATAAGGAATGTATTATACCTCTGGGCCAGGCAGGTGTTGAACTTTACCTAAGGAATGGATGATACCTCTGAGAAATGCAGGTATTGATCTTTACCTAAGGAATAGATGATCACTCCGTTCAATGCAGGTGTTGACCTTTACCTAAAGGATAGATGATCCCTCTGTTCAAGGCAGTTCTTTACCTTCACCTAAGGAATGGATTATCCCTGTTTTCCATGCAAGTGTTTACTATTATATAAGGAATGGGATGATCTCTCTGTGCATTGCAGGTGTTTTGTATTACCTAAGGAATGGAAGAAGCCTATGTTCAATGCAGGTGTTTACCTTTACCTAAGGAAAGGATGATTCCTCTGTGCACTGGATTTGTTTATCTTTACTTAATGAATAGAAGACCCCTCTGTGTATTGCAGGTGATATCCTTTACCTAAGGAATGCATGATCCTTCGGTGCAATGCAGGTGTTGACCTTTACCTACGGTATGGATGATCCCTCTCTGCAATGCAGGTGTTTATGTTTACCTAAGGAATGGGATGATCCTTCTGTGCAATACAGGTATTGAACTTTACCTAATAATAGATGATCCTTCTGTTCAATGCAGGTGTTCACCGTTATCTAAGGAATGTATGATCCCTCTGTTCAATGTAGGTGTTTACAGTTACCTAAGGAATGAATGATCCCACTGTGCAATGCAGTTGTTTACCTTTAACAAAGGAATGGATGTTCCCTGTGTTCAATGCATGTATTTACAGTTACATAAGGAATGAATGATCCCTCTGGGCAAGGCAGGTGTTGACCTTTACCTAAGGAATTGATGATCCCTCTGTGAAATGCAGGTCTTGACCTTTACCTAAGGAATAGATGATCCCTCTGTTCCATGCAGGTGTTTACGTTTATGTAAGGAATGGGATGATCCTCTGTGCGATTTCAGGTGTTTACTATTACCTAAGGAATGGAAGAAACCTATGTTCAATGCTGGTGTTTACCTTTACCTAAGGAATGGATGATACTTCTGTGCAATGCAGGTGTTGACCTTTACATAAGTAATGGCTGATACCTGTGTGCAATGCAGGTGTTTACCATTACTTAAGGAATGGATGATTCCTCTGTGCAATGCATGTGTTTACAGTTTTGTCAGGAATGGGATGATCCCTTTGTTCAATGCAGGTGTTTACCTTTACCTAAAGAATGGATGATACCTCTGTTCAACGCAGGTGTTTACCTTTACCTAACGAAGGATGTTCAACGCAGGTTTCTACATTTATTTACGGAATTGTTCATCCCTCTGTGCAATACAGGTGTTTACAAAAACGTAAGGAATTGATGATCCCTCTGTGCAATGCAGGTGTTTACATTTACCTTAGGAATGGATGATACCTCTGTGCATTGCAGGTGTTTACTATTACCTAAGGAATGGAAGACCCGTCTGTTTGATGCAAATGCTTACCTTTACATAAGGTATCGATCATCCCTCTGGGCCAGGCAGGTGTTGACCTTTACCTAAGGAATGGGTGAACCCTCTGTGCAATGCAGGAGTTGACCTTTACCTAAGGAATGGAAGGTGCAGGTGTTTACATTTATGTAAGGAATGGGATGATCCCTCTCTGCATTGCAGGTGTTTGCTATTACCTAAGTAATGGAAGAAACCTATGTTAAATGCTGATGTTTACTTTTACCTAAGGAAAGGATGATTCCTCTGTGCAATGGAGGTGTTTGTATTTACCTAATGAATGGAATATCCCTCTGTGTATTGCAGGTGTTGCCCTTTACCAAAGGAATGGATGATCCTTCTCTGCAATGCCACTGTTGACCTTTACCTAAGGAATAGATAATCCCTTTGTTCAATGCAGGTGTTTACTATTACCTAAGGAATGGATGATCCCTCTGTGATATGCATGTGTTTACCATTACCTAAGGAATGGCTGACCTCTCTATGCAATGCAGGTGTTTACCTTGCCCTAACGAATGGGATGATGCCCTTCTGCAATGAAGGTGTTGATCTTTACATAAGGAGTATATGATCCCTCTGTTAAAAGCAGGTGTTTAAGGTTATCTAAGGAATGGATGATCCCTTTGTTCAATGCAGTTGTTTACGTTTATATGAGGAGTGGTATGACCCCTCTGTGCATTGCAGGTATTTACTATTGCCTAAGGAATGGAAGATGCCTATATTCAATGCTGGTGTTTACCTTTACCTGAGGAATGGATGATCCCTTTGTGCAATGCAGGTGTTTCCTTTACCTGAGGAATGGATGATTCCTCTGTTCAATGCAGGTGCTTAACTTTACCTAAGGAATTGGATGATTCTCCTGTGCCATGCAACTGTTGAGCTTTACCTAAGGAATACATGATTTCTCTGTTCAACGCAGGTGTTTACCTAAAGAAAGATGATCCCTCTCTTCAACACAGGTTACTCCCTTCACTTAAGGAATGGATGATACCTCTGGGTAATGCAGGTGTTTTCCCTTACCTAAGGAATGGATGATCTCTCTGTGCATTGCAGGTGTTGATCTTTACCTCAGGAGCAGGTGATCCCTCTGTGGTGATTGCCATTATCTAAGGAATGTAAGGTCCCTCTGTTGAATGCAGTTGTTTACCAGAACCTAAGGAATGGATGATACCTCTGTGCAATGCTTGTTTTCACCTCTTACCTAAGGAATGGATGATCCCTCTGTGCAAGGCAGGTTTTTACCTAAAGAATGGATGATCCATCTTTTCCATGCAGGTGTTTACGTTTATGTAAGGAATGGGATGATCCCTCTGTGCATTGCAGGTGTTTACTATTACCTAAGGAACAGAAGATACCTATGTTCAACGCTGGTGTTTACCTTTACCTAGGAAGGGATGATTCCTCTGTGTAATGCAGGTGTTTATCTTTACCTAATGAATGAAAGATCCCTCTGTGCAACGCAGGTATTGTCCTTTATCTATGGAATGGATGATCCTTCTGTTGAATGCAGGTGTTGATCTTTACCTAAGGAAAAGATGTTCCCTCTGTTCAATGCAGGTGTTTACCATGATCTAAGGAATGGATGATCCCTCTGTTCAATGCAGGTGTTTACAGTTACGTAGGGAATGGTATGATTCCTCTGTGCAATGCAGGTGTTGATCCTTACCTAAGGAATAGATGATCCCTCTATTCAATGCAGGTGTTTAATGTTATCTAAGGAATAGATGATCCCTCTTTTCACTACAGGTGTTTACCATTACATAAGGAATGGATCATCGCTCTGTGCAATGCAGATGTTGAACTTTACCTAAGGAATAGATGAACCCTCTGTTCAATGCAGGTGTTTATGGTTATATGAGTAATGGATGATCCCTCTGTCAATGCAGGTGTTTACCTTTACTTAAGGAATGGAGGACCCTCTGTGCAATGCAGGTGTTGATCCTTACCTAAGAAATAGATGATCCCTCTGTTCAATGCAGGTGTTTAATGTTATCTAAGGAATAGAGGATCCCTCTGATCTATACAGGTGTTTACCATTATCTAAAGAATGAATGATCCCTCTGTTCAATGCAGGGGTTTACAGTTACCTAAGGATTGGAGGATCCTACTTTGCAATGCAGGTGTTTACCTTTACCTAAGGAATGGATGATCACTCTGGGAAATAAAGGTGGTTACCTTTACCTAAGGAATGGGATGATCCTTCTGTGCAATGCAGGTGTTGATCTTTACCTAAGGAATAGATGATCCCTCTGTTAAATGCAAGGACTTTACTGTTACATATGGAAATGATCATCTCTCTGTTCAATGCAGGTGTTTACAGTTACCTAAGAAATGGATGATCCCTCTGTGCAATGCAGTTGTTGATGTTTACCTAAGGAATAGATGAGCCCTTTTTTCAATGCAGGTGTTTAGAGTTACCTAAGGAATGGGTGAACTCTCTGTGCAATGCAGGTGTTTATCTTTACCTAAGGAATGAATGATCCCTCTGTGCAATGCAGGTGTTTACCGTTATCTAAGGAATGGATTATCCCTCTGTTCAATGCAGGTGTTTACCATTACATAAGGAATGGATGATCCCTCTGTGCAATGCAGGTGTTGTTCTTTACATAAGGAATAGATGAGCTCTCTGTTCAATGCAGGTCTTTACTGTTATCTAAAGAATGGATGATCTCTCTGTTCAATGCAGAGGTTTACAGCTACCTAAGGAATGGATGATCCGACTTTGCAATGCAGGTGTTTACCTTTACCTAAGGAATAGATGATCCCTCTGTTCAACGCAGGTGTTTACTGTTATCTAAGGAATAGATGATCCCTCTATTCAATGGAGGTGTTTACAACTACATAAGGAATGGATGACCCCTCTGTGCAATGCAGGTGTAGATCTTTACCTAAGAAATAAGGAATGGGATGATCCCTCTGTGCAATGCAGGTGTTGATATTTAACTAAGGAATAGATTATCCCTCTGTTCAATGCAGGTGTTTACCAATATCTAAGGAATGGATGATCCCTCTTTTCAATGCAGATGTTTATCATTACCTAAGGAATTGATGATCCCTCTGTGCAGTGCAGGTGTTGATATTTACCTAAGGGATAGATGAGCCCTCTGTTCAATGCAGGTCTTTACCGTTATCTAAAATACGGATCATCCCTCTGTTCAATGCAGAGGATTACAGTTACCTAAAGAATGTATGATCTGACTTTGCAATTAATGTGTTTACCTTTACTTAAGGGATAGATGAGCCCTCTTTTCAATTCAGGTGTTTATTGATACCTAAGGAATGGATTATCCCTCTATGCAATGCAGGTGTTTTCCTTTACCTAAGGCATGGTTGATCCCTCTGTGCAATGCAGGTGTGTACCTTTACCTAAGGAATGGGATGATCCCAATGTGCAATGCAGGTGGTGATATTTAACTAAGGAATGGATGATCCCTCTGGTCAATGCAGGTGTTTACCTTTACATAAGGAATGGATGATTCTTCTCTTCAACGCAGGTTACCTAAAGAAGGATGATCCCTCTATTAAACCCAGGTTTCTACCTTTACTGAATGTATGGATGATCTCTCTTTGCAATGCAGGTGTTTGCTATTACCTAAAGAATGAAAGATCCCTCAATGCAGGTGTTTACCGTTACAAAGTAATGGATGTTCTCCATGTGCAATGTAGGTGTTTACCTTTACATAAGGAATGGATGATCCCTCTGGGACAGGCAGGTGTTGCCCTTTAGTTAAGGAATGGATGTTCCTTCTGTGCATTGCAGATGTTTACTATTACTTAAGGAATAGATGATACCTATGTTCAATGCTGGTGTTTACCTTTTTTTGGAATGGATGATTCTTCTGTGCAATGCAGGTGTCGACCTTTACATAAGGAATGGCTGATCTCTTTGTACAATGCAGTTGTTTACCATTACCTAAGGAATGCATGATACCTCTGTGCAATGCAGGTGTTTACCTTTACCTAAGTAATGGATGATCCCTCTGTGCAATGCAGGTGTTGATCTTTACCTAAGGAATAGATGATCCCTCTGTTCAATATAGGTGTTTACCATTATCTTAGGAATGGACGATCCCTCTGTACAATGCAGGTGTTGATCTTTACATAATTTATAGATGTGCCCTCTTTTCAATGCAGGTGTTTGCTGATGTCTAAGGAATTGATGATCCCTCTGTTCAATGCATGTGTTTACAGTTACCTAAGGAATGGATGATCCCTCAGTGCAATGCAGGTGTTTATCTTTACCTAAGGAACGGATGATCCCTCTGTGCAATTCAGTGCAGGTGTTTACCATTACATAAGAAATGGATGATCACTCTGTGCAATGCAGGAGTTGATCTTTACCTAAGGAATAAATGAACCCTCTGTTAAGTGAAGGTGTTTACAGTTATCTACAGAATGGATGATCCCTCTGTTTAATGCAGCGGTTTACAGTTAACAAAGGCATGTATGATCCGACTTTGCAATGCAGATGTTTTCTTTTACCTAAGGAATAGATGAGACTTCTTTTCAATGCAGGTGTTTACTGATACCTAAGGAATGGATGATCAATCTTTGCAGTGCATGTGTTTATCATTACCTAAGGGAAGGGTGATCCCTCTGTGCAATCCAGCTGTTTACCATTACCTAAGGAATGCATGATCCCTCTGTGCAAAGCAGGTGTTTATCTTTACCTAAGCAATGGATTATCCCTCTGTGCAATGGAGGTGTTTAGCATTACCTAAGGAATGGATGATCCCTCTCTTCAATGCAGGTGTCCAAAGTTACCTAAGGAATAAATGAGCCCTCTGTTCAATGCATGTGTTTTTGGAGGTTTACAGTTACCTAAGGAATGGATGATCCGACATTGGAATGCAGGTGTTCACATTTACCTAAGGAATAGATGAACCCTCTTTTCAATGCAGGTGTTTACATTTACCTAAGGAATGGATGATCCCCCTGTGCAATGCATGTGTTTATCTTTACCTAAGGAATGGATGATCCCTCTGTGCAATGCTGGTGTTTACCTTTACCTAAGGAATGGGATGATCACTCTGTGCAATGCAGGTGTTGATCTTTAACTAAGGAATAAATGAGCCCTATTTTGAATGCAGGTGTTTACTGACATCTAAGGAATGGATGACCCCTTTGTTAAATTCAGTTGCATACAGTTACCTAAGGAATGGATGAACCCTCTGTGCAAGGAAGGTGTTTATATTAACCTATGGAATGGATGATCCCTCTGTGCAATGAAGGCGTTGATGTTTACCTAAGGAATATATGTACCATCTGTTCAATGCAGGTGTTTACCGTTATCTAAACAATGGATGATCCCTCTGTTCAAGGCAGAGGTTTACAATTACCAAAGGAATGGATGATGCGACATTGCACTGCAGGTGTTTACTTTTACCTAAGGAATAGATGAGCCTTCTTTTCAATGCAGGTGTTTACTGATACCTAAGGAATGGATGATCACTCTGTGCAATGCAGGTGTTTATTTTTACGGAAGGAATGGATGGTCCCTCTGTTCAATGCAGGTGTTTACCTTTACCTAAGAAACGGGATGATCCCTCTGTGCAATGCAGATGTTGATATTTAACTAGGGAATAGATGATCCCTCTGTTCAATGCTGGTGTTTACCATTATGTAAGGAATGGATGATCCCTCAGTTCAATGCAGGTGTTTACCTTTACATAAGGAATGGATGATACTTCTGTTCAAAGCACATATTTACCTTTACCTAAAGAAGGATTATCCCTCTGTTCAACCCAATTTTCGATCTTTACTTAAGGAATGGATGATTCCTCTGTTCAATGCAGGTTTTTACCTTTACCTAAGGAATGGATGATCCCTGTGTGAAATGCAGGTGTTTACTTTTATTTTAAGAATGGATGATCCTTCTGTGCATTGCCGGTGTTTCTATTACCTAATGAATGGGAGATCCCTCCGTTCAATGCAGGTGTTTACATTTACCAAAAGAATGGATGTTCCCTGTGTGCAATGCATGTGTATAACTTTACCTAAGGAATGGGATGAACCCTCTGTGCAATTCAGGTCTTTACCGTTATCTAAGTAATGGATGATCCCTCTGGTCAATGCAGGTGTTTAAAATAACATAAGGAATGGATGGTCCCTCTGTGCAATGCAGGTGTTCATCTTTAACTAAGGAATAAATGACCCTCTTTTCAATTTAGGTGTTTACAGACATCTGAGGAATGGATGATCCCTCTGTTCAATGCAGGTGTTGATCTTTACCTAAGGATTAGATGATACCTCTTTTAAATGCAGGTGTTTACCTTTACCTAAGAATTGGGATGAATCATCTGTGCAATGGAGGTGTTCACCATTAACTAAGGAATACATGATCTGTCTGTTCAATGCAGGTGTTCATAGTTACCTAAGGAATGGATGATCCCTCTGTGCTCTGCAGGTGTTTACCTTTACCTAAGGAATGGATGATCCCTCTGTGCAATGCAGCTGTTTACCTTTACCTAAGGAATGGATGATCCCTCTGTGCAATGCAGGTGTTTATCTTTACCTAAAGAATGGATGATCCCTCTGTTCCATGCAGATGTTTACAGTTACCTAAGGAATGGATGATCCCTCTGTACAATGCAGGTGTCGATGTTTACCTAAGGAATAGATGATCCCATTTTTCAATGCAGGTGTTTACTGACATCTAAGGAATGGATGACCCCTCTGTTCATTGCAGGTGCTTACAATTTCCTAAGGAATGGATGATCCCTCTGCGCAATGCAGGTGTTTATCTTTACCTAAAGAATGGATGACTCCTCTGTAAATACAGGTGTTTAGTATTATCTAAGGAAGGGATGATCCCTCTGTTCAATGCGGGTGTTTCCCGTTACCTAAGGAATTGATGATCCCTCTGTTCAATGCAGGTGTTTACCTTTACATAAGGAACGGATGATACTTCTATTCAAAGAAGGTGTTTACCTTTACCTAAAGAAGGATTATCCCTCTGTTCAACCCAGTTTTCTACCTTTAGTTAAGGAATGGTTTATTCCTCTGTTCAATGCAGGTTTTTACCTTTACCTAAGGAATTGATGATCCCTGTTTAATTTCAGGTGTTTACTTTTACTTTAGGAATGGGTGATCCTTCTGTGCATTGCCAGTGTTTCTATTACCTAATGAATGGGAGATCCCTCCATTCAATGCAGGTGTTTACATTTACCAAAGGAA
>JAEOAD010001469.1:0-126150 GCA_036365145.1 Orientallactaga sibirica | reverse complement strand
ATTACACAGTACAGTGTTTGGCAATGAAGACCTTTCTTTTCTAAGCAAACTACTTTATAAATGAAACGAATCTACTAAGTTGTACATCTTTGTAGGAAAGCATCTCATTATGAGAACAGAACTAGCTTATTTCACACTGTACAGTGTTCGGCAATGAAGGCCTTTGTTTTCTAAGCAAACTACTTTAGAAATGAAACGAATCTACTACGTTGTACATCTTGTACGACTGCAGAAACCAGGAAAGTATCTACTTGCTGCACTCAACATTCTTTCTGGGAAAGGAACTCATTCCGAGAACAGAACTACCTTATTTCACACAGTAAAGAGTTCGGGAATGAAGACCTTTGTTTTCGAAGCAAACTACATTAGAAATAAAATGAATCTACTAATTTGTACATATTGTTAGATTACACAAACCAGGAAAGTATCAACTTGCTGCACTCAACCTTTTTCGTGGGAAAGGAACTCATTCCGAGAACAGTACTGCCTTATTTCACAAAGTACAGTGTTCACAAATAAAGATCTTTGTTTTCTAAGCAAACTACTTTAGAAATGAAGCGAATCTACTAAGTTATACATCTTGTTAGATTACCCAAACCAGGAAAGGTTGATCTTTCTGCGCTCTATCGTCTTCATAGGAAAGCATGTGTGGTAGTTTGAATATATGTCCCCCAATATATTCAGTTTTTCTTTTTTAGTTAGTTATAGTTTGCATCTGCAATCACCTTGCTAGAGGCAAGGTCACTGGGGGCCCCGGTCTTAAGGTGTGGTGATGGTTTGAGATTCCATTGTAAATATATGCAAATGTGCCTAGCAGGAGTTCCTGAAGTGTGCTGTGTGACCTTTTGGCTGTAGTTTTTTTGCTCTGTGTGCTGTGGTGGCTGGTTGGCTTTTGCTCTCTCTAGCCTGGTCCTGTGAAGAGCACGCTGCTTCTCCTGCCTTTATGGAACTTCCCCTGGATCTGTAAGCTTCAATAAATAACATCCCTTCCTCCATAACTGTGCCTGGTCTGGAAGTTCATCTCAGCGAACCTGAAGCTGTCTGCTACAGTAAAGTGGTACCGAGGAGTGTGGGGTGAGATGAACCTGGCCGTGTGGATATTCGTCTTTTGGAACCTTTGTTTTGGAGGAATGGTCATGGACTTTGTGCTTGCAACTGAAGATGCCTTCTGGAGTGGTAAGCCAAGTTTTATGGACTATTCTGATAAGAATTTGAGAATGCTAAGTGCAGACAGTATTGAACTTCGAGGCTTGGCTTATGAGTTTTCTAAGGGGAAGGAAAGAATGCAGAGGACTTTGTTGGAACTGGGCTACTGGCATAAGGGATGGAAACGTTCCACTATCCAGGTCCAGAAAGTTTGATCAAGGTTAAAATTGTAATGGACTGATGTGCTTGGCTGAAGATATCGGACTGAGATTTTAAGATTTTAAGTTGGAAAACCTCAAGCAAGTTAAAAGTAGAGGCACTGAGACTGGTTTTAGGTTACTGGAGCTGCTATTGTCAACGCATTAGCAATCTTAAGAAAGGTGGAAGGAAGGTGGCCTGACTTGATTTACATTAAAACAATGGAGAGGATGCCTGAGGAAAGACTGTTAAAAATGAAAATTCTTGTAAAGAGCTGACTGGAGAAGGAACCTGCTTTTCAAGGCTATGATTTATTTCATCCCTGGATTAAGAATATGGCTGTGTCCTGCACACCTGGTATTAGTTTTGGAAATATGAAAAATGCATAAAATGGTCATGAATTGCACACGGTTCCAGGAGCCGCTGCTGAGATGTGGCATGAGGCAGGGCATGAAGTCCCTGAGGAGTAGGCTGGAAGAGCCTTTTGGAAGAAGGACCATGGTGTGCATGGAGACCTGAAGATATTTTGGATATACCAGGACTGTGCAAAAGGGCTACCATGGAGTGCAGTGTTGGCATGGGATGAAAGGTTTCCCTGGCGACTCTGCCCAGCTGGAGGGGCTGGAATTGGAAAACCTGGAGACTGTTAGTCTCTGGTTATATTGAACTTGAACTGCAGAAGTTTGATGACTGTTGATGGTGGTTGAGTTTGCATTGTTTTAGTTTCTCCTTGCTATGCCTTATACCAGTTAAAATGTTTACTCTGTGCCTTTACATGTTGAAAGTATTTAACTTGTTTGATTTTACAGGACTCACTATCTTAAGTTGATCAAGACTGTGCGAACCTTTGAAATTGGACTGAGTACAATTTAGAATGTGTGATAGTTATAAATATATTGGGGGCCAGGAGCTAAATATATTGGGGGCCAGGGGCGGAATGTGGTAGTTTGAATATATGTCCCCCAATATATTCAGTTTTTTTAGTTAGTTATAGTTTGCATCTGCAATCACCTTGCTAGAGGCAAGGTCACTGGGGGCCCCGGTCTTAAGGTGTAGTGATGGTTTGAGATTCCATTGTAAAGATATGCAAATGTGCCTAGCAGGAGTTCCTGAAGTGCCCTGTGTGACCTTTTGGCTGTAGTTTTTTTTTGCTCTGTGTGCTGTGGTGGCTGGTTGGCTTTTGCTCTCTCTTGCCTGGTCCTGTGAAGAGCAGGCTGCTTCTCCTGTCTTTATGGAACTTCCCCTGGATCTGTAAGCTTCAATAAATAATATCCCTTCCTCCATAACTGTGCCTGGTCTGGAAGTTCATCTCAGTGAACCTGAAGCTGTCTGCTACAGCATGTCATTCTGAGAACAGAACTAGCTTATGTCACACTGTACAATGTTCAGCAACGAAGGTATTTCTTTTCTAAGCGAACTACTTTAGAAATGAAACGAATCTGCTAAGTTGTACATCTTGTCGGATTACAAAAACCAGCAAAGTATCAACTTTCTGCACTGATCCGTCTTCGTGGGAAACAAATCATTCCTAGAACTGAACTAGCTTATGTGAGAAAGTACAGTGTTGGGCAATGAAGATCTTTGTTTTCTTAGCAAACTACTTTAGAAATGAAACAAATCAACTAAGTTGTTCAGCTTGTTAGATTACACAATCCAGGAAAGTATCAACTTCTTGCACTCAACCTTCTTCGTGGGAAAGCAACTCATTCCAAGAACAGAACTAGGTTATTTCACACATTACAGAGTTCATAATGAAGACATTTGTTTTCTAAGCAAACTACTTTATAAATGAAACGAATCTACTAAGTTGTACATCTTGTTAGATTACACAAACCAGGAAAGTATCAACTTGCTGCAATTAACTGTGTTCGTAGTAAAGCAACTAATTCTGAGAACAGAACTAGCTTATTTCACACAGTACAGTTTTTAGCAATGAAGATCTCTGTTTTTTAAGAAAACTGCTTTAGAAATGAAACAAATCTACTAAGTTGTATATCTTGTTAAATTTCACAAACCAGGACATATTGATCTTCCTGCACTCAACAGTTTCTTAGGAAAGCAGGTTATTCCGAGGACAAAACTAGCTTATTTCACACTGTACAGTGTTCTGAAATGAAGATGATTGTTTTCTAAGCAAACTACTTTAGAAATGAAATGAATCTACTAAGTTGTACATCTTGTTAGATTACACAAACTAGGAAAGTATCAACTTCCTGCACTCAACCATCTTCATGGGAAAACAAGTCACTCCGAGAAGAGAACTTGCTTATTTCATACAGTACAGTGTTCAGCAGTGAAGACCATTGTCTTCTAAGCAAACTACTTTAGAAATTAAACCAATCTACAAAGATGCACATCTTCTTAGATTACATAAACCAGGAAAGCATCAACTTGTTGCACTCAACCGTCTTTGTAGTAAAGCAACACATTCTGAGAACAAAACTAGCTTATTTCACACAGTACAGTGTTCAGCAATGAAGACCTTTGTTTTCTAAGCAAACTACTTTAGAAATGAAATGAATCTCCTAAGTTGTATATCTTTTTAGATTACACAAACCAGGAAAGTATCAGCTTGCTGCACTCAACAGTCTTTGTGGGAAACCAAATCATTCCTAGAACAGAACTAGCTTATTTCACAAAGTACAGTGTTCGGTAGTAAAGATCTTTGTTTTCTCAGCAAACTACTTTAGAAATGAATCTACTACGTTGTATATATTTTTAGATTACACAATCCAGGAAAGTTTGATCTTGCTGCACTCAACTTTCTTCTTAGGCATGCATCTCATTCCGCGAACAGAACTAGCTCATTTCACACAGTAGAGTTTTTTGCAATGAAGATCTTTGTTTTTTCAGCAAACTACTTTAGAAATGAAACGAATCTACTAAGTTGTGCATCTTGTCAGATTACAAACACCTGGACAGTATCAACTTGATGCACTGAACTGTCTTCGTAGTAAAGCAACTCATTCTGAGAACAGAACTAGCTTATTTCACACAGTACAGTGTTTGGCAAACTACTTTAGAAATGAAACAAACCTACTAATTTGTACATATTGTTAGATTACACAAACCAGGAAAGTTTGATCTTGCTGCACTCAACTGTCTTCGTAGGAAAGCATATCATTCCGGCAACAGACCTAGCTTATTTCACACTGTACAATGTTCGGCATGAAGATTTTTGTTTTATAAGGAAACTACATTAGAAATGAAACGAATCTATTAAGTTATACATCTTGTTAGATTACACAAACCAGGAAAGTATCAACTTGCTGCACTGAACCGTCTTCGTGGGAAAGCAAATCATTCGGAGAACAAAAGTAGCTTATTTCACAAAGTGCAGTGGTCTGCAATAAAGATCTTTGTTTTTTCAGCAAACTATTTTAGAAATGAAAGGAATTTAATGGGTTATATATTTTTACATTACACAATCCACGAAATTATCAACTTCCTGCACTCACCTTTCCTCGTGGGAAAGCAACTCATTCCAAAAACAGAAGTAGCTTATTTCAGAGAGTACAGTGTTCGGCAATGAAGACCTTTGATTTCTAAGCAAACTACTTTAGAAATGAAATGTATCTACTAAATTGTACATCTCGTTAGATTACACAAACCAGGAAAGTTTGATCTTGCTGCACTCAACCGTCTTTGTACAAAAGGTACTCATTCCGAGAACAAAACTAGCGTATTTCACTGTACAGTGTTCGGCAATGAAGATTTTTGTTATCTAAGTAAACTACTTTAGAAATGAAATGAATCTACTAAGTTGTACATCTTGTGAGATTACACAAACCAGGAAAGTTTGATATTGCTACACTCAACCATCTTCGTAGGAACGCATGTCATTCTGAGAACAGAACTAGCTTATTTCACACAGTACAATGTTCAGCAATGAAGACCCTTGTTTTCTAATCAAACTACTTTCAAAATGAAAGGAATCTAATAAGTTGTACATCTTTTAAGGTTACACAAACCAGGAAAGTTTGATCTTGCTGCACTCAACCGTCTTTGTAGAAAAGGAACTCATTCCGAGAACAAAACTAGTTTATTTCACACTGTACAGTGTTCGGCAATGAAGATCTTTGTTTTCTAAGCAAACTACTTTAGAAATGAAATGAATCTACAAAGTTGTACATCTTGTTAGATTACACAATCCAGGAAAGTATCAACATCCTGCACTCAACCATATTCGTGGGAAAGCAAATCATTCCGAGAACAGAACTAGCTTATTTCACACAGTACAGTGTTCAATAATGAAGACATTTGTTTTCTAAGCAAACTACTTTAGAAATGAAACGAATCTACGAATTTGTACATCTTGTTGATTACAAAAACCAGGAAGTTTAGTCTTGGTTCACTCAACCGTCTTCATTCTGAGAACAGAACTAGCTTATTTTACACTGTACAATGTTCGGCAATGAAGATCTTTGTTTTCTAAGCAAACTGCTTTAGAAATGAAATGAATCTACTAAGTTGTACATCTTGATAGATTAAACAAAGCAGGAAAGTATGAACTTGCTGCACTGAACCGTCCTCGTGGGAAATTAAATCATTCCCAGAACAGAACTAGTTTATTCCACAAAGTACAGTGTTTGGCAATTAAAATCTTTGTTTTCTCAGCAAACTACCTTAGAAATGAAACGAATCTACGAAGTTGTACATCTTCTCAGATTACACAAACCAGGAAAGTATCAACTTTCTGCACTGATACGTCTTCGTGGGAAAGCAAATCATTCCGAGAACATAACTAGCTTATTTCACACAGTACAGTTTTTAAAAATGAAGATCTTTGTTTTTTAAGCAATCTACTTTAGAAATGAAACAAATCTACTAAGTTGTATATCTTGATAAATTTCACAAACCAGGACAGTTTGATCTTCCTGCACTCAACAGTCTTCGTAGGAAAGCAGCTTATTTCAAGAACAGAACTAGCATATTTCACACTGTACAGTTTTCGGAAATGAAGATCAGTGTTTTCTAACCAAAGTACTTTAGAAATGAAAGAAATCTATTAAGTTGTACATCTTGTTAGATTCCACAAACTAGGAAAGTATCAACTTCCTGCACTCAACCATCTTCATGGGAAAGCAACTCACTCCGAGAAGATAACTTGCTTATTTCACACAGTACAGTGTTCGGCAGTGAAGACCTTTGTTTTCTAAGAAAACTACTTTAGAAATTAAACGAATCTACTACGATGTACATCTTCTTAGATTAAATAAACCAGGAAACTATCAACTTGCTGCACTCAACCGTCTTTGTAGTAAAGCAACACATTCCGAGAACAAAACTAGCTTACTTCAAACAGTACAGTTTTCAGCAATGAAGACCTTTGATTTCTAAGCAAACTACTTTAGAAATGAAACGATTCTCCTAAGTTGTGCATCTTGTTAGATTACACAAACCAGGAAAGTATCAGCTTGCTGCACTCAACCGCCTTCGTGGGAAAGCAAATCTTCCTAGAACAGAACTAGCTTATTTCACAAAGTACAGTGTTCTGCAATGAAGATCTGTGTTTTCTCAGCAAACTATTTTAGAAATGAATCTACTACGTTGTATATCTTTTTAGATTACACAATCCAGGAAAGTTTGATCTTGCTGCACTCAACCTTCTTCTTAAGCAAGCATCTCATTCCACAAACAGAAATAGCTCATTTCACACAGTACAGTTTTTGGCAATGAAGATCTTTGTTTTTTAAGCAAACTACTTCAGAAATGAAACGAATCTACTAAGTCGTATATCTTGTTAGGTTACACAAGCAAGGAACATTTGATCTGGCTGCACTAAACCATCTTCGTGGGAAAGCAACTAATTCCGAGAACAGAACTAGCTTATTTCATACTGTACAGTGTTCAGAAATGAAGATCTTTGTTTTCTAAACAAACTACTTTAGAAATGAAATGAATCTACTAGGTTGTACATCTTGTTAGATTACACAAAACAAGAAATTATCACCTTGCTGCACTCAAACGTCTTAGTGGAAATGCAACTCATTCCCAGAACAGAACTAGCTTATTTAACAATGTACACTGTTCGGCAATGAAGACCTTTGTTTTCTAAGCAAACTACTTTAGAAATAAAACGAATCTACTAAGTTGTACATCTTGTTAGACTGCACAAACCAGGAAAGTATCTACTTGCTGCACTCAACCTTCTTCGTGGGAAAGGAACTCATTCTGAGAACAGAACTTCCTTATTTCACAAAGTACAGTGTTCGGCAATGAAGATATTTGTTTTCTAAACAAAGTACATTACAAATGAAACGAATCTACTAAGTTTTACATCTTGTTAGATTACACAAACCAGGAAAGTATCAACTTCCTGCACTCAACCATCTTCGTGGGAATACAACTCATTTTGAGAACAGAACTAGCTTATTTCAAACAGTAC
This sequence comes from Orientallactaga sibirica, assembly GCA_036365145.1. NCBI lineage: Eukaryota > Metazoa > Chordata > Mammalia > Rodentia > Dipodidae > Orientallactaga > Orientallactaga sibirica. Next base: position 118,418 of record JAEOAD010001469.1, on the reverse strand, counting down.
AGTGTTCGGCAATGAAGACCTTTGTTTTCTAAGCAAACTACTTTATAAATGAAACGAATGTACTAAGTTGTACATCTTGTGAGAGTACACACACCAGGAATCTATCAAATTGCTGCAATCAACCGTGTTCGTAGTAAAGAAACTCATTCCGAGACCAGAACTAGCTTATTTCACACAGTACATTTTTTAGCAATGAAGATCTTTCTTTTTTAAGCAAACTACTTTAGAAATTAAACGAATCTAATAAGTTGTACATCTTGTTAGATTACACAAACCAGGACAGTTTGATCTTGCTGCACTCAACAGTCTTTGTAGGAAAGCAACTTATTCTGAGAAGAGTACTAGCTTATTTCACACTGTACAGTGTTCAGAAATGAACATCATTGTTTTCTAAGCAAACTACTTTAGAAATGAAATAAATCTACTAAGTTGTACATCTTGTTAGATTACACAATGCAGGAAAGTATCAACTTCCTGCACTCAACCATCTTCGTAGGAAAGCAACTCATTCCGAGAACAGAACTACTTTATTTCACACAGTACAGTGTTCAGTAATGAAGACATTTGTTTTCTAAGCAAACTACTTTAGAAATGAAACGAATCTACTAAGTTGTACATCTTGTTAGAATACACAAACCAGGAAAGCGTCAGCTTGCTGCACTCAACCGTCTTCGTGGGAAAGCAAATAATTCCTAGAACAGAACTAGCTTATTTCACAAATTCCAGTGTTCGGCAATGAAGATCTTTGTTTTCTAGGCAAACTATTTCAGAAATGAATCTACTACGCTGTATATCCTTTTAGAATACACAACCCAGGAAAGTTTGATCTTGCTGCACTCAACGTTCTTCGTAGGAAAGCATCTCATTCCGCTAACAGAACTAGCTTATTTCACACAGTACAGTTTTCGGCAATGAGAATCTTTGTTTTTTAAGCAAACTACTTTAGAAATGAAACGAATCTCCTAAGTTCTACATCTTGTTAGAATCCACAATCCCGGGACATTTGATCTTGCTGCACTCAACCATCTTCTTAGGAAAGCAACTCATTCCGAGAACAGAACTAGCTTATTTCACAAAGTACAGTGTTTGGTAATGAGGATCTTTCTTTTCTAAGCAAACTTCTTTAGAAATGCAACGAATCTACTAAGTTGTACATATTGTTAGATTACACAAACCCGGAAATTATCAACTTCCCGCACTCTACCATCTTCATGGGAGAGCAACTCATTCTGAGAACAGAACTAGCTTATTTCAAACAGTACAGTGTTCGGCAATGAAGATCTTTGTTTTCTAAGCAAACTACATTAGAAATTAAATGAATCGACTAAGATGTACATCTTGTCAGATTGCACAAACCAGGAAAGTTTTATCTTGCTGCACTCAACCGTCTTTGTACGAAAGCATCTCATTCTGAGAATAGAACTAGCTTATTTCACACTGTACAGTGTTTGGCAATGAAGGCCTTTGTTTGCTCAACAAACTACTTTAGAAATAAAATGAATCTACTACGTTGTACATCTTTAAGACTGCAGAAACCAGGAAAGTATCTACTTGCTGCACTCAACATTCTTCGTGGGAAAGGAACTCATTCCAAGAACAGAACTGCTTTATTTCACAAAGTACAGTGTTCCCAAATAAAGATCTTTGTTTCTATGCAAACTACTTTAGAAATTAAACGAATCTACAAAGATGTACATCTTCTTAGATTACACAAACCAGGAAATTATCAACTTGCTGCAGTAAAAGTTCTTTGTGGAAATGAAACTCGTTCCCAGAACAGAACTAGCTTATTTCACAATATACACTGTTAGGCAATGAAGACCTTTTTTTTCTAAGCAAACTACTATACAAATGAAACCAATCTACTCAGTTGTACATCTTGTTAGTTTACCCAAAACAGGAAAGTATCAACTTGATGCACACAACCTTCTTCGTGGGAATGGAACTCATTCCGAGAACATATCTAGCTTATTTCACAAAGTACAGTGTTCGGCAATGAAGATCTTCGTTTTCTCAGCAAACTATTTTAGAAATGAATCTACTACGTTGTATATCTTTTTAGATTACACAATCCAGGATAGTTTGATCTTGCTGCACTCAACCTTCTTCTTAGGCAAGGATCTCATTCCGTGAACAGAACTAGCTCATTTCACACAGTACAGTTTTTGGCAATGAAGATCTTTGTTTTTTAAGCAAACTACTTTAGAAATGAAATGAATCTACTAAGTTGTATATCTTGTTAGGTTAAACGAACAAGGAACGTTTGATCTGGCTGCACTAAACCATCTTCGTGGGAAAGCAACTCATTCCGAGAACAGAACTAGCTTATTTCATACTGTACATTGTTCGGCAATGAAGATCTTTGTTTTCTAAGCAAACTACTTTAGAAATGAAATGAATCTACAAGGTTGTACATCTTGTTAGATTACACAAAACAAGAAATTATCAACTTGCTGCACTCAAACATCTTCGTGGAAATGCAAACCATTCCCAGAACAGAACTAGCTTATTTCACAATGTACACTGTTCGGCAATGACGACCTTTGTTTTATAAGCAAACTACTTTACAAATAAAACGAATCTACTAAGTTGTACATTTTGTTACTTTACACAAACCAGGAAAGTATCAACTTGCTGCACTCAACCTTCTTCGTCGGAAAGCAACTCATTCCGAAAACAGGACTAGCTTATTTCACAAAGTACAGTGTTTAGTAATGAAGATCTTTCTTTTCTAAGCAAACTACTTTAGAAATGAAACGAATCTACTAAGTTGTACATATTGTTAGATTACACAAACCAGGAAAGTATCAACCTCCCGCACTCAACCATCTTCATGGGAAAGCAACTCATTCCGAGAACAGAACTAGCTTATTTCAAACAGTACAGTGTTTGGCAATGAAGACCGTTGTTTTCTAAGCAAACTACATTAGAGACTAAATGAATCTACTGAGATGTACATCTTGTCAGATTACACAAACCAGGAAAGTTTGATCTTGCTGCAGTCAACCGTCTTCGTAGGAAAGCATCTCATTCCGAGAACAGAACTAGCTTATTTCACACTGTACGGTGTTCGGAAATGAAGACCTTTGTTTTCTAAGCAAACTACATTAGAAATAAAATGAATCTACTAAGTTGTACATGTTGTTATATTACACAAACCAGGAAAGTATCAACTTGCTGCACTCAACCTTTTTCTTGGGAAAGGAACTCATTCCGAGAGCAGAACTGCCTTATTTCACAAAGTACAGTGTTCGCAAATGAAGATCTTTGTTTTCTAAGCAAACTCCTTTAGAAATGAAGAGAATCTGCTATGTTATACATCTTGTTACATTACACAAACCAGGAAAGGTTGATCTTGCTGCGCTCTACAGTCTTCGTAGGAAAGCATGTCATTCCGAGAACAGAACTAGCTTATTTCACACTGTACAATGTTGGGCAATGAAGATATTTCTTTTCTAAGCAAACTACTGTAGAAATGAAACGAATATACTAAGTTGTACACCTTGTTAGATTACACAATCCAGGAAAGTATCAACTTCTTGCACTCAACCTAATTCGTGGGAAAGCAACTCATTCCAAGAACAGAACTAGCTTATTTCACACAGTACAGAGTTCAGAACTGAAGACCTTGGTTTTCTAAGCAAACTACTTTATAAATGAAACGAATCTACTAAGTTGTACAACTTGTTAGATTACACAAACCAGGAAAGTATCAACTTGCTGCACTCAACCGTGTTCGTAGTAAAGCAACTCATTCTGAGTACAGAACTAGCTTATTTCACACAGTACAGTTTTTAGCAATGAAGATCTTTGTTTTTTAAGGGAAACTACTTTAGAAACAAAACAAATCTACTAAGTCGTATATCTTGTTAAATTTCACAAAACAGGACATTTTGATCTTCCTGCACTCAACAGTTTCGTAGGAAAGCAGCTTATTCCAAGAACAGAACTAGCTTATTTCACACTGTACAGTGTTCAGAAATGAAGATGATTGTTTTCTAAGCAAACTACTTTAGAAATGAAACGAATCTACTAAGTTATACATCTTGTTAGATTACACAAACTAGGAAAGTATCAACTTCCTGCACTCAACCACCTTCATGGGGAAACAAGTCACTCTGAGAAGAGAACTTGCTTATTTCACACAGTACAGTGTTCGGCAGTGAAGACCTTTGCTTTCTAAGCAAACTACTTTAGAAATTAAACAAATCTACAAAGATGTACATCTTCTTATATTACATAAACAAGGAAAGTATCAACTTGCTGCACTCAACCGTCTTCTTGGGAAAGCAAACAATTCCGAGAACAGAACTAGCTTATTTCACAAAGTACAGTGTTCGGCAATGAAGACCTTTGTTTTCTTAGCAAACTATTTCAGAAATGAATCTACTACGTTGTATATCTTTTTAGGCTACACAATCCAGGAATGTTTGATCTTGCTGCACTCAACCTTCTTCTTAGGCAAGCATCTCATTCCGCGAACAGAACTAGCTCATTTCACACAGTACAGTTCTCAGCAATGAAGATCTTTGTTTTTTAAGCAAACTACTTTAGAAATGAAACATATCTACGGAGTTGTACTTCTTGTTAGATTACACAAACCAGGAATTTATCAACTTGCTATATTCAACCATTTTTGAAGGGAAGTAAAATCATTTCCATAAGAGTACTAGCTTATTTCACACAGTGCAGTGTTAGGCAATGAAGATCTTTGTTTTCTCAGCAAACTACTTTAGAAATGAAACATATCTACTGTGTTGTACATCTTATTAGATTACACAACCCAGGAAAGTATGAACTTGCTGCACTCAACATTGTTCATGGAAAAGCAACTCATTCCAAGAATTGAACTAGCTTATTTCACACCATACAGTGTTTGTAAATGAAGACCTTTGTTTCCTAAGCAAACTACTTTAGAAATGAAACAAATCTACTAAGTTGTACATCTTCTTAGATTACACAAACCAGGATGTTTGATCTTGCTGCACTCAACCGTATTCGTAGCAAAGAAACTCATTCCGAGAACAGAACTTGCTTATTTCACACAGTACAGTTTTCAGCAATGAAGACGTTTGTTTTCTAAACAAACTACTTTAGAAATGAAACGAATCTACTATGTTGTACATCTTGTTAGAATACACAAACCAGGAAAGCATCAACTTGCTTCACTGAACCATCTCCCTTAGGAAAGCAACTCATTCCAAGAACAGAACTAGGTTATTTCACAAAGTACAGTGTTTGACAACGAAGATCTTTGTTTTCTCAAAAGTACTTTAGAAATGAAACGAATCTACTAAGTTGTACATCTTGTTAGATTGCACAAACCAGGAAAGAATCAACTAGATGCACTCAACCATCTTCGTAGTAAAGCAACTCATTCCGGAACAGAACTAGCTTATTTCACTCAGTACAGTTTTTGGCAATGAAGTGTTTTGTTTTTTTAAGCAAACTATTTTAGAAATGAAACAAATCTACTAAGTTGTACATCTTGTTAGATTACACAAACTAGCAAAGTTTGATCTTGCTGCACTCAACCATCTTCGTATGAAAGCAACTCATTCGGAGAAGGAGAACTAGCTTATTTCACACTGTACAGAGTTTGGCAATGAAGATCTTTGTTTTCTAGGAAAACAACTTTAGAAAAGAAACGAATCTACATGTTGTACATCTTGTTAGATTACACAAACCAGGAAAGTATCAACTTGTTGCACTAAACCGTGTTCGTGAGAAAGCAACTCATTCCGAGAACAGAAATAGCTTATTTCACAAAGTACAGTGTTCTGCAATGAAGATCTTTGTTTTCTCAGCAAACTATTTTAGAAATGAATCGAATCTACTAAGTTGTACATCTTGTTAGATTACACAATCGAGGAAAGTCTAAACTTCCTGCACTCAACAATATTCGTGGGAAAGCAACTCATTCCGAGAACAGAACTAGCTAATTTGACACTGAACAGTGTTCAGAAATGAAGATAATTGTTTTCTAAACAAACTACTTTAGAAATGAAACGAATCTATTAAGTTGTATATCTTGTGAGATTACACAAACCAGGAAAGTATCAACTTCCCACACTCAACCATCTTCATGTGAAAGCAACTCATTCTGAGAATATAACTAGCTTATTTCACACAGTACAGTGTTCGGCAATGAAGACCTTTATTTTAAAAGCAAACTACTTTAGAAATGAAACGAATCTCCTAAGTTGTACATCTTGTTAGATTACACAAACAAAGAAAGTATCAACTTGCTGCACTCAACCGTCTTCATAGGAAAGCAACTCATTCGGAGAACAGAACTAGCTTATTTCACACAGTACAGTTTTCTACAATGAAGAACTTTGTTTTCTAAGCAAACTACTTTAGAAATGAAAAGAATCTACCAATTTGTACATCTTGTTAGATTACACAAACCAGGACAGTTTGATCTTGCTTTAATCAACCGTGTTCGTAGGGAAACATCTCATTCCAAGATCAGAACTAGCTTATTTCACACTGTACTGTGTTCGGCAATGAAGATCTTTGTTTTCTAAGCAAACTACTTTAGAAATGAAAGGATTCTACTAAGTTGTACATCTTAGATTACACAAACCAGAAAAGTATCAACTTGCTGCACTCAACCATCTTCGTGGGAAAGCAACTCATTCTGAGAACAGAACTGGCTTATTGCACACAGTGCAGTGTTCAGCAATGAAGATCTTTGTTTTCTAGGCAAACTACTTAGAAATGAAACATATCTACTAAGTTTTATAACTTGTGAGATTACACAATCCATGAAATTATCAACTTCCTGCAGTCAACCGTCTTCGTAGGAAAGCTACTCATTCCGAGAACAGAACTAGCTTATTTCACCAGGAAGAGTATTTGGCAATTTGTTTTCTAAGTATAATACGTTAGAAATGAAACGAATCTACTAAGTTGTATATCTTGTTACATTACAAAAACGAGGAAAGTATCAATTTCCTGCACTCAACCTTCTTCGTTGGAAAGCAACTCATTCCAAGAACAGAAATAGCTTATTTCACACAGTACAGTGTTCGGTAATGAATATATTTGTTCTCTAAGCACACTATTTTAGAAATGAAACATATCTACTAAGTCATACATCCTGTTAGATTACACACACCAGAAAAGTATCAACTTGTTGCAATCAACCATCTTCATAGGAACGCATCTCATTCCACTAACAGAACTAGCTTATTTCACACAGTACACTGTTCGGCAATGAAGATCTTTGTTTTCTAAGGAAACTGCTTTAGAAATGAAAGGAATCTACTCAGTTGTACATCTTGTTAGAGTACACAATCCAAGAAAGTTTCAACTTTCTGCACTGAACCGTCCTCATAGGAAAACAACTCATTCCGATAAAAGAACTAGCTTATTTCACACAGCACAGTTTTTGGCAATTAACATCTTTGTTTTCTAAGCAAACTACTTTAGAAATGAAACGAACCTACTAAGTTGTACATCTTGTTAGATTACACAAACCAGGAAAGTTTGAACTTGCTGCACTCAACGATCTTCATAGGGAAAACAACTCATTCCGGAACAGAACTAGCTTATTTCACACAGTACAGTGTTTGGCAATGAAGATCTTTGTTTTCTAAGCAAACTACATTAGAAATGAAATGAATGTACTAAGTTGTACATCTTGTTAGATTACACAAACCAGGAAAGTATCAACTTTTGCACTCAACCGTCTTTATGGGAAAGCAACTCATTCCAAAACAGAAAGAGCTTATTTCACACAGTACAGTGTTCAGCAATGAAGACCTTTGTTTTTTTAAGCAAACTACTTTAGAAATGAAACGAATCTACTAAGTTGTACATCTTGTTAGATTACACAATCCAGGAAAGTATCAACTTGCTGCACTCAACCGTCTTCATAGTAAAGCAACTCATTCCAGAACAGAACTACCTTATTTCACACAGTACAGTTTTGACAATGAAGATCTTTGTTTTCTAAGCAAACTACTTTAGAAATGAAACGAATCTACTAAGTTGTATATCTTGTTAGATTACACAAACCAGAAAAGTTTGAATTTGCTGCACTCAACCATCTTCATGGAAAGCAACTCATTCTGAGAACAGAACTAGCTTATTTCACACAGTACAGTTTTCAGCAATGAAAATCTTTGTTTTTTCTAAGCAAACTACTTTAGAAATGAAACAGAATCTACTAAGTTGTACATCTTGTTAGATTACACAAACCAGGAAGGTTTGATCTTGCTGCACTCAACTGTCTTCATAGGAAAGCAACTCATTCTGAGAACAGAACTAGCTTATTTCACAAAGTACAGTGTTCGGCAATGAAGATCTTTGTTTTCTAAACAAACTACTTTAGAAATGAAACGAATCTACTAAGTTGTACATCTTGTTAGATTACACAAACCAGGAAAGTATCAACTTGCTGCACTCAACTGTCTTCATAGGAAAACAACTCATTCCGAAAACAGAACTAGCTTATTTCACACAGTACAGTTTTCAGCAATGAAGATCTTTGTTTTTTTAAGCAAACTACTTTAGAAATGAAACGAATCTACTAAGTTGTACATCTTGTTAGATTACACAAACCAGGAAAGTATCAACTTGCTGCACTCAACTGTCTTTATGGGAAAGCAAATCATTCCAAGAACAAAACTAGCTTATGTCACACAGTAAAGTGTCCAGCAATGAACTCATTTTCTAAGCAAAAACAGAAATGAGACTAATCTACTATTTGTACATCTTGTTAGACTGCACACAGTGTTCAACTTGCTGCACAATGAAAAATGATCTTTGTTTTCTAAGCAAACTACTTTAGAAATGAAACGAATCTACTAAGTTGTATATCTTGTTAGATTACACAATCCAGGAAAGTTTCAATTTGCTGCACTCAAACTATCTTTGTAGGAAAGCAACTCATTCCGAGAACAGAATTAGCTTATTTCACACAGTATTCAGCAATGAACATCTTTGTTTTCTAAGCAAACAACTTTAGAAATGAAACGAATCTACTAAGTTGTATATCTTGTTAGATTACACAAACCAGGGACGTTTGATCTTGCTTCACTCAACCGTCTTCGTAGGAAAGCAACTCATTCTGAGATTAGAACTAGCTTATTTCACACTGTACAGTGTTTAGCAATGAAGAACTTTGTTTTCTAAGCAAAGTACTTTAGAAATGAAACGAATCTACTAAGTTGTACAACTTGTTAGATTACACAAACCAGGAAAGTATCAACTTGCTGCACTCAACCGTCTTCATGGGAATGCAATTCATTCCCAACAGAACTAGCTTATTTCAAAAAGTACAGTCTTCGGCAATGAAGATATTTGTTTTCTAAGCAAACTACTTGAGAAATGAAACGAATCTACTAAACTGTACATCTTGTTAGATTACACAAACCAGGAAAGATTGATCTTGCTGCACTCAACCATCTACCTAGGAAAACAACTCATTCCGACAACAGAACTAGCTTATTTCACAAAGTACAGTGCTTGGCAATGAAGATCTTTGTTTTCTCAGCAAACTACATTAGAAATGAAACGAATCTACTATGTTGTACATCTTTTTATATTACACAAACCAGGAAAGTATCAACTTGCTGCACTCAACCGTCTTTATGGGAAAGCAAATCATTCCAAGAACAAAACTAGCTTATGTCACACAGTACAGTGTCCAGCAATGAAGACCTTTGTTTTCTAAGCAAAATACGTTAGAAATGAGACTAATCTACTAAGTTGTACATCTTGTTAGATTGCACACACCGGGAAAGTATCAACTTGCTGCACTCTACCGTCTTCGTGGGAAAGCAGCTCATTCCGAGAACACAACTAGCTTATTTCACACAGTACAGTTTTCGAAAATGAAGATCTTTGTTTTCTAAGCAAACTACTTTAGAAATAAAACGAATCTACTAAGTTGTATATCTTGTGAGATTACACAATCCAGGAAAGTTTCAATTTGCTGCACTCAACCATCTTCGTAGGAAAGCAACTAATTCGGAGAACAGAACCAGCTTATTTCACACAGTAGAGTTTTCAGCAATGAAAATCTTTGTTTTTATGCAAACTACTTTAGAAATGAAACGAATCTACTAAGTTGTACATCTTGTTAGATTACCCAATCCAGGAACGTTTGATCTGGCTGCACTAAACTGTCTTCATAGGAAAGCAACTCATTCTGAGAACTGAATTAGCTTATATCACACAGTACAGTGTTCAGCAATGAAGATATTTGTTTTGTAAGCAAACTGCTTTAGAAATGAAACGAATCTACTAAGTTGTACATCGTGTTAGATTACACAAACCAGGAAAGTATCACCTTGCTGGACTCAAACGTCTTCGTGGGAATGCAACTAATTCCTGGAACAGAACTAGCTTATTTCACACAGTACAGTTTTCAGCAATGAAGATCTTTGTTTTCTAAGGAAACTACTGTAGAAATGAAATGAATCTACTAACTTGTACATCTTGTTAGATTACACACACAAGGAAAGGATCAACTTGCTGCACTCCACCTTCTTCGTGGCAAAGGAACTCATTCCAAGAACAGAACTACCTTATTTCACAAAGTACAGTGTTAGGCAATGAAGATCTTTGTTTTCTAAGCAAAGTACATTAGAAATGAAACGAATCTACTAAGTTGTACATCATGTTACATTACACAATCCAGGAAAGCATCACCTTCCTGCAGTCAAATATCTTTGTGGGAAAGCAACTCATACCTAAAACAGAACTAGCTTATTGCACACAGTATAGTTTTCGGGAATTAAGATCTTTGTTTTCAAAGCAAACTACTTTAGAAACGAATCTCCTAAATTCTACATCCTGGTAGATTACACAAACCAGGAATGTATCAACTTGCTGGACTCAACCGTCTTCGTGGGAAAACAACTCATTCCTAGAACAGAACTAGCTTATTTCACACTGTACAGTGTTCGGCAATGAAGATCTTTGTTCTCTAAGCAAACTACATTAGAAATGAAACCAATCTACAAGTTGTACATCTTCTTAGATTACACAAATTAGGAAAGAATCAACTTGATGCACTGAACCGCATTCTTGAAAAAGAAACTCATTCCGAGAACAGAAGTAGCTTATTGCACAAAGTACAGTGTTCATTAATGAATATCTTTGTTTTCTAAGCACATTGTTTTAGAAATGAAATATATCTACTAAGTTGTACATCCTGTTAGATTACACAAACCAGAAAAGAATGAACTTGCTGCACTTAACCGTCTTCGTAGGAACGCATCTCATTCGGGGAACAGAACTAGCTTATTTCACACAGTACAGTTTTCGGCAATGAAGATCTTTGTTTTTTAAGCAAAGTACTTTAGAAATGAAACGAATCTACTAAGTTGTACATCTTGTCATATATCACAAACCAGGAAAGTATCAACTTGCTGCACTCAACCGTCTTCGAAAGAAAGCAAATCATTCCCAGGACGGTAGTAGCTTTTTTCACACAGTGCGGTGTTCGGCAATGAAGACCTTTGTTTTCTAAGCAAACTACTTTAAAAATGAAACAAATCTACTAAGTTGTACATCTTGTTAGATTATATGATCTAGGAAAGTTTCAACTTGCTGCACTCAACCGTCTTCGTAGGGAAGCAATTCATTCTGAGAACAGAACTAGCTTATTTCACACGGAACAGTTTTCGGCAATGAAGATCTTTATTTTCTAGCAAACTACTTTAGAAATGAAACGAGTCTACTAAGTTGTACATATTGTTACATTACACAAACCAGGGAACTATTAATTTCCTGTACTCAACCTTCTTTGTGGGAAAGCAACTCATTCCAAGGACAGAACTAGCTTATTTCACACAGTACAGTGTTTGGCAATGAAGATCTTTGTTTTCTAGGCAAACTACTTTAGAAATGAAACGAATCTACTAAGTTGTACATCTTGTTAGAATACACAAACCAGGAAAGTTTGATCTTGCTGCACTCAACCCTCTTTGTAGGAACGCATCTCATCCCTGAACAGAAATAGCTTATTTCACAGAGTACATTTTTCAGGCATGAAGATCTTTGTTTTATAAGCAAACTACTTTAGAAATGACACGAATCTACTAAGTTGTACATCTTGTTAGATTACACAACCAGGAAAGTTTGATCTTGCTGCACTCAACCGTCTTCGTAGGAACTCAACTCATTCCGACAACAGAACTTGCATATTTCACACTGAACAGTTTTCAGCAATGAAGATCTTTGATTTCTAAGCAAACTACTTTACAAATGAAACGAATCTGCTAAGTTGTACATCTTCTTAGATTGCACAAACAAGAAAAGTATCAACTTGCTGCACTCAACTCTCTTCGTTGGAAAGGAACTCATTCCAAGAACAGAGCTAGCTTATTTCACACAGTACAGTATTCGACAATGAAGACATTTGTTTTCTAAGCAAACTGCTTTACAAATGAAACGAATTTACTAAGTTGTAGATCTTGACAGATTACACAAACCAGGAAAGTATCAACTTGCTGCGCTCAACCATCTTCGTGGGAAAGCAACTCATTTCGAGAACAGAACTGGCTTATTTCACACAGTGTATTGTTCGGCAATGAAGATCTTTTTTTCTAGGCAAACTACTTTAGAAATCAAACATGTCTACTAAGTTGTATATCTTGTGAGATTACACAAACCAGGAAAGTATCGACTTCCTGCAGTCAACTCTCTTCGTAGGAAAGCTACTCATTCCGAGAACAGAACTAGCTTATTTCACATGGAAGAGTGTTCGGTAATGAAGGTCTTTGTTTTCTAAGCATAATACTTTAGAAAAGAAACGAATCTACTAAGTTGTACCTCTTGTTATATTACACAAACGAGGAAAGTATCAATTTCCTGAACTCAACCTTCTTAGTGGGAAAGCAACTCATTCCAAGAAGAGAACTAGCTTCTTTCACACAGTACAGTGTTCTTCAATGAAGACCTTTGTTTTTTAGGCAAAGTACTTTAGAACTGAAACGAATCTACTAAGTTATACATTTTGTCAGATTACACTATCCAGGAACGTTTCAAATTGGTGCACTCAACAGTCTTCGTAGGAAAGCAACTCATTCCGAGAAGAGAACTACCTTATTTCACACATTACAGTGTTCGGTAATGAATATCTTTGTTTTCTAAGCACAGTATTTTAGAAATAAAACATATCTACTAAGTTATACATCCTGTTAGATTACACAAACCAGAAAAGTATCAACTTGCTGCACTCAACGGTCTTCGTAGGAACGCATCTCATTCTGCAAAACAGAACTAGCTTATTTCACACAGTACAATTTTTGGCAATGAAGAGCTTTGATTTATAAGCAAACTACTTTAGAAATGAAACGAATCTACTATGTTGTACATCTTGTTAGATTATACAGACCAGGAACGTTTGATCTTGCTGTACTCAACCGTCTTCGTATGAAAGCAACTCATTCCGAGAACAGAACTAGCTTATTTCACACTGTACAGTGTACGGTAATGAAGACCTTTGTTTTCTAAGCAAACTACTATATAAATGAAACTAATCTACTAAGTTGTACATCTTGTTAGATTACACACACCAGTAAAGTATCAACGTTCTGGACTCAACCATCTTCATAGTAAAGCAACTCATTCCTAGAACAGAACTAGCTTATTTCACACAGTATAGTTTTGGGCAATGAAATCTTTGTTTTCTAAGCAAACTTCTTTAGAAATAACATGAATCTACTAAGTTGTACATCTTGTTAGATTACACAAACCAGGAAAGTTTGATGATGCTGCACTCAACCGTATTTGTAGTAATGAACCTCATTCCGAGAACAGAACTTGCTTATTTCACACAATACAGTTTTCGGCAAGGAAGATCTTTGTTTTTTCAGCCAAGTACTTTAGAAATGAAACGAATCTACTAAGTTGTACATCTTGTCAGATATCACAAACCAGGAAAGTATCAACTTGCTGCACTGAACCATGTTCGAAGGAATGCAAATCATTCCCAGAACGGTAGTAGCTTATTTCACACAGTGCAGTGTTCGGCAATGAAGACCTTTGTTTTCTAAGTCAACTACTTTAGAAATGAAATGTATCTACTAAGTTGTACATCTCGTTAGATTATAAAATCCAGAAATGTTTCAACTTGCTGCACTCAACCATCTTCGTAGGAAAGCAATTCATTCTGAGAACAGAACTAGCTTATATCACACAGAACAGTTTTCAGCAATGAAGATCTTTATTTCCTAAGCAAACTACTTTTGAAAACAAACGAATCTACTAAGTTGTACATCTTGTTACATTACACAAACTAGGAAACTATCAATTTCCTGTACTCAACCTTCTCTGTGGGAAAGCAACTCATTCCAAGAACAGAACTAGCTTATTACACACAGTACAGTGTTTGGCAATGAAGATATTTGTTTTCAAGATATATTTCTTTAGAAATCAAACCAATCTACTAAGTTGTACATCTTGTTCGAATACACAAATCGGGAAAGTTTGATCTTGCTGCACTCAACTTTCTTCGTGTGAAAGCACCTCATTCCGAGAACAGAACTAGCTTATTTCACACAGTACAGTTTTTGGCAATGAAGATCTTTGTTTTCTAAACAAACTACTTTAGAAATGAAACGAATCAACTAAGTTGTACATCTTGTTAGATTACACAAACTAGTAAAGTTTGATCTTGCTGCACTCAATCATCTTCGTGGGAAAGGAACTCATTCCGAGAACAGAACTAGCATATTTCACACAGTACAGTATTCGACAATGAAGATGTTTGTTTTCTAAGCAAACTACTTTACAAATGAAACGAATTTACTAAGTTGTAGATCTTGACAGATTACACAAACCATGAAGGTATCAACTTGCTGCACTCAACCATCTTTGTGGGAAAGCAACTCATTCCGAGGACAGAACTGGCTTATTTCACACAGTCCAGTGTTCGGCAATGAAGATCTTTGTTTTCTAGGCAAACTACTTTAGAAATGAAACTTATCTGCTAAGTTGTATATCTTGTTAGATTACACAAACCAGGAAAGTATCAACTTTATGCAGTCAACCGTCTTCATAGAAAAGCTACTCATTCCGAGAACAGAACTAGCTTATTTCACATGGAAGAGTGTTCGGCAATGAAGATCTTTTTTTTAAGCAAACTACTTTACAAAAGAAACGAATCTACTAAGTTGTACATCTTGTTACATTACACAGACGAGGAAAGTATAAATTTCCTGAACTCAACCTTCTTCGTGGGAAAGCAACTCATTCCAAGAACAGAACTAGTTTATTTCACACAGTACAGTGTTCTTCAATGAAGACCTTTGTTTTCTAGGTAAACTACTTTAGAAATGAAACAAATTTACTAAGTTGTACATCTTCTCAGATTACACAATCCAGGAAAGTTTCAACTTGCTGCACTCAAGTGTCTTCGTAGGAAAGCAACTCATTCCGAAAACAGAACTAGCTTATCTCACACAGTACAGTGTTCGGTAATGAATATCTTTGTTTTCTAAGCACACTATTTTAGAAATGAAACATATCTACTAAGTTATACATCAAATCAGATTACACAAATCAGAAAAGTATCAACTTGCTGCACTCAACCCTCTTCGTAGGAACGCATCTCATTCCGCGAACAGAACTAGCTTATTTCACACAGTACACTGTTCGGCAATGAAGATCTTTGTTTTCTAAGCAAACTACTTTGGAAATGAAAGGATTCTACTGAGTTGTATATCTTGTAAGATTACACAAACCAGGAAAGTATCAACTTGCTGCACTCAAACTTATTCGTGGGATAGCAACTCATTCCAAGAACAGAACTAGCTTATTTCACACAGTAGAGTTTTTGGCAAGAAGACCCTTGTTTTCTAAGTAAACCACTTTAGAAGTGAAACGAATCTGCTACGTTGTATATCTTTTTAGTTTACACAATCCAGTAAAGTTTGATCTTGCTGCACTCAACCTTCCTCGTAGGAAAGCATCTCATTCCCTGAACAGAACTAGCTCATTTCACACAGTACAGTTTTAGGCAATGAAGATCTTTGTTTTCTATGCAAACTACTTTAGATATGAAAAGAATCTACTAAGTTCTACATCTTTTTAGATTACACAAATCAGGAAAGTATCAACTTGCTGCACTAAACCGTCTTCATGGGAAAGGAACTCATTCCGAAAAAAGAACTAGCTTATTTCACATGGTACAGCGTTCAGCAATGAAGACCTTTGTGTTGTAAGCAAACTAGTTTAGTAATGAAACGAATCTACAAAGATGTACATCTTGATAGATTACACAAATCAGTAAATTGTCAACTTGCTGCACTCAACAGTCTTCATAGTAACGCAACTCATTCCGAGAATAGAACAAGCTTGTTTCACACAGTATAGTTTTTGGCATTGAAGATCTTTGTTTTCTAAGCAAACAACTTTAGAACTGAAACGAATCTACTAAGTTGTATATCTTGTCAGATTACACAAACCAGGAAAATTTTATCTTGCTGCACTAAACCGTCTTCGTAGGAAAGCATCTCATTCTGAGAACAGAACTACCTTGTTACAAAACAGTGTTCGGCAATGAAGATCTTTGTTTTTAAGAAAACTACTTTAGTAATGAAACCAAGCTACTAAGTTGTATATCTTGTTAGATTACACAAACCAGGAAAGTATCAACTTGCTGCACTCAACCATCTTCGTGGCAAAACAACTCATTCCAAGAACAGAACTTCCTTATTACAGAATGTACAGTGTTTGGCAAAGAAGATCTTTGTTTTCTAAGCAAACTACTTTAGAAAGGAAACGAATCTACCAAGTTGTACATCTTGTTAGATTACACAATCCAGGAAAGTATCAACTTCCTGCATTCAACCATCTTCGTGGGAAAGCAACTCATTCCGAGAACAGAACAAGCTTATATCACAAAGTACAGTGTACGGAAATGAAGAACTTTGTTTTCTAAGCAAACTGCTTTAGAAATGAAAAGAATCTACTTAGTGGTACATCTTCGTAGATTACACAAACCAGGAAACTATCAACTTGCTGCACTCAACCGTCTTTTCTGGGAAAGCAACTCATTCCGAGAACAGAACTAGCTTATTTCACACAGTATAGTTTTCAGTAATGAAGATCTTTGTTTTCCAATCAAACTACTTTAGAAATGAAACGATTCTACTAACTTGTACATCTTGTTAGATTACACAATCCAGGAAAGTTTGATCTTGCTGCACTCAACAATCTTCGTAGGAAAGCAACTCTTTCTGAGAACAGAACTAGCTTATTACACACTGTACAGTGTTGGTCAATGAAGATCTTTGTTTTCTAAGAAAACTACTTTATAAATGAAATGAATCCACTACGTTGTACATCTTGTTAGGTTACACAAACCAGAAAAGTATCAACTTGCTGCAGTGAACCGTTTTCGTGGGAAAGCAACTCACTCCGAGAACAGAACTAGCTTATTTCACAAAGTACAGTGTTGGGCAATGAAGATCTTTGTTTTCTCAGCAAACTACTTTAGAAATGAAACGGATCTACTAAGTTGTACCTCTTTTTACATTACACAATGCAGGAAAGAATCACCCTCCTGCACTCAACCTTCTTCGTGGGAAAGCAACTAATTCCAAGAACAGAACTAGCTTATTTCACACAGTACAATTTTCGACAATGAAGATCATTCTTTTCTAAGAAATGTACTTTAGAAATGAAGCGAATCTACTAAGGTGTACATCATGTTAGATTACACAAGCCAGGAAAGTTTGATCTTGCTGCACTCAACCATCTTTGTATGAAAGCATCTCATTCTGAGAAAAGAACTGGCTTATTTCACACTGTACAGTGTTTGGCACTGAAGATCTTTCTTTTCTAAGCAAACTAGTTTAGAAATGACGGGAATCTACTAAGTTGTACATCTTTTTAGATTACACAAACCAGGAAAGTTTGATATGGTGCACTCAACCGTCTTTGTAGGAAAGCATCTCATTCCGACAACAGAACTAGCTTATTTCACACAGTACAGTGTTCAGCAATGAAGATCTTTCTTTTCTAAGAAAACTACTTCAGAAATGAAGCGATTCTACTGAATTGTATATCTTGTCAGATTACACAAACCAGGAAAGTTTGATGTTGCTGCACTCAGCCGTCTTTGTAGGAAAGCATCTCATTCCGAGAACAAAAGTAGCTTATTTCACAGTGTACAGTGTTTGGCAATGAAGACCTTTGATTTCTAAGCAAAGTACTTTAAAAATGAAGCGAATCTACTAAGTTGTATATCTTGTCAAATTACACAATCCAGGAAAGTTTCAACTTGCTTCACTCAACCAACTTCGTGGTAAAGCAACTCATTCTGAGTACAGAACAAACTAACTTCACACAGTACAGTTTTAGGCAATGAAGATCATTGTTTTCTAAGTAAACTACTTTAGAAATGAAATGAATCTACTAAGTTGTACATCTTGTTAGATTACACAAACCAGGATAGGATGAACTTGCTGCATTCAACCGTCTTCGTGGCAAAACAACTGATTCCGAGAACAGAACTAGCTTACTTCACACAGTACATTTTTCTGCAATGAAGATCTTTGTTTTCTAAGCAAACTATTTTAGAAATGAAACGAATATACTAAGTTGTACATCTTATTAGATTACACAATCCCGGAAAGTGTCAACTTGCTGCACTCAACCGTCTTCCTAGTAAAGCAACTCATTCCGAGAACAGAACTAACTTATTTCACACAGTACAGTTTTTGGCAATGAGGATCTTTGTTTTTTAAGCAAAGTGCTTTAGAAAGGAAACGAATCAACTAAGTTGTATATCTTTTTTTAATCAATATATATTTTTATTATTATATTAATCTGATTTTACATTCATAGTATTGGTTCCATTGTCCTCCTCCCCTTCCTCCCACTTTCAAAGGGGCCCTCATCAATGGGGAATGTGTATCATGCATTGTGAGTTTGCTCAAGAGTTCTGGTGGATAGGCCCCAGTCTCTGTGCATAATGCCCCAACTTGTGACTCTAACAATCTTTCCGCCCGCTCTTCTGCAAGTTTCCCTGAGCCACATAGGTGTCATTTTAGTTCCGCTTCCTTGATGAGGTTTTGGGAGCCTTTGTGTCTCTAGATATCTGGTTTATGATTGGAGTTGGATGTTCTCTGTGTTTATCTCCTTCACCCTTTTTCTGGTGTTGTGATTGCCTTGAGCGCTGTATTCTTGCCCTTCCTCTGCATTGTTCTATGGTTTCTGCTGGTTAGGTGTGGTTAGCTGATCCTCCCTTCAGGTTCGTTGTCCACCTGAAAAGAGATAAGCAAATTCTCCAACGGAGATAGTAGTTAGTACTAGATAGAAGGGATAACCATATATGTTTTGGAGGGAACTTTATATGCATTGGCTCTCTTCTAGCCCACATTTGGTGGCCACTAGATCTTAGAGACTGAGCTCATTTTTTGTACATGGCTTTGACTTATTTCCCGGTTCCAGCAATGAGTTCCATTCCACTGAATGGATTTATTAGCCAAATCAAGAGCAGTTGGTTACCCACCATGGCTGTTTGCCACTACTGCACTTGTATGAGCATTACGTCAGATTGTTTCCTGCTGGGTATCTTAGACTGCAAGTTGTTTGGACCAATGTCAGACATTTTTCCCCAGTTGCTCGTGTAGCACCCTCTGGTACTAGACTAGCTAACTGTCTGGGGACTGACCTTCTTCCAGATTCTGGCCAGGTCTCTCTGTGTTTGGTCTCACACACGTATGCTATCTTTGACAGTAGGGTCTTACCATTAACCTTTGGTGGGTCACCAAGTCTCTGACAGAATTCTGTCTTTTTTGGGAAACCTTGTAGGTGTTTCAGATCAACAGCTCATTGTGGAAGTTAACCCCTTGCTGGCACTGGGAGTTATAAGTCTGCACCTAGGAAGGTGAGGGAGGAAAAAGATATATAATGTAAAAGAGAAAGTTAGTATAGAGAGGAGAGGGAGAGAGAGAGAGAGAGAGAGAGAGAGAGGGAGGGAGAGAGAGAGAGAAGAGAAAGAGAAGCAGGACGAGATTAAAGTTGGCCTTCATCATGTTCTCTCCAGGTTCCTGTGGTTCGAGTTTTCCCTCTGTAGGCCTGCTGAAGGATCACTGTTTTAGCCTGTTGTTCAGAGTAAAGGGTTTTGTAGTATTTTTCCCTTTGGGTCCCAATTTGTGTCCCCCCCTTGTCCTCCCTCCCACCCTCTGATTCCCTCCCACCAGTACCCTCCTTCCATCCCACCCTCCTTCTTGTCTCGTCCTCAGAGTGTTTATTAGGTTTGGCCACATGTCACGTGGAATCTGGTTAGGGGCGACAGATAAATGAGACCATGCGACGATTATCTTTTTGTGCTTGGGTGAGCTCACTGAGGATGATCTGTTCCATGTTTGACCATTTTTTCAAATTTCCTTATTTCATCTTTCCTTACTGCTATGTAGAATTCCATAGTATAGATATACCACATCTTTGTTATCCATTCATCTAGTGATGGACACCTGGGTTGATTCCAGCTCTTTGCTATTATGAATTGAGCAGCTATAAACATGGTTGTGCAAATGTTTCTGATCTGAGGCTTGGGGCCTTTAGGGTAAATGCCCAATAAGGGAATAACTGGATCCATTGGTAAGTCTATGGTCAGCCTTTTCAATAGTCTCCATATCCCTGTCCATAGTGGTTGAACCATTTTACATTCCCACCAACAGTGAAGACTTGTTCCTATTTCTCCACATCCTCGCTAGCATTTGTTTTCATTGTTTTTTTAATGTTAGCCATCCTTACTGGAGTAAGGTGGAATCTCATAGTCGTTTTAATTTGCATTTCCCTGATGATTATGGATGTTGAACATTTTCTTAAATGTGTGTTTGCTATTTGTATTTCTTCCTCTGAGAACTCCCTGTGCAGTTCTCTGCCCCACTTTGTGAGTGGGTTGTTTGGTGATTTATTGTTTAGGTTTTGGAATTCTTTGTAGATTCTAGAAATTAGGCCTTTGTCAGTTGTATAGCTGGTGAAAATTTTCTCCCATTCTGTGGGTATGCTGCTGGCTTTGGTTATTATATTTTTGTCAGTGAAAAAGCTTTTCAGCTTCATGAGATCCCAATGGTTGAGTGATTGTTTAATTTCCTGAGCTGCTGAGGTTTTGTTCAGGAAATCTTTTCCCACTCCTATATCATGGAAGGTTCCTCGTATTTTTTCTTCCAGTAGTAGCAGAGTTTCTGGTTTTATATTAAGGTCTTTTATCCATTTGGACTTAATTTTTGTGCATGGAGAGATGTGTGGGTCGAGTTTCATTTTCCTACATATGGTTGTCCAGTTTGTCCAGCACCATTTGTTGAAGATGCTGTCCTTTTTCCATTCTACATTGCTAGGGCCTTTGTCAAATATCAAGTAGCTGTAGTTATTTAACCCAAAATCTGGGTCTTCAATTCTGTTCCATTGGTCTATATTCCTGTTTTTGTGCCAGTACCAGGTTGTTTTTATTATAATGGCTTTGTAGTATAACTTTAGATCAGGTATGGTGATGCCACCAGAGGTGTTTCTTTTGCTGAGGATGAGCTTGGATATCCGAGGCCTTCTGCCTTTCCATATGAATTTTGAGATACTTTTTTCTATCTCATTGAAGAAGGAAGTTGGGATTTTTATCGGCATTGCATTGAATCTATAAAGTGCTTTTGATAAAATTGCCATTTTCACAATGTTAATTCTACCAATCCAGGAACATGGGAGGTCTTTCCATTTTTGTAGGACCTCCTCAATTTCTTTTTGGAGAGTTTTTATGTTTTCATTGTATAGGTCTATCACTTCCTTAGTTAATGTTATTCCAAAGTATTTTATTTTCTTTGTTGCAATTGAAAATGGGATGATGTTAGTTATTTCTTTTTCTGTCTCTTTGTCCTTTGCATACAAAAAGGCTACTGATTTCTGTGCATTGATTTTGTATCCTGCTACTTTGCTGAAGGTGCTAATCGCCTTTACAAGTTTTGGGATGGAAGTTCTCGGGTCACTTATGTATAGAATCATGTCATCTGCGAATAGGGCTAACTTAACTTCTTCCTTTCCAATTTGTATCCCTTTGATTTCTTTCTCCTGTCTTATTGCTTGAGCTAATACTTCTAGCACTATGTTGAAGATCAGAGGTGAGAGTGGACACCCCTGCCTTGTTCCTGACCTCAATGGGAATTCCTTCAGTCTCTCCCCATTAAGAATTACTTGGGCTTTAGGTGCTTTATATATAGCCTTTATTATGTTGAGATAAGGGCCGTCCATACCTATTCTCTCCAATGTTTTGATCATGAAGTGATGTTGTATTTTGTCAAAAGCCTTTTCTGCATCTATCGAAATGACCATGTGTTTTTGTGTTTCAGCTTGTTTATGTGGTGTATTACATTGACAGATTTCTGTATGTTGAACCACCCCTGCGTTCCAGGGATGAAGCCTACTTGATCCAGGTGGATAATGCTTTTGATGTACTGTTGAATTCGGTTTGCAAGAATTTTGTTCAGGATCTTTGCGTCTATGTTCATCAGAGAAATGGGCCTATAATTTTCCTTTCTTGTGGCGTCCCTTCCTGGTTTTGGAATCAGGGTGATACTAGCTTCATAAAAGAGTTAGGGATCTCTCCCTGTTCTCCTATTGTGTGGCAGAGTTTGAGAAGAATTGGTTTCAGTTCTTCCATGAAGGTTTGGTAGAATTCTGCTGAGAAACCATCTGGTCCTGGACTCTTCTTTTTGGGGAGGTGTTTGATTACCTCTTCTATCTCGAAGGGTGTGATGGGTTTGTTTAGGAAATTAATCTGCTCTGGGCTTAGCTTTGGTAGATGGTATGTGTCTAGGAATTCATCCATTTCCTCCATATTTTCCTGTTTTATGGAGTAGAGGGTTTTAAAATAAGTCCTAATAACTCTTCCTATTTCGCTCATGTCTGTTGTGATCTCTCCCTTTTCATTTCTAATTTTGTTGATTTGAAGTGTTTCTTTTTTCCGCTTGATCAAATTGGCTAGGGTTGTATCAATCTTGTTAATTTTTTTGAAGAACCAGATCTTTGTTTCGTCAATTTTCTTAATTGTCCTCTTAGTTTCCAATTCATTAATTTCTGCTCTGATTTTAATTATTTCTTTCCGTCTGGAAATTTTTGGGTTGGTTTCTTCTAGCCTTTCCAATGCTTTTAGGTGAATGCTCAGGTTATTGATTTGGGATCTTTCTATTTTTCTTATGATGGCATTTAGTGCTATGATTTTTCCCCTAAGGACTGCCTTCATTGTGTCCCACAAGTTTTGGTATGATGTGTTCTCATTGTCATTGAGTTCTAGAAATTTTGCAATTTCATTCTTTATTTCATCCACAACCCATTTGTTGTTTAAAAGTGTGTTGTTCAATTTCCAGGAGGTAGCGGGATTCCTGGTGTACTTTTTGTTGTTAATTTCTAGCATTACAGCATTGTGGTCTGATATCATGCAGGAAATTACATCAATTTTCTTGAAAGTATGGAGGCAGGCTTTGTGGCCCAGTACATGACATATTTTAGAGAAGGTTCCATGTGCTGCTGAGAAGAATGTGTAATCTGTAGATTTTGGGTGGAATGTTCTATATACGTCTGTTAGGTCTAGTTGCTCTATGGTGTTGTTGAGCTCTCTTACTTCTCTATTAATTTTCTGTTTGGATGATCTATCCATTGTTGATAGTGGAATATTGAAGTCCCCGACTATGATGGTGTTGGTGTTTATTTCTGTTTTGTTGCCAAGTAGATTTTGCTTTATGAATTGTGGTGCACCTGTGTTTGGTGCATAAATATTGATGATTGTGATGTCCTCTTGTTGGATTGTTCCCTTGATAAGTAAGAAGTGGCCTTCTTTGTCTTTTTTGGTTAATTTTGGTTTGACGTCTATTTTATCTGATATAAGTATAGCTATGCCTGCTTTTTTCGTTTTTGTGTTTGCTTGGAATATCATTTTCCACCCTTTCACCCTAAAGAGGTGTCTGTCTTTAGTGGTGAGGTGGGTTTCTTGAAGACAGCAGATTGAGTGGTCCAGTTTTCTGATCCACCCTGTTAGCTTATGTCTTCTGATGGGTGAATTGAGGCTATTAATGTTCAGAGATATTAGTTTGAGGTTTGATTTAATACCAGCCATATTGTAGTGGGTTGTGGTCTTTGTGGGGTTTTTTTGGAGGGGTAAGGGGTTAATGTGGACTGCTTCTTGAGGGCTCTTGAGATTGGTTATTTGTTTCTTCTGTGTGAAGAATTCCCTGAAGTGCTTTCTGTAGGTTTGGCTTTGTGTTCATATATTTGTAGAGATGAGTTTTATCATGGAATGTTTTTCTTTCACCATCTATTATGAGGGATACTTTTGCTGGATAGAGTAGTTGTGGCTGGAAACCATGGGTTCTTAGAGTTTTCAGTGTTCCATTCCAGGCCCTTCTGGCTTTTAGGGTTTCCATTGAGAAATCTGAGGTAATTCTAATGGGGTTCCCTTTATATGTAATGTGTTGTTTTTCCCTGGCTGCTTTTAGGATTTTCTCTTTGTGCTTGATGTTTAGAGTCTTAAAGATAATGTGTCTCGGAGAATTTCTCCTTTGGTCCAGTCTGTTTGGAGTTCTTGTAGCTTCTTGTAGCTTGATGGGATTTTCTCTTGAGAGAGTGGGAAAGTTTTCTTCAATTATTTTGTTGAATAAGCTTTCCATTCCTTTAGTCTGTGTTTCTTCCCCCTCTGGTATGCCCATGATCCTAATGTTTGGGTGCTTCAGGATATCCCACATTTCCCTCATGTTCTGTTCACAATAATTTTTGAACTTGTTGAAGTTTCTGGACTCACAAACTGTTTCTTCTGTTTTGTCTTCCAGTTCTGAGTTTCTATCCTCTACTTGGCTGACTCTATTCTTAAGATCTTCTATAGAGTTTTGGGTTTGTTCAATTTGGTTCACATTTTCTACTGTTTTTTTATGTATAGTTTCCATCCCTCTTTCTAGTTCCCTTTTCATGTCATTTTCTGACCTTCTTAATGCTTCTTGGAGTTCATCCTTTCATTTTTTTATGTCTTCATTGAACTTAGCCATCTGGTTATTGAGGACTTCTTTTTTTCACTCTCCTTCAGCTCATTTAACTGTTTTTGGAACCCTTCCTGGTTCTTTTCTATTAGGTCTAATCTAGCAAGGATAACATTCATACAATTATTGGCTCTTTGTTGACTTTCTGAGAGTTGTGCTATTTGCTTGGCCAGGGTTGCATAGCTTGTCTCTTCATTTTGAGGTTCTGATTCTAATGTCTCTTCTATTATTTGATTAGAGACATCCATTGTAGGACTGGATAGTGTAGCTTGATTTACTTGTATCTGGTTTTTCATGCTCTTCCTTTTTTGCTGTGATCTGTGCATCACACCAGTTCAGAGACACTGGCTCAGTGGGATCTGTCTTGTGATGGCACAGGGAATGGGTGGGGCTTGACCTGCAGTGTGGCTGCACAGGTTCCAGGCAGGTGATATGGCTCCACAGGCCCAGGGAACCTGCCTGTGATGGTGCGCCAGGGCTCTGGCCGGGGAGCCAGAAGTGGGACAAATATGTCTTGCTCAGAGGATCCACAGACCCAAGCGCCTGGCTGCAATGGCGATCTCAGGGGCTCTGGCCAGGGAGCAGGAAGTGGGACGAATATGTCTCACTCAGCAGATCCACAGACTCAGGCACCCCATTGCAATGGCTCACTCAGGGGCTTTGGCCTGGGAGCAGGATGTGGGACAAATCTGTCTCACTCGTTGGATCCACAGCCCCAGACACCTAACTGTATTGCCACACCCAGGGGCTCTGGCTGGGAGCAGGAAGTGGGACGAATCTGTTTCACTTGGCAGATCCACAGACCCAAACTCCCAGCTGCCTTGGTGCACCTAGGGGCTCTGGTTGGGAGCAGGAAGTGGGACGAATCTGTCTCACTGTGCCACTGTGCGGGACCACAGACCCAGGCACCTAACTGTATTGCTGCGCCCAGGGGCTCTGGCTGGGGAGCAGGAAGTGGGATGAATCCGTCTCACTGTGTGGACCCAGTCACCTAACTGTATTGGCATGCCCAGGGGTTCTGGCCGGGAGCAGAAAGTGGGATGAAACTGTCTCACTGTGCCACTGTGAGGGACCACAGCCCCAGGCACCTAACTGTATTGCTGCACCCAGGGGCTCTGGCTGGGGAGCAGGAAGTGGGACAAATCCGTCTCACTGTGAGGACCCAGGCACCTAAGTGTATTGGCACACCCAGGGGCTCTGGCCAGGAGCAGGAAGTGGGACGAATCTGTCTCTCTGTGGACCCAGGAACCTAACTGTATTGGCACACCCAGGGGCTCTGGCTGGGGAGCAGGAAGTGGGATGAATCCGTCTCACTGTGTGGACCCAGGCACCTAAGTGTATTGGCACACCCAGGGGCTCTGGCCGGGAGCAGGAAGTGGGACGAATCTGTCTCTCTGTGGACCCAGGAACCTAACTGTATTGGCACACCCAGGGGCTCTGGCTGGGGAGCAGGAAGTGGGACGAATCTGTCTCACTCTGTGGACCCAGGCACCTAACTGTATTGGCGCGCCCAGGGGCTCTGGCCGGGATCAGGAAGCGGGATGAATCTGTCTCACTCTGTGGATCCAGGCACCTAACTGTCACTCTGTGGATCCAGGCACCTAACTGTGCCCCCAGGGGCTCTGGCTGGGGAGCAGGAAGTGGGACAAAACTGTCTCACTCTGTGGACCCAGGCACCTAACTGTATTGGCTCACCCAGGGGCTCTGGCTGGGGAGCAGGAAGTGGGACGAAACTGTCTCACTCTGTGGACCCAGGCACCTAACTCTACTGGCACACCCAGGGGCTCTGGCCGGGCGCAGGAAGTGGGATGAATCTGACTCACTCTGTGGACCCAGGCACCTAACTGTATTGGCGCGCCCAGGCGCTCTGGCCAGGAGCAGGAAGCGGGACGAATCTGTCTCACTCTGTGGACCCAGGCACCTAACTGTATTGGCGTGCCCAGGGGCTCTGGCTGGGGAGCAGGAAGTGGGACAAAACTGTCTCACTCTGTGGACCCAGGCACCTAACTGTATTGGCGCGCCCAGGGGCTCTGGCTGGGCGCAGGAAGTGGGACAAATCTGTCTCACTCTGTGGACCCAGGCACCTAACTGTATTGGCGCTCCCAGGGGCTCTGGCCGGGAGCAGGAAGTGGGACGAAACTGTCTCACTCTGTGGCCCCAGGCACCTAACTGTATTGGCGTGCCCAGGGGCTCTGGCCTGGGATCAGGAAGTGGGACGAATCTGTCTCACTCTGTGGACCCAGGCACCTAACTCTATTGGCGCGCCCAGGGGCTCTGGCCTGGGAAGTGGGGCGGATCTAGCTCACTCGGTGGGTCCACAGACCTGGGGACCTGGCTGCAATGGTGCTCCATGTCTGGCTGGCCAGGGGCCTCAGGCAGGTCCAGTGGGACCTTTCAGGCAGTGGCGCCTGCCAAGAGCTTGGGAATCAGTGGTTTCCTTATATTGCAAATCCACCCCTGCCCTCTGGAAGCATGCGGGAGCCAGCAAACCCTTTAAAAAGGTCCCTTTAAACTTAAGTATTCTTCTCTTTTCTTCCTCGGAAGTGAGGCGAGGTTAGGTAGCTGCCATCTTCAAGTTGTATATCTTGTTTGATTACACAATAGGACATTTTAATCTTTCTGCACTCAACCATCTTTGTAGGAAAGCAATTCATTCCTAGAACATAATGAGCTTATTTCACACTATACAGTGTTCGGAAATGAAGATCATTGTATTCGAAGCAAACTACTTTAGAAATGAAACGAATCTACTAAGTTGTACATCTTGTTAGATTACACAATCCATGAAAGTATAAACTTGCTGCATTGAACAGTCTTCATGAGAAAGCAACTCATTCCGAGAACAGAAGTAGCTTATTACACAGTATAGTGTTTAGCAATGAAGACCTTTGTTTTCTAAGCGAACTACTTTAGAAATTAAACAAATCTACTAAGTTGTACATCTTGTTAGATTACACAAACCAGGAAAGTATAAACTTGCTGCACTGAACCGTCTTCGTAATAAAGTAACTCATTCCGAGAACAGTAATAGCTTATTTAACACGGTACAGTTTTCGGCAATGAAGATCTTTGTTTTCTAAGTAAACTACTTTAGAAATGAAAAGAATCAACTAAGTTGTACATCTTGTTAGATTACACAAACAAAGAAATTATCAACTTGCTGCACTCTACCACCTTCGTGGGAAAGCAACTCATTCCAAGAACAGAACTAGGTTATATCACAAAGTACAGTGTTCGGCAGTGAAGAGGTTTGTTTTCTCAGCAAACTACTTTACAAATGAAATGAATCTTCTAAACTGTGCATCTTGTTAGATTACACAATCCAGGACAGTATCAACTTCCTGCACTCCACCATCTTCGTGGGAAAGCAATTCATTCCGAGAACACAACTAGCTAATTTCACACTGTAAAATGTTCAGCAATGAAGATCTTTTGTTCTAAGCAAACTACTTTAGAAATTAATGGAATCTACAAAGTTGTACATCTTGTTAGATTACACAAACCAGGAAAGTATCAACTTGCTGCCCTCAACAGTCTTCGTAGGAAAGCAACTCATTCCAAGAATAGAACTAGCCTATTACACAGTACAGTGTTTGGCAATGACGACCTTTGCTTTGTAAGCAAACTACTTTATAAATGAAACAAATCTACTAAGTTGTACATCTTGTAACATTACACAAACCAGGAAAGTATCAACTTGCTGCACTCAAAGGTCTTCGTAGTAAAGCAACTCATTCTGAGAACAGAACTAGCTTATTTCACACTGTACAGTTTTTGGCAATGAAGATCTTTGTTTTCTAAGTACACTACTTTAGAAATGAAGTGAATCTGCAAAGTTGTAAATCTTGTTAGATTACACAATCCAGGAAAGTATCAACTTCTGCACTCAACCATCTTCGTGGGAAACCAACTCGTTCCGAGAACAGAACTAGCTTATTTCACAAAGTACATTGTTCGCAATGAAGATCTTTGTTTTCTAAGCAAACTACTTTAGATATGAAACGAATCTACTTAGCTGTACATATTTTTAGATTACGCAATCCAGGAAAGTACCAACTTCCTGCACTCAACCATCTATGTGGGAAAGCAACTCATTCCGAGAACAGAACTATCTTATTTCACACTGTACAATGTTCGGCAATGAAGATCTTTTCTTTCTAAGCAAACTACCTTAGAAATGAAACGAATCTAGTACGTTGTACATCTTGTTAGATTACAAAAACCAGGAAAGCATCAAGTTGCTGCACTCAACAGTCTTCGTGGGAAAGCAACTCATTCGGAGAACAAAACTAGCTTATTACATAGTGCTGTGTTTGGCAATGAAGACCTTTGTTTTCTCAGTAAACTTCTTTAGAAATTAAAAGAATCTACTAATATGTACATCTTGTGAGATTACACCAGGAAAGTATCAACTTGCTGCACTCACCTGTCTTCGTGCAAGTAACTGATTCCGAGAATAGGACTAGCTTCTTTCACACAGCACAGTGTTTGGTAATGAAGACGTTTGTTTTCTAAGCAAACTACATTAGAAATGAAACGAATCTACTGAGTTGTGCATCTTGTTAGATTACACAAATCAGGAAAGTATCAACTTGCTGCACTGAACCATCTTCATAGTAAAGCAAATCATTCCGAGTACAGAATTAACTTATTTCACACAATACAGTTTTCAGCAATGAAGATCTTTGTTTTCTAAGTAAACTAATTTAGAAATGAAAAGATGTACGTTGTACATCTTGTTAGATTACACAAACCAGGAAGGTATCAACTTGCTGCACTCTACCATGTTCGTGGGAAAGCAAATCATTCCGAGAACAGAAAAAGTTTATTTCACAAAGTACAGTGTTCGGTAATGAAGAGGTTTGTTTTCTCAAGAAACTACTTTAGAAATGAAACGAATCTACTAAGCTGTACATCTTGTTAGATTACACAATCCAGGACAGTATCAACTTCCTGCACTCAACCATCTTCGTGGGAAAGCAACTCATTCCGAGAACAGAACTAGCTTATTTCACACTGTACAATGTTCAGCAATGAAGATCTTTTCTTTCTAAGCAAACTACTTTGGAAATTAAACGAATCTAAAAAATTGTACATCTTGTTAGATTTCACAAACCAGGAAAGTATCAACCTGCTGCACTCAACCTTCTTCGTGGGAAAGCAACTCATTCCGAGAACAGAACTAGCTTATTTCACAAAGTACAGTGTTCAAAAAAGAAGATTTTTGTTTTCTTAGTAAACTACTTTAGAAATGAAATAAATCTACTACGTTGTACATCTTGGTAGATTGCACAAACCAGGAAAGTATCAACCTGTTTCACTCAACCATCTTCATGGGAAAGCAACTCATTCAGAGAACAGAACTAGCTTATTTCACACAGTACAGCATTCGGCAATAAAGACCTTTTTTCCTAAGCAAACTACTTTAGAACTGAAATGAATCTACTAATATGTACATGTTGATAGATTATACAAACCAGTAAGTATCAACTTGTTGCACTACACCGTCGTCGTAGTAAAGCAACTCATTCTGAGTATAGAACTATCTTATTTCACACAATATAGTTTTTGGCAATGAAGATCTTTGTTTTCTAAGCAAACTACTTTAGAAATGAAAAGAATCTTGTAAGTTGTACATCTTGTTAGATTACACAATCCAGGAAAGTATCAACTTGCTGCACTCAACCATCTTCGTGAGAAAGCAACTCATTCTGAGAACAGAACTAGCTTATTTCACACAGTACAGTGTTCGACAATGTAGAACTTTGTTTTTCAAGCAAACAACTATAGAAATGAAACGAATCTAGTAAGTTGTACATCTTGATAAATTACACAAACCAGGAACGCATCAACTTGCTTCACTCAACCATCTTTGTGGGAAAGCAACTCATTCCGAGAACCAAACTAGCTTATTACACACAGTACAGTCTTGGGCAATAAAGATCTTTCTTTTTGTACCAAAACTACTTCGGAAATGAAACAAATCTACTAAGTTGTACATCTTGTTATATTACCCAATCCAGGAAAGTATCAACTTGCTGCGCTCAACCGTCTACGGGGGAAAGCATCTGATACCGAGAACAGAACTTGCTTATTTCACAGTGTATAATGTTCGGCAATGAAGATCTTTGTTTTCTAAGCAAACTACTTTAGAAATGAAACTAATCTACTAAGTTGTACATCTTGATAGATTATACAAATCAGGAAAGTATCAACTTGCTGCACTGAACCATCTTCGTAGTAAAGCAACTCATTCCAAGAATGGAATTAGTTTATTGCAAACAGTACAGTTATCGGCAATGAAGATCTTGTTTTTAAGTAAAATGCTTTAGAAATGAAACGAATCTACTAAATTGTACATCTTTTTAGATTATACACAGCACTAACGTTTGATCTTGCTGCACTCAACAGTCTTCATAGGAAATCAATTCATTCAAAAACAGAACTAGCTTATTTCACACTGTACAATGTTTGGAAATAAAGATCTTTGTTTTCTAAGTAAACTCTTTAGAAATGAAATGAATATACTAAGTTGTACACCTTGTTAGATTACACAAACCAGGAAAGTATCAACTTGCTGCATTCCACCATCTTCGTGGGAAAGCAACGCATTCCTAGAACAGAACTAGCTAATTTCAAAAAGTACAGTGTTCGGCAGGGAAGATCTTTGTTTTCTAAGCAAATTACTTTAGAAATGAAATGAATCTACTACGCTGTACATCTTGTTAGATTACACAAACCAGGAAAGTATCAACTAGCTGCACTCAACCGTCTTCGTGGGAAAGCAAGTCATTCCGAGAACCGAACTAGATTATTTCACACGGTACACTGTGCGGGAATGAAGACCTTTGTTTACTAAGCAAAGTACTTTAGAAATGAAAAGAATCTACTAAGTTGTACATCTTTTTAGAATACACAAACAAGGAAAGTATCAACTTCCCTTACTCAACCATCTTCATGGGAAAGCAACTCATTCCGAGAACAGAACTAGCTTATTTCACACAGCACAGGGTTTGGCAATGAGGATCTTTGTTTTCTAAGCAAACTACTTTAGAAATGAAACGAATCTACTAAGATGTACATCTTGATAGATTGGACAAACCATGAAAGTATCAACCTGCTGCACTCAACCGTCTTCATAGTAAAGCAACTCATTCCGAGAACAGAACTAGCTTATTTCACACAGTATAGTTTTCGACAATGAAGATCTTTGTTTTCTAAGCAAACTACTTTAGAAATGAAACGAATCTACTAAGTTGTACATATTGTCAGATTACACAAACCAGGAAAGTTTGATCTTGCTGCACTCAACCGTCTTCGTTGGAAAGCATCTCATTCTGAGAACAGAACTAGCTTATTTCACACTGCACGGTTTTTGGCAATGAAGACCTTTGTTTTCTCAGGAAACTACTTTAGAAATGAAACGAATCTACTAAGATGTACATCTTGATAGATTACACAAACCAATAAAGTATCAACTTGCTGCACTCAAGCGTCTTAGGAGCAAAGCAACTCATTCCGAGAACAGAACTAGCTTATTTCACACAGTACAGTTTTCAGCAATGAAGATCTTTGTTTTCTAAGCAACTCATTCCAAGAACAGAACGACCTTTTTACACATAGTACAGTGTTTGGCAATGAGATCTTTGTTCTAAGCAAACTACTTTAGAAATGAAACGGATATACTAAGTTGTACATCTTATTAGATTACACAACCCAGGAAAGTTTCTACTTCCTCACTCAACCATCTTCGTAGGAAAGCAACTCATTCCGAGACCAGAAGTAGCCAATTTAACAAAGTACAGTGTTCAGAAATGAAGAACTTTGTTTGCTAATTAAACTACTTTAGAAATTAAATGAATCTACTAAGTTGTACATCTTGTTAGATTACAGAAACCAGGAAAGTATCAACTTGCTGCACTCAACCGTCTTCGTGGAGAAGCAAGTCATTCCAAGAACAGAACTACCTAATTTCACACAGTACAGTGTTCGGCAGTGAAGAACTTTTTTTCTAAGCAAGCTACTTTAGAAATGAAAAGATTCTACTAAGCTGTATATCTTGTTAGATTACACAATCCAGGAAAGTATCAATTTCCTGCACTCAACCATCTTCATAGGAAACCAACTCATTCCGAGAACAGAAGTAGTTAATTTCACACAGTAGAGTGTTCGGCAATGAAGAACTTTGTTTTCTAAGCAAGCTACTTTATAAATGAAACGAATCTACTAATTTGGACATTTTCTTAGATTACACAAACCAGGAAAGTATCAACTTCCTGCACTCAACCGTCTTCCTGGGAAAGCAACTCATTCTGAGCACCGAAACAGCTCATTTCACACGGTACAGTGTTCCGAAATGAAGACCTATGTTTTCTAAGCAAACTACTTTAGAAATGAAACGAATCTACTAAGATGTACATCTTGATAGATTACACAAACCAGCAAAGTATCAACGTGCTGTACTCAACTCTTTTCGTAGTACAGGAACTCATTCCGACAACAGAACTATCGTATTTCCCACAGTATACTTTTCGACAATGAAGATCTTTATTTTCTAACAAACTACTTAAGAAATGAAACGAATCTACTAAGTTCTACATCTTGTCAGATTACTCAAACCAGGAAAGTTAGATCTTTCTGCCCCCAACCATCTTTGTAGGAAAGCATCTCTTTCTGAGAAAAGAACTAGCTTATTTCACACTGTACAGTGTTTGGCAATGAAGATCTTTGTTTTCTAAGCAAACTACTTTAGAAATGAAACGAATCTACTAAGTTGTACATCTTGTTAGATTAGACAATCCAGTAAAGTATCAACTTGCTGCACTCAACCGTCTTCATGCCCAAGCAACTCATTCCAAGAACAGAACTAACTTATTGTACAAACTACAGTGTTTGGCAATGAAGATTTTTGTTTACTAAGCAAACTACTTTAGAAATGAAAGGAATCTACAAAGTTGTACATCTTCTTACATTACACAATCCAGGAAAGTATCGTCTTCCTGCACTCAACCATCTTCATGGGAAAGCAACTCATTACGAGAACAGAACTAGCTTATTTCACACAGTACAGTGTTTGGCAATGAAGAACTTTTTTTTCTAAGCAAACTACTTTAGAATTGAAATGGATCTACTAAGTTGTACATATTCTTAGAATACACAAACCAGGAAAGTATCAACTCTCTGTAAGCAACCGTCGTCATGGGAAAGCAACTCATTCCAAGAACAGAACCAGCTTATTTTACAAAGTACAGTGTTTGGCAATGAAGATCTTTGTTTTCTCAGCAAACTTCTTTAGAAATAAAACGAATCTACTAAGTTATACATCTTTTTAAATTACACAATCCAGGAAAGTATCAACTTCCTGCACTCAACATTCATGGGGAAGCAACTCATTCCAAGAATGGAACTACCTTATTTCACACAGTACAGTGTTCAGCAATGAAGGCCTTTGTTTTCTACGCAAAACACTTTTGCAATGAAACGAATCTACTAGTTTTACATGTGGTTAGATTACACAAACCAGGAAAGTTTGATCTTGCTGCACTCAACCGACATCGTAGGAACTCATCTCATTCCGTGAACAGAACTAGCTTATTTCACACAGTACAGTGTTCGGTAATGAAGATCTTTGATTTCTAAGCAAACGAATCTGCTAAGTTCTACATCTTGTTATATTACACAATCCAGGAAAGTATCAACTTCCTGCATTCAACCTTCTTCGTGGGAAAGCAACTATTTCCAAGAACTGAACTAGCTTATTTCACACAGTATAGTGTTCAGCAATGAAGAGCTTTGTTTTCTAAGGAAACTACTTTAGAAGAGAAAAGAATCTACTACGCTATACATCTTGTTATATTACACAAACCAGGAAAGTATCAACTTGATGCACTCAACCGTATTTGTAGTAAAGCAACTCATTCTGAGAACAGAACTAACTTATTTCACACAGTCCAATTTTTGGCCATGAAGATATTTCTTTTTTCAGAAAACTATTGTAGAAATGAAACGAATCTACCAAGTTGTACACCTTCTTACATTACACAAACCAGGAACGTGTGATCTTGCTGCACTGAACCCTCTTCATAGGAAAGCAACTCACTCCGAGAACAGAACTAGCTTATTTCACACAGTACAGTGCTTGGCAATGAAGATCTTCGTTTTCTAAGCAAACTAATTTAGTAGTGAAACGAATCTACTACGCTGTACATCTTGTTAGATTACACAATCCAGGAAAGTATCAATTTGCTGCACTGAACCGTCTTTGTGGGAAAGCAACTCATTCCGAGGACAGAAGTAGCTTATTACACACTATAGTGTTTGGCAATGAAGATCTTTGTTTTCTAAGCAAACTACTTTATAAATGAAACGAAGCTACTAAGTTGTAGATCTTGTTAGATTACACAAAACAGGAAAGTATCAACTTGCTGCACTCAACCATCTTCGTGGGAATGATACTCATTCCAAGAAGAAAACTAGCTTATTACACACAGTACAGTTTTCAGCAATGAAGATCTTTCTATTTTTAAGCAAACTACTTTAGAAATGAAACGAATCTAATAAATTGTACATCTTGTTAGATTACACAAACCAGGAAAGTATCAAATTGCTACACTCAAACTTCTTCGTGGGAATGCAACTCATTCCAAGAACAGAACTAGCTTATTACACAAGTACAGTTTTCGGCAATGAAGATCTTTCTTTTTTTAAGCAAACTACTTTTGAAATGAAACGAATCTACTAAATTGTACATCTTGATAGATTACACAAACTAGGAGAGTATCAACTTGCTGCAATAAACCATCTTTGTGGGAATTCAACTCATTCCAAGAACAGAACTAGCTTATTACACACAGTACAGTTTTTGGCAATGAAGATCTTTCTTTTTTATAAGCAAACTACTTTAGAAATGTAATGAATCTACTAAATAGTACATCTTCTTAGATTACACAAACCAGGGAAGTATCAACTTGCTGCACTAAACCGTCTTTGTAGTAAAGCAAATCATTCCGAGAACAGAACTAACTTATTTCACACAGTACAGTTTTCGGCAATGAAGATCTTTGTTTTTTAAGCACACTACTTTAGAAATGAAACAAATCTAATAAATTGTACATCTTCTTAGATTACACAAACCAGGAAAGTATCAAATTGCTGCACTCAAACATCTTCGTGGGAATGCAACTCATTCCAAGAACAGAACTAGCTTATTACACACAGTACAGTTTTTGCCAATGAAGATTTTTCTCTTTTTTAAGCAAACTACTTTAGAAATGAAACGAATCTACAAAATTGTACATCTTGTTAGATTACAAAAACCAGGAGAGTATCAACTTCCTGCACTCAACCATCTTCTTGGGAAAGTAACTCATTCCGAGAACAGAACTACCTTATATCACAAAGTACAGTGTTTGGCAATGAACACCTTTGTTTTCTAAGCAAACTTCTTTACTAAGGTGTACATCCCGAGAACAGAACTACCTTATAGCACAAAGTACAGTGTTTGGCAATGAACACCTTTGTTTTCTAAGCAAAACTGCTTTAGAAATGAAACGAAACTACCATGATGTACATCTAGATAGATTACAGAAACCAGTAAAGTATCAACTTGCTGAACTCAGCCATCTTCCTAGGAAAGCAACTCATTCTGAGAACAGAACTAGCTTATTTCATAAAGTACAGTGTTCGGAGAACAAGATCTTTGTTTTCTAAGCAAACTACTTTATAAATGAAACGAATCTACGAAGCTGTACATCTTGTTAGATTACACAAACCCAGAAAGTATCAATTTCCTGCTCTCAACCATCTTCGTGGGAAAGTAACTCATTCCGAGAACAGAACTACCTTATAGCACAAAGTACAGTGTTTGGCAATGAACACCTTTGTTTTCTAAGCAAACTTCTTTAGAAATGAAATGAATCTACTAAGGTGTACATCTTGTTTGATTACCCAATATAGGAAAGTTTCAACTTTCTTCACTCAACCATCATCGTAGGAAAGCAACTCATTCTGAGAACCTAACCAGCGTATTTCACACCGTACAGTGTGCGGAAATGAGGATGTTTGTTTTCTAAGTAAACTACTTTAGAAATGAAAGTAATCTACTAAGTGGTACATCTTTTTAGATTACACAAACCAGGAAAGGATCAAATTCCCGCACTCAACCATCTTCATTGGAAAGCAACTCATTCTGAGAAGAGAACTAGCTTATTTCACACAGTACTGTGTTTGGCAATGAAGACCTTTGTTTTCTAAGCAAACCACTTTATAAATGAAACGAATCTACTAAGATGTACATCTTATTAGATTACAAAAACCAGAAAAGTATTAACTTGCTGCACTGAACTGTCTTCGTGGGAAAGCAACTCACTCCGAGAACAAAACTACCTTATTTCACAAAGTACAGTATTCGGCAATAAAGATCTTTGTTTTCTCAGCAAACTACTGTAGAAACGTAACGAATCGACTAAGTTGGACATATTTTTAAATTACACAATCCAGGAAAGTATCAACTTCCTGCACTCAACGATCTTCGTGTGAAAGTAACTCATTCCAAGAACAGAACGACCTTATTTCACACTGTACAGTGGTCGGCAATGAAGTCCTTTGTTTTGTAAGCGAACTATTTAGAAATGAAATGAATCTACTAAGATGTACATCTTGATAGATTACACAAACCAGTAAAGTATCAACTTGCTGGAATCAACTGTCTTTGTAGTAAAGCAACTCATTCTGAGAACAGAACTAGATTATTTCACACAGTATAGTTTTCGACAATGAAGATCTATGTTTTCTAAACAAACTAGTTAAGAATCGAAACAAACCTACTCAGTTGTACATATTTTTACATTACACAATCCAGGAAAGTATCAACTTCCTGCACTCAACCATCTTCATGGGAAAGCAACACATTTTGAAAAGAGAACTAGCTTATTTCACACAGTACAGATTTCGGCAATGAAGATCTTTGTTTTCTAATCAAACTACTTTAGAAATGAAACGAATCTACTAAGTTGCACATCTTGTTAGATTACACAAACCAGGAAAGTTTGATCTTGCTGCTCTCAACAGTCTTAGTAGGAAAGTAACTCATTCGGAGAACAGAACTAGCTTATTTCACACTGTACAGTGTTAGGAAATGAAGATCATTGTTTTCTAAGCAAAATACTTTAGAAATGAAATGAATTGACTAAGTTGTACATCTTTTTAGATTACACAAACCAGGATAGTATCAACTTGCTGCACTCAACCATCTTCATGGGAAAGCAACTGATTCCAAGAACAGAACTAGCTTATTTCACACAGTACAGTTTTTGGCAATGAAGATCTTTGTTTTCTAAGCAAACTACTTTAGAATGAAACGAATCTCCTAAGTTATACATCTTGTTAGATTACACAATCCAGGAAAGTATCAACTTCCTGCACTCAACTTACTATGTGGGAAAGCAACTCATTCCAAGAACAGAACTATCTTATTTCACACATTAGAGTGTTCGGCAATGAAGACCTTTGTTTTCTAAGCAAACTACTTTAGAAATGAAACGAATCTACTAAGTTGTACATCTTCTCAGATTACACAAACAAGGAATGTTTGATCTTTCTGCACTCAACCATCTTCGTGGGAGAGCAACTCATTCCGGGAACCGAACTACCTTATTTCACACAGTATAGTTTTTGACAATGAAGGTCTATGTTTTCTAAGCAAACTACTTAAGAAGCAAAACGAATCTACTAAGTTGTACATATTTTTACATTACACAATCCAGGAAAGTATCAACTTCATGCACCCAACCATCTTCATGGGAAAGCAAATAATTCCGAGAGCAGAACTAGCTTATTTCACACAGTACAGTGTTCAGCAATGAAGAAGTTTGGTTTCTAAGCAAGCTTCTTTAGAAATGAAACGCATCTACTAAGTTGTACATCTTCACAAAGCATGAAAGTACCAACTTGTTGCACTCAGCCGTCTTCGTGGGAAAGTAACTCATTCTGAGAACAGAACTAGCTTATTTCACACAGTACAGTTTTTGGCAATGAAGATCTTTGTTTTCTAATCAAACTACTTTAGAAATGAAACGAATCTACTAAATTGTACATCTTGTTAGATTACACAAACCAGGAGAGTTTAATCTTAATGCACTCAGCAGTCTTCGTAGGAAAGCAACTCAGTCTGAAAACAGAACTACCTTATTTCACACTGTATAGTGTTAGGCAATGAAGATCTTTGTTTTCTAAGCAAACTACTTTAGAAATGAAATGAATCTAGTAAGTTGTACATCTTGTTAGATTATACAAACCAGGAAAGTATCAACTTTCTGCACTCAACCGTCTTCGTGGGAAAGCAACTCATTCCGAGAACAGAACAACCTTATTTCACACAGTACATTTTTCAGCAATGAAGTTCTGTGTTTCCTAATTAAACTACTTTAGAAAGGAAACGAATCTACTAAGTTGCACATGTTGTTAGATTACACAAACCAGGAAAGTTTGATCTTGCTGCACTCAACAGTCTTCGTAGGAAAGCAAATCATTCCAAGAACAGAACTAGCTTATTTCACACTGTGCAATGTTCGGAAATGAAGATCTTTGTTTTCTAAGCAAACTACTTTAGAAATGAAATGAATGTACTAAGTTGTACATCTTGTTAGATTACACAAACCAGAAAAGTATCAACTAGCTGCACTGAACGGTCTTTGTGGGAAGCAACTTACTCGTAGAACAGAACTAGCTTATTTCACACAGTACAGTGTTCGGCAATGAAGATCTTTGTTTTATCAGCAACCTACTTTAGAAAAGAAACGAATCTACTAAGTTGTACATGTTTTTACATTACACAATCCAGGAAAGTATCAAATTCCTGCACTCAAACTTCTTCGTGGGAAAGCAACTCATTCCGAGAAAAGAACTAAGTTATTACACAGTACAGTGTTTGGCAATGAAGACCTTTGTTTTCTAAGCAAACTACGTTAGAAATGAAACGAATCTACTAAGTGGTACATCTTGTTAGATTACACAAACCAGGAAAAGTATCAACTTCCTGCACTGAACCGTCCTTGTGGGAAGCAACTCATTCTGGAAGAACTAACTCACACAGTACAGTTTTTGGCAATGAAGATCTTTGTTTTCTAAGCAAACTACTTTAGCTTCTACTTTGTACATCTTGTTACATTACACAAACCAGGAAAGTATCAACTTGCTGCACTCAACCATCTTTTATGGGAAAGCAACTCATTCCGAGAACAGAACTAGCTTATTTCACACAGTACAGTGTTTGGCAATGAAGATCTTTTTTTTTATCAGCAACCTACTTTAGAAAAGAAACAAATCTACTAAGTTGTACATGTTTTTACCTTACACAATCCAGGAATGTATCAAATTCCTGCACTCAACCTTCTTCGTGGGAAAGCAACTCATTCGGAGAAAAGAACTAAGTTATTACACAGTACAGTGTTTGGCAATGAAGACCTTTGTTTTCTAAGCAAACTACTTTAGAAATGAAACGAATCTACTAAGTGGTACATCTTGTTAGATTACACAATCCAGGAAAGTATCAACTTCCTGTACTCAACCACATTAGTGGAAAAGCAACTGATTCCGAGAAGAGAACTAGCTTATTTCACACGGTCCAATGTTTGGCAATGATGACCTTTGTTTCCTAGCAAACTACTATATAAATTGAACGAATATACTAAGTTGTACATCTTGATAGATTACACATACCTGGGGAGTACCAACTTGCTAAACTCAACCATCTTCGTAGTAAAGCAACTCATTCTAAGAACAGAACTTGCTTATTCCACACAGTACAGTTTTTGAAAGTGACGAACTTTCTTTTTTAAAGCATACTAAATTGGTAATAAAACAAACGTACAAGTTTGTATATCTTGTTAGATTACACAATCGAGGAAAGTTTCAACTTTCTGCACTCAACCGTCTTCATAGGAAAGCAACTCATTTCTAGAGCCGAACCAGCTTATTTGACACGGTACAGTGTTCGGAAATGAAGATCTTTTTGTTCTAAGTAAACTACTTTAGAATTGAAAAGATTCTACTAAGTTGAACATCTTTATAGATTACACATCCAGGAAAGTATCAACTTCCGGCACTCAAACATCTTCATTGGAAAGCAAATAATTCCAAGAACCGAACTAGCTTATTTCACACAGTACAGTGTTAGGTAATTAAGACCTTTGTTTTCTAAGCAAACTACGTTAGAAATGAAACGAATCTACTAAGATGTAAATCTTGATAGATTACACAAACCAGTAAAGTATCAACTTGCTGCACTCTACCCTGTTCGCAGTAAAGCAACTCATTCCGAGAACCGACCTAGCTTCTTTCACATGGAACAGTGTTCAGAAATGAAGATCTTTGTTTTTTAAGCAAACTACTTTAGAAATGAAAAGAATCTACTAAGTTGTACATTTTTTAGATAACACAAATGAGGAAAGTATCAATTTCCCGGACTCAACAATCTTCATGGGAAAGCAACTCATTCTGAGAATAGAACTAGGTTATTTCACACTGTACAATGTTCGGCAATGAAGATCTTTGTTTTCTAAGCAAACTACTTTAGGAATGAAACGAATCTACTAAGTTGTACAACTTGTTAGATTACACAACTCAGGAAAATATCAACTTGTTCTACTCAACCATTTTCGTGGGAAAGCAACTCATTCCGAGAACAGAACTAGATTATT
The DNA here is from genome assembly GCA_036365145.1 of Orientallactaga sibirica. Lineage (NCBI taxonomy): Eukaryota > Metazoa > Chordata > Mammalia > Rodentia > Dipodidae > Orientallactaga > Orientallactaga sibirica. The sequence continues at coordinate 76,729 of JAEOAD010001469.1, read as the reverse complement.
TCACAAAGTACAGTGTTTGTCAATGAAGGACTTTTTTCTAAGCAAACTACTTTATATATGAAACGAATACACAAAGTTCTTCATCTTGTTAGATTACACGCACCAGGAAAGTATCATCTTGCTCCACTCAACCGTCTTCGTAGTAAAGCAACTCATTCCGACAACAGAACTAGCTTATTTCACACAGTACAGTTATCGGCAATGAAGATCTTGTGTTTTAAGCAAAGTGCTTTAGAAATGAAACGAATCTACTTAGTTGTACATCTTGTTAGATTGCACAAACCGGGATAGTATCAGCTTGCTGCACTGTACCGTCTTAGTGGGAAAGCAACTCATTCTGAGAACAGAAGAAGCTTATTTCAGAAAGTATAGTGTTCAGTAATGAAGATCTTTGTTTTCTCAACAAAATATTTTAGAAATGAAACGAATCTACTACATTGTACATCTTTTTAGATTACACAATCCAGGAAAGTATCAACTTCCTGAACTCAACCTTCTTCGTGGGAAAGCAAATCATTCCAAGAACAGAACTAGCTTATTTCACACAGTACAGAGTTCAGAAATGAAGAACTTTGTTTTCCAAACAAACTACTTCAGAAATGAAGTGAATCCACTAAGTTGTACATCTTGTTAGATTGCACAAACCAGAAAAGTATCAACTTGCTGCACTGAACCATCTTCGTGGGAAAGCAACTCACTCTGAGAACTGAAATAGCTTATTTCACAAAGTGCAGTGTTCGGCAATAAAGATCTTTGTTTTCTCCACAAACTACTTTAGAAATGAAACGAATTTGCTAAGTTGTACATGTTTTTATATTACACAATCCAAGAAAGTATCAACTTCCTGAACTGAAACTTCTTCGTGGGAAAGCAACTCATTCAAGAATGGAACTAGCTTATTTCACACAGTACAGTGTTCGGCAATGAAGACCTTTGTTTTCTCTGCAAACTATTTTAGAAATGAAATGAATCTACTAAGTTGTACCGCTGGTTACCTTACACAAGACAGGAAAGTATCAACTTCCTGCAGTCAAACTTCTTTGTGGGAAAACAACTCATTCCAAGAACAGATCTATCTTATTTCACACAGTACAGTGTTCGGCAATGAAGAACTTTGTTTTCTAAAGAAACTACTTTATAAATTAAATGTCCTACTAAGTTGTACATTTGTTAGATTACAAATACCTGGAAAGTACCACCTTGCTACACTCAACCGTCTTCGTGGGAAAGCAACTCATTCTGGGAATTGATCTACCTTATTACACACAGTAGTTTATGGCAATGAAGATCTTTCTTTTTTCAAGCAAACTACTTTCGAAATGAAACGAATCTACTAAGTTTTACATCTTGTTAGATTACACAAACCAGGAAAGTATCAACCTGCTGCACTCACCTGTCTTCGTGGGAAAGCAACTCATTCCCAGAAGAGAACTAGCATATTTCACAAAGTACAGTATTCAGCAATGAGGATCTTTGTTTTCTAAGGAAACTACTTTAGAAATGAAACGAATCTACTAAGCTGTACATGTTGTTAGATTACACAATCCATCAATGTGTCAACTTCCTGCACTCAACCATCTTCGTGGGAAAGTAACTCATTCTGAGAACCGAATGACCTTATTTCACACAGTACAGTGTTCGGCAATTAAGACCTTTGTTTTCTAAGCAAACTACTTTAGAAATGAAACGAATCAACTAAGTTGTACATTTTGTTAGATTACCCAAACCAGGAAAGTTTCAACTTGCTGCACTCAACTTTCTTCGTAGGAGAGCAAGTCATTCTGAGAACCGAACCAGCTTATTTCACATGGTAAAGTGTTCGGAAATGAAGGTCTTTGTTTTTTAAACAAACTACTTTAGAATTGAAAATAATCTACTAAGTTGTACAACTTTTTAGATAACACAAATGAGGAAAGTATCAATTTCCCGTACTCAACCATCTTCATGGGAAAGCAACTCATTCCGAGAACAGAACTAGCTTATTTCACACAGTACAGTGTTGGGTACGAAGACCTTTGTTTTCTAAGCAAACTACTTTAGAAATGAAACGAATCTACTAAAATGAACATCTTGATAGATTACAGAAACCAGTAAAGTATGAACTTGCTGCACTCAACCATCGCCGTAGTAAAGGAACTCATTCGAAGAACAGAACTAGCTTATTTCTCACATTATTGTTTTCGTCAATGAAGATCTTACTTTTCTAAGCAAACTACATTAGTATTGAAACAAATCGACTAAGTTGTACATCTTGTCACATTACACAAACCAGGAACGTTTGATCTTGCTGCACTCAACCATCTGTGTAGGAAAGCAACTCCTTCAAAGTACAGAACTACCTTATTTCACACTGTACAATGTTTGGCAATGAAGATCTTTGTCTTTTAAGCAAATTACTTTAGAAATGAAATGAATCTTCGAAGTTGTACATCTTGTTAGATTACACAAATCAGGAAAGTAACACCTTGCTGCACTCAACCACCTTCATTGTAACGCAACTCATTCCAAGAACGTTACTAGCTTATTACACATAGTACAGTTATCGGCAATGAGGATCTTGTTTTTTTAAGCAAAGTACGTTAGAAATGAAACAAATCAACTAAATTGTACAACTTGTTAGATTACGCAAAGAAGGAACGTTTGATCTTCCAGCACTCAACTGTCTTCATAGGAAAGCAACTCATTCAAAGAACAGAACTAGCTTATTTCACACTGTACAATGTTAGGCAATGAAGATCTTTGTTTTCTAGGTAAACTTTTTAGAAATTAAATGAATCTACTAAGTTGTACATCTTGTTAGATTACCCAAACCAGGAAAGTATCAACTTGCTGCATTCAACCATCTTCCTGGGAAAGCAAATCATTCCTAGAACAGAACCAGCTTATTTCACACTGTGCAGTGTTTGGTAACGAAGACCTTTGTTTTCTAAGCAAAACTACTTTATAAACGAACGAATATACTAAGTTGTACATCTTGTTAGATTACACAAACCATGAAAGTATCAACTTGCTGCACTCAATCATCTTCGTGGGAAAGCAAATCATTCCGAGAACCAAACTAGCTTATTTCACATGGTATAGTGTTCGGCAATGAAGACCTTTTTTTTCTAAGCAAACTACTTTCGAAATGAAAAGAATCTATTCAGTTGTACATCTTTTTACACTACACAAACCAGGAAAGTATCAACTTTCCTCACTCAACCATCTTCATGGGAAAGCAACTCATTCCGAGAACACAACTAGCTTATTTCACACAGTATAGTTTTTGGCAAAGAAGATCGTTGTTTTCTAAGCAAACTGCTTTAGAAATGAAATGAATCTACTAAGTTGTACATCTGTCAGATTGCAAAAACAAGGAAAGTTTTTCTTGCTGCACTCAACCGTCTTTGTAGGAAAGCAACTCATTTTGAGAACAGAACTAGCTTATTTCACACTGTACAGTGTTCGGCAATGAAGATCTTTGTTTTCTAAGCAAACAAATTTAGAAATGAAACGAACCTACTACATTGTACATCGTGTGAGATTACACAAACAAGGAAAGTTTGATCTCACTGCACTCAACCAGCTTTGTGGGAACGCATGTCATTATGAGAACAAAACTAGCTGATTTCACACAGTACAGTGTTCTGCAATGAAGACCTTTTTTTTCTAAGCAAACTACTTTAGAAATGAAGCGAATCTACTAAGTTGTACATCTTGTTATATTACACAAACCAGGAAAGTTTGATATTGCTGCACTCAACCATCTTCGTAGGAAAGCAACTCATTCTGAGAACAAAACTAGCTTATTTCACTCAGTACAGTGTTCAGCAATGAAGATCTTTATTTTCTAAGCAAACTACTTTACAAATGGAATGAACCTACTACATTGTACATTTTGTGAGATTACACAAACCAGGAAAGTTTGATCTTGCTGCACTCAACCGGCTTCATAGGAATGCATGTCATTCATAGAACAAAACTAGCTTATTTCACACTGTACAGTGTTCGGCAATGAAGACCTTTGTTTTCTAAGCAAACTACTTTATAAATGAAACGTCTCTACTAAGTTGTGCATCTTCTTAGATTACAAACACCAGGACAGTATGAACTTGCTGCACACAACCATCTTCGTAGTACAACCACTCATTCCGAGAACAGAGCTAGCTTATTTCACAGAGTACATTGTTCAGCAAACTACTTTAGAAATGAAACGAATCTACTAATTTGTACATCTTGTTAGATTACACAAACCAGGAAAGTTTGATCTTGCTGCACTCAACCGTCTTCGTAGGAAAGCATGTCATTCCTAGAACAGAACTAGCTTATTTCACACTGTACCATGTTCGGCAATGAAAATCTTTGTTTTCTAAACAAACTACTTTAGAAATGAAGCGAATCTACTAAGGTGTACATCTTGTTAGATTACACAAACCAGGAAAGTTTGATCTTGCTGCACTCAACCATCTTCGTAGGAAAGCAACTCATTCTGAGAACAAAACTAGCTTATTTCACACAGTACAGTTTTCAGCAATGAAGATCTTTATTTTCTAAGCAAACTACTTTACAAATGGAAGGAACCTACCACATTGTACATCTTGTGAGATTACACAAACCAGGAAAGTTTGATCTTGCTGCACTCAACCGGCTTCGTAGGAACGCATGTCATTCCGAGAATAAAACTAGCTTATTTCACACTGTACAGTGTTCGGCAATGAAGACCTTTGTTTTCTAAGGCAACTACTTTATAAATGAAACGAATCTACTAAGTTGTGCATCTTGTTAGATTACAAACAGCAGGACAGTATGAACTTGCTGCACTCAATCGTCTTCGTAGTAAACCAACTCATTCTGAGAACAGAACTAGCTTATTTCACACAGTACATTGTTCGGCAAACTACTTTACAAATGAAACCAATCTACTAATTTGTACATCTTGTTAGATTACACAAACCAGGAAAGTTTTATCTTGCTGCACTCCACTGTCTTCATAGGAAATCATGTCATTCTGACAACAGACCTAGCTTATTTCACACTGTACAATGTTCGGCAATGAAGATCTTTGGTTTATAAGGAATCTACTTTAGAAATGAAATGAATCGACTAAGTTGTACATCTTGTTAGATTACACAAACCAGGAAAGTATCAACTTGCTGCACTGAACCGTCTTCGTGGGAAAGAAAATCATTCGGAGAAGAGAAGTAGCTTATTGCACAAAGTACAGTGTTCAGCAATGAAGATCTTTGTTTTCTCAGCAAACTAATTTAGAAATGAAACGAATCTACTGCGTTGTACATCTTGTTAGATTACACAAACCAGGAAAGGTTGATCTTGCTGCTCTCTACCATCTTCGTAGGAAAGCATGTAATTCCGAGAACAGAACTAGCTTATTTCACACTGTACAATGTTCAGCAATGAAGATCCTTCTTTTCTAAGCAAACTACTTTAGACATGAAAATAATCTGGAAAGTTGTACATCTTGTCAGATTACACAAACCAGGAAAGTATCAACTTTCTGCACTGATCTGTCTTCGTGGGAAAGCAAATCATTAGGAGAACAAAACTAGCTCATTTCACGCAGTACAGTTTTTGGCAATGAAGATCTTTGTTTTTTATGCAAAATACTTTAAAAATGAAACGAATCTACTAATTTGTAAATCTTGTTAAATTTCACAAATCAGGACAGTTTGATCTTCCTGCACTCAACAGTCTTCGTAGGAAAGCAGCTTATTCCAAGAATAGAACTATCATATTTCACACTGTACAGTGGTCGGAAATGAAGATCATTGTTTTCTAAGCAAACTACTTTAGAAATGAAACGAATCTACTAAGTTGTACATCTTGTAAGATTCCACAAGCTAGGAAAGTATCAACTTCCTGCACTCAACCATCTTCATGGGAAAGCAACTCACTCCGAGAAGAGAACTTGCTTATTTCACACAGTACAGTGTCTGGCAGTGAAGACCTTTGTTTTCTGAGCAAACTACTTTAGAAAAGAAACGAATCTACTAAGTTGTACATATTGTTAGATTACACAAACCAGGAAAGTATCAACTTTCCGCACTCAATCATCTTCATGGGAGAGCAACTCATTCTTAGAACAGAACTAGCTTATGTCAAACAGTACAGTGTTAGGCAATGAAGACCGATGTTTTCTAAGCAAACTACATTACAAATTAAGCGAATCTACTACGTTGTACATCTTGTAAGACTTCAGAAACCAGGAATGTATCTACTTGCTGCACTCAATATTCTTCATGGGGAAGGACCGCATTCTGAGAACAGAACTACCATATTTCACAAAGTAGAGTGTTCAGCAATGAAGATCTTTGTTTTCTAAGCAAACTACTTTAGAAATGAAACGAATCTTCTAATTTGTACATCTTGTTAGATTACACAAACCAGGAAAGTATCAACTCTCTGCACTCAACCACCTATATGGGAAAGCAACTATTTCCAAGAACCGAACTAGCTGATTTCACACAGTAAAGAGTTCGGCAATGAAGGCCTTTGTTTTCTAGGCAAACTACTTTATAAATTAAATGAATCTACTAAGTTGTACTTCTTGTTAGATTACACACACCAGGAATCTATCAACTTGCTGCACTCAACCGTGTTCATAGTAAAGAAACTCATTCCGAGAACAGAACTTGCTTATTTCACACAGTACAGTTTTTGGCAATGAAAATCTTTGTTTTTTAAGCAAATTACTTTAGAAATGAAAAAAATTTAATAAGTTTTACATCTTGTTAGATTGCACAAACCAGGACGGTTTGATCTTGCTCACTCAACAGTCTTCGTAGGAAAGCAAATTATTCCGAAAAGTGAACTAGCTTATTTCACACTGTACAGTGTTCAGAAATGAAGATCATTGTTTTCTAAGCAAACTACTTTAGAAATGAAATGAATCTACTAAGTTGTACTTCTTGTTAGATTACACAAACTAGGACAGTATCAACTTCCTGCACTCAACCATCTTCATTGGAAAGCAGGTCATTCCGAAAGGAAAACCAGCTTATTTCACACAGTACAGTTTTCAGCAATAAAGACGTTTGTTTTCTAAGCAAACTACTTTAGAAATGAAACGAATCTCCTAAGTTGTACATCTTGTTAGATTACACAAACCAGGAAAGAATCAACTTGCTGCACTCAACCTTCTTCATGGGAAAGGAACTCATTCCGAGAACAGAACTACCTTATTTCACAAAGTACAGTGTTCGGCAATGAAGATCTTTGTTTTCTAAGCAATCTACTTTAGAAATGAAACGAATCTACTAAGTTGTACATCTTGTTATATTACACAATCCAGGAAAGTATCACCTTCCTGCAGTCAAACATCTTCGTGGGAAAGCAAGTCATTCAGAGAACAGAACTAGCTATTTCACACAGTACAGTGGTCGGCAATGAAGACCTTTGTATTCTAAGCAAACTACCTCAGAAATGAAACGAATCTCCTAAGTTGTACATCTTGTTAGTTTACACAAAACAGGAAAGTATCAACTTGTTTAACTGGACTGTCTTTGTGGGAAAGCAACTCATTCTGAGAACATAACTAGCTCATATCACACACTACAGTTTTCGGGAATGAAGATCTTTGTTTTCTAAGCAAACTACTTTATAAATGAAATGAATCTATTAAGTTTTATATTGTTAGATTACACAATCCAGGGAAGTTTCAACTTGCTGCACTCATCCATCTTCATAGGAAAGCTAGTCATTCCAAGAACAGAAATAGCTTATTTCATGCAGTACACTGTTTGATGAAATATCTTTGTTTTCTAAGGAAAATACTTTAGAAATAAAACAAATCTACTAAGTTGTACATCTTGTAAGATTACACAAACCATGAAAGTTTGATCTTGCTGCACTCAACCGTCTTCATAGGAAGGCATCTCATTCCGCGAACAGAATGAGCTTATTTCACACTGTACAGTGTTCTGCAATGAAGATCTTTGTTTTCTAAGCAAACTACTTTAGAAATGAAACGAATCTATTAAGTTGTAAATCTTGTGAGATTACACAAACCAGGAAAGTATCAACTTTCCGGACTCAACAATCTTGATGGGAAAGCAACACATTCTGAGAACATAACGAGCTTTTTTACACAGTACAGTGTTCGGCAATGAAGACCTTTATTTTCTAAGCAAACTACTTTAGAAATGAAACGAATCTACTAAGTTGTACATCTTGTTAGATTAAACAAACCTGGAAAGTTTTATCTTGCTGCATTCAACCTTATTCGTGGGAACACATCTCATTCCGAGATCAGAACAAGCTTATTTCACATAGTACAGTGTTCGGCAATGAAGATCTTTGTTTTCTAAGCAAACTACTTTAGAAATTAAAGGAATCTACTAAGTTGTACTTCTTGTTAGATTACACAAACTAGAAAAGTATCAACTTGCTGTACTCAACCATCTTTGTGGGAAAGCAACTCATTCTGAGAACAGTACTAGGTTATTTCACACAGTACAGTGTTCGACAATTGAGACTTTTGTTTTCTAAGCAACCTACTTTACAAATGAAACGAATTCTACTAAGTTGTAGATCTTGTCACATTACAGAAACCAGGAAAGTATTAACTTGCTGCACTCAACCGTCTTCGTAGGAAAGCTACTCATTCCGAGAACAGAACTAGCTTATTTCACACAGTACAGTTTTCGGCAATGAAGATCTTTATTTTCTAACAAACTACTTTACAAATGAAACAAATCTACTAAGCTGTACATCATGTTACATTACACAAATGAGGAAAGTATCAATTTACTGCACTCAACCTTCTTCGTGGGAAAGCAACTCATTCTAAGAACAAAACTAGCTTATTTCACACAGTACAGTGTTCTGCAATGAAGACCTTTCTTTTCTCAGCAAATTACTTTAGAAATGAAACGAATCTACTAAGTTTTACATCTTGTTTGATTACACAAAACAGGAAAGTATCAACTTGTTGCACTCAACCGTATTCGTAGTAAAGCAACTCATTCCGAGAACAGAACTAGCTTATTTCAAACAGTACAGTTTTCAGCAATGAAATTTGTGCTTTCTAAGCAAAATTCTTTAGAAATAACAAGAATCTACTAAGTTGAACATCTTGTTAGATTACACAAACCAGGAAAGTATCAACTTCTGTAACTCAACCATCTTCGTGGGAAAGCAACTCATTCCGACAACAGAACTAGCTTATTTCACACAGTACAGTGTTCGGCAATGAAGACTGTTGTTTTCAAAGCAAACTACTTTAGAAATGAAACGAATCTACTAAGTTGTACATCTTGTTAGATTACACAAAATAGGAAAGTATCAACTTGCTGCACTCAACCGTCTTCGTAGTAAGGAAACTCATTCCGAGAACAGAACTTGCTTATTTCAAATAGTACAGTTTTCGGCAATGAAGATCTTTGTTTTTTAAGCAAACTACTTTAGAAATGAAACGAATCTAGAAGTTGTACATCTTGTTACATTGCACAAACGAGGAAAGTACCAACTTGCTGCACTCAACCATCTCGAAGGAAAGCAAATCATTCCCAGAACGGTACTAGCTTATTTCACACAGTGCAGTGTTCGGCAATGAAGACTTTTGTTTTCTAAGCAAAGTACTTTAGAAATGAAACGAATCCACTAAGTTGTACATCTTGTTACATTATACAATACAGTATAGTTTCAACTTGCTGCACTCAACCGTCTTCATAGGAAAGCAATTCATTCCAAGAACAGAACAAGCTTATTTCACACAGTACAGTTTTCGGCAATGAAGATCTTTATTTTCTAACAAACTACTTTAGAAATGAAACGAATCCACTAAGTTGTACATCTTGTTAGATTACACAAACCAGGAACATTTGATCTTGCTGCATTCAACCATCTGCGTAGGAAAGCAACTCATTCCGAGAACAGAACTAGCTTATTTCATACTGTACAGTGTTCGGCAATGAACATTTTTGTTTTATAAGTAAGCTACATTAGAAGTGAAATAAATCTACTAAGTTGTATATCTTGTTAGATTACACAATGTAGGAAAGTATCAACTTCCTGCACTCAACCATCTTCGTGGAAAAGCAACTCATTCCGAGAACAGAACTAGATATTTCACACAGGATAGTGTTCGGAAATGAAGACCTTTGTTTTCTAAGCAAACTACTTTAGAAATAGAACGAATCTACTAAGTTGTACATCTTGTTAGATTACACAAACCATGAAAGTTTGATCTTGCTGCACTCAACCGTCTTCATAGGAAAGCATGTCATTTTGATAACAGAATTAGCTTTTTTCACACTGTACAATGTTCAGCAATAAAGATCTTTGTTTTCTAAGCAAACTATTTAGAAATGAAATGAATCTACTAAGTTGTACATCTTGTTAGATTATACAAACCTGTAAAGTATCAACTGCTGGGCTCAACCATCTTTGTGGAAAGCAACTCATTCAGAGAACAGAACTACCTTATTTCACACAGTAAATAGTTCGGCAATGAAGACCTTTTTTTTCTAAGAAAACTCCTTTATGAATTATACGAATCTACTAAGTTGTACATCTTGTTAGATTACACATACCTGGAAAGTACCAACTTGCTACACTCAACCGTCTTCATGGTAAAGCGAATCATTCCGAGAACAGAACTAGCTTATTACACACAGTACAGTTTTCGGTAATGAAGATCTTTCTTTTTTTTAAGAAAACTACTTTGGAAATGAAACGAATTTAAAAATTTGTATATCTTGTTAGATTACACAATCCAGGAAAGTTTGAACTTGCTGCACTCCACCGTCTTCGTAGGAGAGCAACTCATTCTGAGAGCCGAACCATCTTATTTCACCCAGTACAGTGTTCGTAAATTGTGGTGGGAGGCGTCCAGGGCCTCACCATCCATGTTGAAGTTTGTGGCTGGCACCTTACCAAAGGGCGTTGAGCTCGGGTCTTGTCAGTAAACAGGAAGTTATGGTGATTGGCTAGGAGGCATATCCTCATTGCATCAATGTCTCGGCTTCAGCCAAGTTAGCTTTCTCGCCTAGCAACTATGTTGTGATTGGTCTCCATAGGGTATATAAGCTGTGCTATTTCCTGTAATAAAGTGTGTGGGTGGTCTCCCGTCCAAGCAAGCAACAAGAGTGGTGCGTGTGTCATTAGTGTCCCGACTGGTCGGCGACATTTGTTGGCCAGTACGGGGACCCTCTATCAGCACCATCTTAAGGTAAAAAAGAGGCAAATATCTATGTATAAGACAAGGGTATGAAAAAAGAAAATATAAGAAGGCTGTTAACAGATATTAGAGGAAGGTTTCCTTCGAGGAAATGCAGCAAGAAGGTTCCTTACGAGGGAACATTAGCGAGAAGGTTTCCTTCAAGGAAACGCAGCGAGAAGGTTCCTTATGATGGAACATTAGCGGAAGGTTTCCTTAGAGGAAACGCAGTGAGAAGATTCCTTGAGAGGGAATGATAGCCGGCCAATTAATGTATGTTTGTTCGTGTGTTTTATTAGTATATAAAAGTTAGTTAACCTCATGCAGACTAGCTTAGAGGAGGAGGCTCAATTATTTGTGTTGTCAGTGTGTCTAGTCATATTACATAGGGCAAACGAAAATGTGCCTCTCCCCTTGGGGACCCTACCCATATGGGCCCTAATTCGTTCTTGTTTAAAGTCCCCAAAACCTAGGATTCAGAAGCAGTTAAAAGAAAGGAAAAAAATTTTAGAGGAAGTGAGAGAAGAGCCCTCGAGTAAAACATCTAAAAGAGAAAGTAATTCAGACTCAAAACAAAACAATGAGGAGGAGCTGGAGCTTTCAGGGAAAAAAAGAAAAAAAAAGTTTTAGCCAATTGCATTTAACCCCTAATGCCCCACGCCCTCCGGCGTATAATCCTACTGAAGGTGTTCTCTGGAGCTGTCAGGGTGTTTGTGCTTGCCGTTCACACCCACAATTTGAACAGTGGAAGGATCTTGATTTTAGATCTGCTTTTCCAGTACTGGAAGATCAAAATCAGCAAAGATATCATCAGGCCGTTAATCTGAAGACAGTGAAACAGCTTAAGAGGGGATAACATTACCAATCCAAATTCAACCTATAGACAGGGTTTTCAATAGGGGCCACTGAGCCAATTAGAATAACCTGGAGGCGGCCCATCAACTAGTTAAGGAACAGCTGGAAGCCAATCATATTCGACCATCTACTTCTCCTGTTAACACTCCTATATTCATTATAAGGAAGAAGTCTGGCAAATGGAGGCTGTTGCATGATTTAAGAACTATTAATGCTCAATTGTAGTAAGACCATCCAGCAGTGTATCAACAGATTAGTGTAGCAGCCACTAAAGCATGGAGAACTCTTTCGGGTACTGGGGATTTACAAGGACAACTGTCTAAGGTTATTCAGGGCAATAATGAAGCCTATGCAGATTTTGTTGATAGATTTATTCAAACAGCAGGGCGTATTTTTGGAGATGACCTCTCTATAGAGGGCTGAGGGTGAAGCTCGTCAGTTTTGGAGCACCATAAAATCGTGGCCTTTTCCTTTACTGCTTTCAAATTCTAGTCTTCTCCCTGCTCTTTTTACTACTAACTCCACACTAGGGTTACCTATGGTGCCTTTTTCCACTGAACTAGCCTCTTTTGATAATGGTTCCTATTTCCTAGCAAGTTCCTTTTAACCATCGACTTTAGATCCACACCTATATGTGTAAGACCTCCTTTTTGTGTTTCTAATGAGCAATCAAATTGTTATTAACAACACTCTTGCTTGTCAAGCGAGTTCTTGTTTTCTTTCAGAATGCTGGAATGCCACTCAATTTCCATTGGGCATGCTGATGCGTATCCCCACCTACCTGCCTGTTCCTGTGGTCATTCAAGAGTAAGAAGTGTCAGTGTTGCTACGGCCTAAGAGAGACTTTAGAATTACTGCAGCTATCGTGGCTGCTCTTGCAGCTTCTGCTGCCGCTGCTGTGGTAGCTGCTGCAGCCCTAGTTATGGCCATCCCAGCAGCCTAAGGACTAAACAGCTTATCTGAGAGGACTGCTTTGGCCCTGATACCCAGACAGAAATCAACCAAGAGTTGCATGCAGACATTCTGCTAGTAAACCAACGAGTTGATCTCTTACAAGAACACATGGACATTGTCGTATCTCAATGGGACTTGGGACCACAAATTTGATAATCTTACTAGGACGTTAAGGGGTCAAATAATTGCTATTTATAGTACCTGTGTAGAGGTTGCTTCTGTAATGCAAATTGCCTCTTTCTTTCAATCTGTGATTAATTGGGGAAAAATTGGTTTGGTTTTCTTGCTTTAGGCGACTTGCTATGTGTTGTATCAGCCTGTTGTATCTGGTGCCTATGCAAGATGCGCCAATACCAAATTCAAGAACGCTTACTGCCATCAACATGGGTTCTTCTCAAGTGTGGTTTAATTTGATGGACCCTTAATGGACCCATGCAGCTCCTCTCCTTCGGGAACCGCACGAGGTGTCAGACCTGTGGGTCTCAGTTGTCACTGAGAATGGGTACCAAGCTGGGTGCAAGGCAAGCACTGCAAAGAAAAGTCACTTCAGGCTGCTTCTGACTTCCTTGAGGAACATGTCTGATTAGCATGGAGGTTGGCATCCTTGCTAATTTTGCCTCCCCTCTACAAAAGATGTCAAAAGTTTAGAGGAATCAGACCACTGTTCCCCCCAGTTGGTTAATGCCCTCTGTCTATTTAGACACTGCACTTGGGAGCTAATGGCTGTTTATAAACAAAAAGGGGGAGATGTGGTGGGTGGCATCCGGGGCCGCACCATCTACATTGAAGATGGCGGCTGGCACCTTGCCAAAGGGCGTTGAGCTCGAGTCTTGTCAGTAAACAGGAAGTTATGGTGATTGGCTACTAGGCATATCCTCATTGTATCAACGTATCGGCTTCAGCCAAGTTAGCTTTCTCGCCTAACAACTATGTTATGATTGCTCTCCATAGGGTATATGAGCTGTGCTACTTCCTGTAATAAAGTGTGTGGGTGGTCTCCCATCCAAGAAAGCAACAAGAGTGGTGCGTGTGTCATTAGAGTCCCGACTGGTCGGCGACAAGAAATGAACATCTTTTTTTTCTAAGCAAACTATTTTGGAAATGAAACGAATCTACTAAGTTGTACATCTTGTTAGATTACACAAAACCAGGAAAGTTTTATCTTGCTGCACTCAGCCATCTTTGTAGGAAAGCATATCATTCCGAGAACAGAACTAGCTTATTTCACACTGTACAGTGTTTGGCAATGAAGATCTTTGTTTTCTATACAAAATACTTTAGAAATGTAATGAATCTACTACGTTATACATCTTGTTAGCTTACACAATCCAGGAAAGTATCAGCTTACTGCAGTCAACCTTCTTTGTGGGAAAGCAACTCATTCCATGAACAGAACTAGCTTATTTCACACAGTACAGTGTTCGGCAATGAAGATGTTTGTTTTCTAAGCAAACTACTTTAGAAATCAAACGAATCTACTAAGTTGTATATCTTGTTAGATTACACAAACCAGGAAAGTATCAACTTACTCACTCAACCATCCTCGTGGAAAGGAAACTCATTCCGAGAACAGAAGTAGCTTATTTCACACACTACAGCGTTCGACAATGAAGAACTTTGTTTTCTAAGCAAACTACTTTAGAAATCAAACGAATCTACTAAGTTGTATATCTTGTTAGATTACACAAATCAGGAAAGTATCAACTTGCTGCACTCAACCGTCTTCATGGGAACGCAACTCATTCCGAGAACAGAACTAGCTTCGTTCACACAGTACAGTTTTCGACAATGAAGATCTCTGTTTTCTAATCAAACTACTTTAGAAATGAAACGAATCTACTAAGTTGTATATCTTGTAAGATTACACAAACCAGTAAAGCATCAACTTGCTGCACTCAACCCTCTTCGTAGTAAAGCAACTCATTCTGAGAACAAAACTACCTTATTTCACACGTTGCAATGTTCAGAAATGAAGATCTTTGTTTTCTAAGAAAACTACTTTAGTAATGAAATGAATATGCTGAGTTGTCCATCTTGTTAGATTACACAAACCAGACAAGTATCAACTTGCTGAACTGAGCCGTCTTTGTGGGAAGGAACTCACTCCAAGAACAGAACTAGCTTATTTCACAAAGTACAGTGTTCGGCAATGAAGATCTTTGTTTTCTCAGCAAACTACTTTAGAAAAGAAACGAATCTACTAAGTTGTACGCCTTTTTACATTACACAACCCAGGAAATTAAAAACTTCCTGCACTCAACCTTCTTCGTGGAACCTTCTTCGGATTTAACTTATTTCACACAGTACAGTGTTTGGCAATGAAGACCTTTGTTTTCTAAGCAAAATACTTTAGAAATGAAACGAATCTGCTAGTTGTACATCTTGTTAGATTACACAAACCAGGAAACTTTGATCTTGCTCCACTCAAACGACTTCGTAGGAACACATCTCATTCCACATACAGAACTAGCTTATTTCACACAGTACAGTGTTCGGCAATGAAGATCTTTGTTTTCTAAGCAAACTACTTTATAAATGAAACGAATTGACTAAGTTGTACATCTTCTTAGATTACAAAAACCAGGAAAGTATCAACTTGCTGCACTCAACCGTCTTTGTAGTAAAGCAACTCATTCCGAGAACAAAACTAGCTTATTTCACACTGTATAGTTTTCAGCAATTAAGATCTTTGTTTTCTAAGTAAACTACTTAAGAAATGAAATGAATCTACTAAGTTGTACATCTTGTTAGATTACACAAATCAGGAAAGTATCAACTTGTGGCACTCAACCGTCTTCGTGGGAAAGCAACTCATTCCAAGAACAGAACTAGCTTATTTCACAAAGCGCAGTGTTCGGAAATGAAGATCTTTGTTTTCTAAGCAAACTACTTTAGACATGAAAAGAATCTACTAGGTTACATTTTTTTAGATTACACAAACCAGGAAAGTATCAACTTCACGCACTCAACCATCTTCATTGCAATGCAACTCATTCCGAGAACAGAACCAGCTTATTTCACACAGTACAGTGTTCAGCAATGAAGATCTTTGTTTTCTAAGCAAACTACTTTAGGAATGAAACGAATCTACTAAGTTGTAGATCTTTTCAGATTACACAAACCAGGAAAGTTTGGTCTTACTGCACTCAACCGTCTCCATAGACAAGCATCTCATTCCAAGAACAGAACTAGCTTATTTCACACTGTACAATGTTTGGCAATGAAGATCTTTGTTTCCGAAGCAACCTACGTTAGTAATGAAACGAATCTACTACGTTGTACATCTTGTTAGATTACACAATCTAGGAAAGTATCAACTTTCTCACTCAACCATCCTCGAGGAGAAAGCAACTCATTCCGAAAAGAGAACTAGCTTATATCACACAGTACAGTGTTCGTCGATGAAGAAGTTTGTTTTCTAATCAAACTACTTTAGAAATCAAACGAATCTACTAAGATATATATCTTGTTAGATTACACAAACCAAGAAAGTATCAAATTGCTTCACTCAACCGTCTTCATGGGAATGCAACTCATTCCGAGAACAGAACTAGCTTTTTTCACACAGTACAGTTTTCGGCAAGGAAGATCTTTGTTTTCTAATCAAACTACTTTAGAAATGAAACGAATCTACTAAGTTGTATATCTTTTAAGATTACACAAACCAGGAATGTTTGATCTTGCTGCTCTCAACAGTCTTTGTAGGAAAGCAACTAGCTTATTTCACACTGTGAAATGTTCGGGAAATGAAGATCTTTGTTTTCTAAGCAAACTACTTTAGAAATGAAATGAATCTACTAAGTTGTACATCTTGTTAGATTACACAAACCAGAAAAGTATCAACTTGCTGAACTGAGCCGTCTTCATGGGAAGCAACTTACTACGAGAACACAACTAGCTTATTTCAAAAAGTACAGTGTTTTGAAATGAAGATCATTGTATTCTCAATAAACTACTTTAGAAAAGAAACGAATCTACTAAGTTGTACATCTTTTTACATTACACATTCCAGGAAAGTATCAACTTCCTGCACTCAACCTTCTTCGTGGGAAAGCAACTCTTTCCAAGAACGTATTTTGCTTATTTCACACAGTACAGTGTTTGGCAATGAAGACCTTTGTTTTCTAAGCAAAATACTTTAGAAATGAAACGAATCTACTAGTTGTAAGCCTTGTTAGATTACACAAACCAGGAAAGTTTGATGTTGCTGCACTCAACCGACTTCGTAGGAATGCATCTCCTTCCACCAACAGAACTAGCTTATTTCACACAGTACAGTGTTCAGCAATGAAGATCTTTGTCTTCTAAGCAAACTACTTTAGAAATGAAAACAATCTACTAAGTTGTACATCTTTTTAGATTACACAAACCAGGAAAGTATCAACTTCCTGCACTTAACCATCTTCATTGGAAAGCAACTCATTCCAAGAACAGGACTAGCTCATTTCGCACAGTACAGTGTTGGGCAATGAAGACCTCCGTTTTCTAAGCAACTACTTTAGAAATGGAACGAATCCACTAAGATGTATATCTTGATAGATTACACAAACCAGTAAAGTATCAACTTGCTGCACTCACCCCTCTTCGTAGTAAAGCAACTCATTCCAAGAACAGAACTAGCTTATTACACACAATGCAGTTTTTGGCAGTGATCATCTTTCTTTTTTTAAGCATACTACTTTGGAAATGAAACGAGTTTACAAATTTGTATATCTTGTTAGATTACACAATCCAGCAAAGTTTCAACTTACTGCACTCAACCGTCTTCATAGGAAAGCAACTAATTCCGAGAGCCAAACCACTTATTTCACACAGTACAGTATTCGGAAATGAAGATTTTTTTTCTAAGCAAACTACTTTAGAAATGGAAAGAATCTGCTAAGTTGTACAGCTTTTTAGAATACACAAACCAAGAAAGTATCAAATTGCTTCACTCAACCGTCTTCATGGGAAAGCAACTCATTCCGAGAACAGAACTAGCTTATTTCACACAGTACATTATTCGGCAATGAAGACCTTTATTTTCTAAGCAAACTACTTTAGAAATGGAACGAATCCACTAAGATGTACATCTTGATAGATTACACAAACCAGTAAAGTATCAACTTGCTGCACTCAATCCCCATCGCAGTAAAGTAACTCATTCTGAGAACAGAATTAGCTTATTTCACACAGTATAGTTTTCGGCAATGAAGATATTTCTATTCTAAGCAACCGACTTTAGAAGTGAAACTAATATACTAAGTTGTAGAGCTTGTCAGATTACACAAACCAGGAAAGTTTGATCTTGCTGCACTCAACCATCTTCGTAGAAAAGCATCTCATTCCGAGAACAGAACTAGCTTATTTCACACAGTACAGTTTTCAGCAATGAAGATCTTTGTTTCCTAAGCAACCTACGTTAGTAATGAAACGAATCAACTAAGTTGTACATCTTCTTAGATAACACAATCCAGGAAAGTATCAACTTCCTGCACTCAACCATCTTCATGGGAAAACATTCATTCTGAGAACAGAACTAGATAATTTCACACAGTACAGTGTTCGGCAATGAAGAACTTTGTTTTCTCAGCAAACTACTTTAGAAACAAAAAGAATCCACGAAGTTGTACATATTTTTACATTACAAAATCCAGGAAAGTATCAATTTCCTGCAGTCAACCTTCTTCGTGGGAAAGCAACTCATTCCAAGAACGGAACTAGCTTATTTCATACAGTACAGTGTTTGGCACTGAAGAACTTTGTTTTCTAAGCAAAATACTTTAGAAGTGAAACGCTTCTACTAGTTGTACATCTTGTTAGATTACACAAACCAGGAAAGTTTGACCTTGCTGTACTCAACCGACTTCGTAGGAACGCATCTCATTCTGAGAACAGAACTAGCTTATTTCACGCTGTACAGTGTTCAGCAATGAAGGTCTTTGTTTTCTAAGCGAACTACTTTAGAAATGAAACGAATCTACTAAGTTGTACATCTTGTTACATTACACAAACCAGGAAAGTATCAACTTGCTGCACTCAACAGTCTTTGTAGTAAAGCAACTCATTCCGAGAATAGAACTAGCTTATTTCACACAGTATAATTTTTGGCAATGAAGATCTTTGTTTTCTAAGCAAACTACTTTAGAAATGAAATGAATCTACTAAGTTGTACATGTTGTCAGATTACCCAAACCAGGAAAGTTTGATCTTGCTGCACTCAACCGTCTTCGTAGGAAGGCATCTCATACTGAGAACAGAAGTAGCTTATTTCACCCTGTACAATATTCGGCAATTATGATCTTTTATCTCTAAGCAAACTACTTTAGAAATGAAAGGAATCGACTAAGTTGTACATCTTGGTAGATTAAACAATCCAGGAAAGTACCAACTTGCTTCACTCAACCATCTTCGTGGGAAAGCAAATCATTCCAAGAAGAGAACTAGCTTAATTCACAAAGTACAGTGTTAGGAAAAGAAGATCTTTGTTTTCTCATCAAACTACTTTAGAAATGAATCGAGTATACTAGGTTGGACAGCTTGTTAGATTACACATACCTGGAAAGTACCAACTTGCTATATTCAACCGTCTTCGTAGGAAAGCAAATCATTCCAAGAAGTGAACTAGCTTATTTCACACTGTACAGTGTTGGGCAATGAAGATCTTTGTTTTCTAAGCAAACCAGTTTAGAAAACAAACGAATCTACTAAGTTGTACATCTTGTTAGATTACACAACACAGGAAACTTTCAACTTGCTGCACTCAACCATCTTCATAGGAAAAGCAACTCATTCCAAGAACAGAACTAGCTTATTTCACACTGTACAGTGTTGGGCAATGAAGACCTTTTTGTTTTCTAAGCAAACTACTTTATAAACGAAATAAATCTACTAAGTTGTACATCTTGTTAGATTACACAAACTAGGAAAGTTTGAACTTGCTGCACTCAACCATCTTAGTAGGAAAGCAACTCATTCCAGAACAGAAATAGCTTATTTCACACAGTACAGTGTTCTGTAATGAATATCTTTGTTTTCTAAGCAAACTACTTTAGAAATGAAACGAATCTACTAAGTTGTACATCTTGTTAGATTACACAAACCAGGAAAGTTTCATCTTGCTGCACTCAACTGTCTTCGTAGGAAATGCATGTCATTCCGATAAACAGAACTAGCTTTTTTCACACAGTACAATGTTCAGCAATAAAGATCTTTGTTTTCTAAGCAAACTACTTTAGAAATGAAATGAATCTACTAAGTTGTACATCTTGTTAGATTACACAAACCAGGAAAGTATCAACATGCTGCACTCAACCGTCTTTGTGGAAAGCAACTCATTCATTCCAGAACAGAACTAGCTTATTTCACACAGTACAATTTTTTGCAATGAAGATCTTTGTTTTCTAAGAAAACTACTTTAGATATGAAAAGAATCTACTAACTTGTACATCTTGTTAGATTACACAAACCAGGAAAGTACCAATCTTGCTGCACTCAACCGTCTTCATGGGATAGCATCTCATTCCGAGAACAGAACTAGCTTTTTTCACACAGTACAGTGTTTGGCCATGAAGATCTTTGTTTTTTAAGCAAACTACTTTAGGAATGAAACGAATTTAAAAATTTGTACATCTTGTTAGATTACACAAATCAGGAAAGTTTCAACTTGCTGCACTCCACCGTCTTCTTAGGGGAAAACAACTCATTCTGAGAGCCGAACCATCTTATTTCACCCAGTACAGTGTTCAGTAAAGATTGTGGTGGGAGGCGTCCAGGGCCTCACCATCCATGTTGAAGTTTGTGGCTGGCACCTTACCAAAGGGCATTGAGCTCTGGTCTTGTCAGTAAACAGGAAGTTATGGTGATTGGCTAGGAGGCATATCCTCATTGCATCAATGTCTCGGCTTCAGCCAAGTTAGCTTTCTCGCCTAGCAACTATGTTGTGATTGGTCTCCATAGGGTATATAAGCTGTGCTATTTCCTGTAATAAAGTGTGTGGGTGGTCTCCCGTCCAAGCAAGCAACAAGAGTGGTGCGTGTGTCATTAGTGTCCCGACTGGTCGGCGACATTTGGTGGCCAGTACGGGGACCCTCTATCAGCACCATCTTAAGGTAAAAAAGAGGCAAATATCTATGTATAAGACAAGGGTATGAATAAAGAAAATATAAGAAGGCTGTTAACAGATATTAGAGGAAGGTTTCCTTCGAGGAAACGCAGCAAGAAGGTTCCTTACGAGGGAACATTAGCGAGAAGATTTCCTTCGAGGAAACGCAGCGAGAAGGTTCCTTATGACGGAACATTAGCGGAAGGTTTCCTTAGAGGAAACGCAGTGAGAAGATTCCTTAAGAGGGAATGATAGCCGGCCAATTAATGTATGTTTGTTCGTGTGTTTTATTAGTATATAAAAGTTAGTTAACCTCATGCAGACTAGCTTAGAGGAGGAGGCTCAATTATTTGTGTTGTCAGTGTGTCTATTCATATTACATAGGGCAAACGAAAATGTGCCTCTCCCGTTGGGGACCCTACCCATATGGGCCCTAATTAGTTCTTGTTTAAAGTCTCCAAAACCTAGGATTTAGAAGCAGTTAAAAGAAAGGAAAAAAATTTTAGAGGAAGTGAGAGAAGAGAGCTCGAGTAAAACATCTAAAAGAGAAAGTAATTCAGACTCAAAACAAAACAATGAGGAGGAGCTGGAACTTTCAGGGAAAAAAAGAAAAAAAAAGGTTTTAGCCAATTGCATTTAACCCCTAATGCCCCATGCCCTCCGGCGTATAATCCTACTGAAGGTGTTCTCTGGAGCTGTCAGGGTGTTTGTGCTTGCGGTTCACACCCACAATTTGAACAGTGGAAGGATCTTGATTTTAGATCTGCTTTTCCAGTACTGGAAGATCAAAATCAGCAAAGATATCATCAGGCCGTTAATCTGAAGACAGTGAAACAGCTTAAGAGGGGATAACATTACCGATCCAAATTCAACCTATAGACAGGGTTTTCAATAGGGGCCACTGAGCCAATTAGAATAACCTGGAGGCGGCCCATCAACTAGTTAAGGAACATCTGGAAGCCAATCATATTTGACCATCTACTTCTCCTGTTAACACTCCTGTATTCATTATAAGGAAGAAGTCTGGCAAATGGAGGCTGTTGCATGATTTAAGAACTATTAATGCTCAATTGTAGTAAGACCATCCAGCAGTGTATCAACAGATTAGTGTAGCAGCCACTAAAGCATGGAGAACTCTTTTGGGTACTGGGGATTTACAAGGACAACTGTCTAAGGTTATTCAGGGCAATAATGAACCCTATGCAGATTTTGTTGATAGACTTATTCAAACAGCAGGGCCTGTTTTTGGAGATGACCTCTCTATAGAGGGCTGAGGGCGAAGCTCATCAGTTTTGGAGCACCATAAAATCGTGGCCTTTTCCTTTACTGCTTTCAAATTCTAGTCTTCTCCCTGCTCTTTTTACTACTAACTCCACACTAGGGTTACCTATGGTGCCTTTTTCCACTGAACTAGCCTCTTTTGATAATGGTTCCTATTTCCTATCAAGTTCCTTTTAACCATCGACTTTAGTTCCACACCTATATGTGTAAGACCTCCTTTTTGTGTTTCTAATGAGCAATAAAATTGTTATTAACAACACTCTTGCTTGTCAAGCGAGATCTTGTTTTCTTTCAGAATGCTGGAATGCCACTCAATTTCCATTGGGCATGCTGATGCGTATCCCCACCTACCTGCCTGTTCCTGTGGTCATTCAAGAGTAAGAAGTGTCAGTGTTGCTACGGCCTAAGAGAGACTTTAGAATTACTGCAGCTATCGTGGCTGCTCTTGCAGCTTCTGCTGCCGCTGCTGTGGTAGCTGCTGCAGCCCTAGTTACGGCCATCCCAGCGGCCTAGGGACTAAACAGCTTATCTGAGAGGACTGCTTTGGCCCTGATACCCAGACAGAAATCAACCAAGAGTTGCATGCAGACATTCTGCTAGTAAACCAACGATTTGATCTCTTACAAGAACAGATGGACATTAGCGTATCTCAATGGGACTTGGGACCACAAATTTGATAATCTTACTAGGACGTTAAGGGGTCAAATAATTGCTATTTATAGTACCTGTGTAGAGGTTGCTTCTGTAATGCAAATTGCCTCTTTCTTTCAATCTGTGATTAATTGGGGAAAAATTGGTTTGGTTTTCTTGCTTTAGGCCACTTGCTATGTGTTGTATCAGCCTGTTGTATCTGGTGCCTATGCAAGATGCGCCAATACCAAATTCAAGAACGCTTACTGCCATCAACATGGGTTCTTCTCCTCAAGTGTGGTTTAATTTGATGGACCCTTAACGGACCCATGCAACTCCTCTCCTTCGGGAACCGCACGAGGTGTCAGACCTGTGGGTCTCAGTTGTCACTGAGAATGGGTACCAAGCTGGGTGCAAGGCAAGCACTGCAAAGAAAAGTCACTTCAGGCTGCTTCTGACTTCCTTGAGGAACATGTCTGATTAGCATGGAGGTTGGCATCCTTGCTAATTTTGCCTCCCCTCTACAAAAGATGTCAAAAGTTTAGAGGAATCAGACCACTGTTCCCCCCAGTTGGTTAATGCCCCTGTCTGTTTAGACACTGCACTTGGGAGCTAATGGCTGTTTATAAACAAAAAGGGGGAGATGTGGTGGGTGGCATCCGGTTCCGCACCATCTACATTGAAGATGGCGGCTGGCACCTTGCCAAAGGGCGTTGAGCTCGAGTCTTGTCAGTAAACAGGAAGTTATGGTGATTGGCTACTAGGCATATCCTCATTGTATCAACGTATCGGCTTCAGCCAAGTTAGCTTTCTCGCCTAACAACTATGTTATGATTGCTCTCCATAGGGTATATGAGCTGTGCTACTTCCTGTAATAAAGTGTGTGGGTGGTCTCCCATCCAAGAAAGCAACAAGAGTGGTGCGTGTGTCATTAGAGTCCCGACTGGTCGGCGACAAAATGAACATCTTTTTTTTCTAAGCAAACTATTTTGGAAATGAAACAAATCTACTAAGTTGTACATCTTGTTAGATTACACAAACCAGGAAAGTTTTATCTTGCTGCACTCAGCCATCTTTGTAGGAAAGCATATCATTCCGAGAACAGAACTAGCTTATTTCACACTGTACAGTGTTTGGCAATGAAGATCTTTGTTTTCTATACAAAATATTTAGAAATGTAATGAATCTACTACGTTATACATCTTGTTAGCTTACACAATCCAGGAAAGTATCAGCTTACTGCAGTCAACCTTCTTTGTGGGAAAGCAACTCATTCCATGAACAGAACTAGCTTATTTCACACAGTACAGTGTTCGGCAATGAAGATGTTTGTTTTCTAAGCAAACTACTTTAGAAATCAAACGAATCTACTAAGTTGTATATCTTGTTAGATTACACAAACCAGGAAAGTATCAACTTACTCACTCAAACATCCTCGTGGGAAGGAAACTCATTCCGAGAACAGAAGTAGCTTATTTCACACACTACAGCATTCGACAATGAAGAACTTTGTTTTCTAAGCAAACTACTTTAGAAATCAAACGAATCTACTAAGTTGTATATCTTGTTAGATTACACAAATCAGGAAAGTATCAACTTGCTGCACTCAACCGTCTTCATGGGAATGAAACTCATTCCGAGAACAGAACTAGCTTCGTTCACACAGTACAGTTTTCACCAATGAAGATATCTGTTTTCTAATCAAACTACTTTAGAAATGAAACGAATCTACTAAGTTGTATATCTTGTAAGATTACACAAACCAGTAAAGCATCAACTTGCTGCACTCAACCTTATTCGTAGTAAAGCAACTCATTCTGAGAACAAAACTACCTTATTTCACACATTGCAATGTTCAGAAATGAAGATCTTTGTTTTCTAAGAAAACTACTTTAGAAATGAAATGAATATGCTGAGTTGTACATCTTGTTAGATTACACAAACCAGAAAAGTATCAACTTGCTGAACTGAGCCGTCTTTGTGGGAAGGAACTCACTCCAAGAACAGAACTAGCTTATTTCACAAAGTACAGTGTTCGGCAATGAAGATCTTTGTTTTCTCAGCAAACTACTTTAGAAAAGCAACGAATCTACTAAGTTGTACGCCTTTTTACATTACACAATCCAGGAAATTAAAAACTTCCTGCACTCAACCTTCTTTGTGGAAAAGCAACTCATTCCAAGAACGGATTTAACTTATTTCACACAGTACAGTGTTTGGCAATGAAGACCTTTGTTTTCTAAGCAAAATACTTTAGAAATGAAACGAATCTGCTAGTTGTACATCTTGTTAGATTACACAAACCAGGAAAGTTTGATCTTGCTCCACTCAAATGACTTCGTAGGAACACATCTCATTCCGCATACAGAACTAGCTTATTTCACACAGTACAGTGTTCGGCAATGAAGATCTTTGTTTTCTAAGCAAACTACTTTATAAATGAAACAAATTGACTAAGTTGTACATCTTGTTAGATTACAGAAATCAGGAAAGTATCAACTTGTGGCACTCAACCGTCTTTGTAGTAAAAGCAACTCATTCCGAGAACAAAACTAGCTTATTTCACACTGTATAGTTTTCAGCAATTAAGATCTTTGTTTTCTAAGTAAATTACTTAAGAAATGAAATGAATCTACTAAGTTGTACATCTTGTTAGATTACAGAAATCAGGAAAGTATCAACTTGTGGCACTCAACCGCCTTCGTGGGAAAGCAACTCATTCCGAGAACAGAACTAGCTTATTTCACAAAGCACAGTGTTCGGAAATGAAGATCTTTGTTTTCTAAGCAAACTACTTTAGACATGAAAAGAATCTATTAGGTTACATTTTTTTTTAGATTACACAAACCAGGAAAGTATCAACTTCACGCACTCAACCATCTTCATTGCAATGCAACTCATTCTGAGAACAGAACCAGCTTATTTCACACAGTACAGTGTTCAGCAATGAAGATCTTTGTTTTCTAAGCAAACTACTTTAGGAATGAAACGAATCTACTAAGTTGTAGATCTTTTCAGATTACACAAACCAGGAAAGTTTGGTCTTACTGCACTCAACCGTCTCCATAGAAAAGCATCTCATTCCAAGAACAGAACTAGCTTATTTCACACTGTACAACGTTTGGCAATGAAGATCTTTGTTTCCGAAGCAACCTACGTTAGTAATTAAACGAATCTACTACGTTGTACATCTTGTTAGATTACACAATCTAGGAAAGTATCAACTTTCTCACTCAACCATCCTCGAGGAGAAAGCAACTCATTCCGAAAAGAGAACTAGCTTATTTCACACAGTACAGTGTTAAAACGATGAAGAAGTTTGTTTTCTAATCAAACTACTTTAGAAATCAAACGAATCTACTAAGATATATATCTTGTTAGATTACACAAACCAAGAAAGTATCAAATTGCTTCACTCAACTGTCTTCATGGGAATGCAACTCATTCGGAGAACAGAACTAGCTTTTTTCACACAGTACAGTTTTCGGCAAGGAAGATCTTTGTTTTCTAATCAAACTACTTTAGAAATGAAAAGAATCTACTAAGTTGTATATCTTTTAAGATTACACAAACCAGGAATGTTTGATCTTGCTGCTCTCAACAGTCTTTGTAGGAAAGCAACTAGCTTATTTCACACTGTGAAATGTTCGGAAATGAAGATCTTTGTTTTCTAAGCAAACTACTTTAGAAATGAAATGAATCTACTAAGTTGTACATCTTGTTAGATTACACAAACCAGAAAAGTATCAACTTGCTGAACTGAGCCATCTTCATGGGAAGCAACTTACTACGAGAACACAACTAGCTTATTTCAAAAAGTACAGTGTTTCGAAATGAAGATCATTGTATTCTCAATAAACTACTTTAGAAAAGAAACGAATCTACTAAGTTGTACATCTTTTTACATTACACATTCCAGGAAAGTATCAACTTCCTGCACTCAACCTTCTTCGTGGGAAAGCAACTCTTTCCAAGAACGTATTTTGCTTATTTCACACAGTACAGTGTTTGGCAATGAAGACCTTTGTTTTCTAAGCAAAATACTTTAGAAATGAAACGAATCTACTAGTTGTAAGCCTTGTTAGCTTACACAAACCAGGAAAGTTTGATGTTGCTGCACTCAACCGACTTCGTAGGAATGCATCTCCTTCCACCAACAGAACTAGATTATTTCACACAGTACAGTGTTCAGCAATGAAGATCTTTGTCTTCTAAGCAAACTACTTTAGAAATGAAAACAATCTACTAAGTTGTACATCTTTTTAGATTACACAAACCAGGAAAGTATCAACTTCCTGCACTTAACCATCTTCATTGGAAAGCAACTCATTCCGAGAACAGGACTAGCTCATTTCACACAGTACAGTGTTTGGCAATGAAGACCTCCGTTTTCTAAGCAACTACTTTAGAAATGGAACGAATCCACTAAGATGTATATCTTGATAGATTACACAAACCAGTAAAGTATCAACTTGCTGCACTCAACCCTCTTCGTAGTAAAGCAACTCATTCCGAGAACAGAACTAGCTTATTACACACAATACAGTTTTCGGCAGTGACCATCTTTCTTTTTTTAAGCATACTACTTTGGAAATGAAACGAGTTTACAAATTTGTATATCTTGTTAGATTACGCAATCCAGCAAAGTTTCAACTTACTGCACTCAACCGTCTTGATAGGAAAGCAACTAATTCCGAGAGCCGAACCACTTATTTCACACAGTACAGTATTCGGAAATGAAGATTTTTTTTCTAAGCAAACTACTTTAGAAATGGAAAGAATCTGCTAAGTTGTACAGCTTTTTAGAATACACAAACCATGAAAGTATCAACTTCCCGCACTCAACCATCTTCATTGGAAAGCAACTCATTCCGAGAACAGAACTAGCTTATTTCACACAGTACATTATTCAGCAATGAAGACCTTTCTTTTCTAAGCAAACTACTTTAGAAATGGAACGAATCCACTAAGATGTACATCTTGATAGATTACACAAACCAGTAAAGTATCAACTTGCTGCACTCAACCCCCATCGTAGTAAAGGAACTCATTCTGAGAACAGAACTAGCTTATTTCACACAGTATAGTTTTTGGCAATGAAGATATTTGTATTCTAAGCAAACGACTTTAGAAATGAAACGAATATATTAAGTTGTAGAGCTTGTCAGATTACACAAACAAGGAAAGTTTGATCTTGCTGCACTCAACCATCTTCGTAGAAAAGCATCTCATTCCGAGAACAGAACTAGCTTATTTCACACAGTACAGTTTTCAGCAATGAAGATCTTTGTTTCCTAAGCAACCTACGTTAGTTATGAAACGAATCAACTAAGTTGTACATCTTCTTAGATAACACAATCCAGGAAAGTATCAACTTCCTGCACTCAACCATCTTCGTGGGAAAACATTCATTCTGAGAACAGAACTAGATAATTTCACACAGTACAGTGTTCGGCAATGAAGAACTTTGTTTTCTCAGCAAACTACTTTAGAAACAAAAAGAATCCACAAAGTTGTACATATTTTTACATTACAAAATCCAGGAAAGTATCAATTTCCTGCAGTCAACCTTCTTCGTGGGAAAGCAACTCATTCCAAGAACGGAACTAGCTTATTTCATACAGTACGGTGTTTGGCACTGAAGAACTTTGTTTTCTAAGCAAAATACTTTAGAAGTGAAATGCTTCTACCAGTTGTACATCTTGTTAGATTACACAAACCTGGAAAGTTTGACCTTGCTGTACTCAACCGACTTCATAGGAACGCATCTCATTCCGAGAACAGAACTAGCTTATTTCAAGCTGTACAGTGTTCGGCAATGAAGGTCTTTGTTTTCTAAGCGAACTACTTTAGAAATGAAACGAATCTACTAAGTTGTACATCTTGTTACATTACACAAACCAGGAAAGTATCAACTTGCTGCACTCAACAGTCTTTGTAGTAAAGCAACTCATTCCGAGAATAGAACTAGCTTATTTCACACAGTATAATTTTTGGCAATGAAGATCTTTGTTTTCTAAGCAAACTACTTTAGAAATGAAATGAATCTACTAAGTTGTACATGTTGTCAGATTACCCAAACCAGGAAAGTTTGATCTTGCTGCACTCAACCATCTTCGTAGGAAGGCATCTCATACTGAGAACAGAAGTAGCTTATTTCACCCTGTACAATATTCGGCAATTATGATCTTTTATCTCTAAGCAAACTACTTTAGAAATGAAAGGAATCGACTAAGTTGTACATCTTGGTAGATTAAACAATCCAGGAAAGTACCAACTTGCTTCACTCAACCATCTTCGTGGGAAAGCAACTCATTCCGAGAACAGAACTAGCTTAATTCACAAAGTACAGTGTTAGGAAAAGAAGATCTTTGTTTTCTCATCAAACTACTTTAGAAATGAATCGAATATACTAGGTTGGACAGCTTGTTAGATTACACATACCTGGAAAGTACCAACTTGCTATATTCAACCGTCTTCATAGTAAAGCAACTCATTCTGAGAACAGTACTGGCTTATTACACACAGTACAGTGTTCGGCAATGAAGATCTTTGTTTTCTAAGCAAACCAGTTCAGAAAAGACAATAATCTACTACGTTGTACATCTTGGTAGATTACACAACACAGGAAACTTTCAACTTGCTGCACTCAACCGTCTTCGTAGGAAAGCAACTCATTCCAAGAAGAGAACTAGCTTATTTCACACTGTACAGTGTTGGGCAATGAAGACCTTTGTTTTCTAAGCAAACTACTTTATAAACGAACCGAATCTACTAAGTTGTACATCTTGTTAGATTCCAGAAACTAGGAAAGTTTGATCTTGCTGCACTCAACCGTCTTAGTAGGATCGCATCTCATTCCACGGACAGAAATAGCTTATTTCACATAGTACAGTGTTCTGTAATGAATATCTTTGTTTTCCAAGCAAAGTACTTTAGAAACGAAACGAATCTACTAAGTTGCACATCTTGTTAGAGTACACAAACAAGGAAAGTATCAACTTGTTCCACTCAACTGTCTTCGTGGGAATGCAACTCATTCCAAGAACAGAACTAGCTTATTTCACACAGTACAGTGTTCGGACATGAAGACATTTGTTTTCTAAGCAAACTACTTTAGAAATGAAACGAATCTACTAAGTTGTACATCTTATTAGATTACACAAACCAGGAAAGTATCAACATGCTGCACTCAACCGTCTTCGTAGTAAAGCAACACATTCCGAGAACAGAGCTAGCTTATTTCACACAGTACAGTTTTTGAAAATGAAGATCTTTGTTTTCTAAGCAAACTACTTTAGATATGAAAAGAATCTACTAACTTGTACATCATGTTAGATTACACAAACCAGGAAAGTTTAATCTTGCTGCACTCAACCGTCTTCATAGGATAGCATCTCATTCCGTGAACAGAAGTAGCTTTTTTCACACAGTATAGTGTTTGGCCATTAAGATCTTTGTTTTCTAAGCAAACTACTTTAGGAATGAAACGAATCTACTAAGTTGTACATCTTGTTAGATTACACAAATCAGGAAAGTTTCAACTTGCTGCACTCAACCGTCTTGGTGGGAAAACAACTCATTCCGAGAACAGAACTATCTTATTTATCAAAGAACAGTGTTGGGAAATGAAGACCTTTGTTTTCTAAGCAAAGTACTCTAGAAATGAAACGAAACTACTAAGTTGTACATATTCTTAGGTTACACAAACGAGGAAAGTATCACCTTCCTGCACTCAAGCGTCTTCGTGGGAAAGGATCTCATTCTGAGAATAGAACTAGCTTATTTCACAAAGTACAGTGTTCGGAAATGAAGGCTTTTGTTTTCTAAGCAAACTACTTTAGGAATGAAACTAACCTACTAAGTTGTACATCTCGTTAGATTACACAAAACAGGAAAGTTTCAACTTGCTGTAGTCATCCGTCTTCTTAGAAAAGCAACTCATTCGGAGAACACAACTAGCTTATTTCTCACAGTACATTATTCAGCAATGAAGATCTTTGTTTTCTAAGCAAAGGACTTTAGAGATGAAATGGATCTACTAAGCTGTACATCTTGTTAGATTACATAATCCAGGAAAGCATCAACTTCCTGCACTCAACCATCTTCTTGGGAAAGCAACTCATTCCAAGAACAGAACTAGGTTATTTCACACAGTACAGTGTTCGGCAATGAAGACCTTTGTTTTCTAAGCAAACTACTTTAGAAATGAAACGAATCTACTAAGTTGTACATCTTGTTAGATTACACAATCCAGGAATGTTTCAACTTGCTGCACTCAACCGTCTTCGTAGGAAAGCAACTCATTCCGTGAACAGAACTAGCTTATTTCACACGGTACAGTGTTCGGCAATGAAGATCTTTGTTTTATAAGCACACTATTTTACAAATGAAACATATCTACTACGTTGTATATCTTGTTAGATTACACAAACCAGGAAAGTATCAACTTGCTGCACTCAACCGTCTTCATAGTAAAGAAACTCATTCCGAAGACAGAACTAGCTTATTTCACGCAGTACAGTTTTTGGCAATGAAGATGTCTGTTTTCTAAGAAAACTACATTAGAAATGAAATGATTCTACTAAGTTGTACATCTTCTTAGATTACACAATCCAGGAAAGTTTCAACTTGCTGCACTCAACCGTCTTGGTAGGAAAGCAACTCATTCCGACAACAGAACTATCTTATTTCACACAATACAGTTTTTGGCAATGAAGATCTTTGTTTTCTAAGAGAACTACTTTAGAAATGAAATGAATCTACTAAGTTGTACATCTTGTTAGATTACACAATCCAGGAAAGTTTCAACTTGATGCACTCAACCGTCTTCGTAGGAAAGCAACTCATTCCGAGAACAGAACTGGCTTATTTCACAAAGTACAGTGTTCGGCAATGAATATCATTGTTTTCTAAGCAAACCACATTAGAAATGAAACAAATCTACTAAGTTGTACATCTTTTGAGATTACACAATCAAGCAAATTATCAACTTCCTGCACTCAACCATCTTCATCGGAAAGCAACTCATTCCAAGAACAGAACTAGCTTATTTCACACAGTACAGTGTTCGGCAATGAACAGTGTTGTTTTCTAAGCAAACTACTTTAGAAATGAAACGAATCTACTAAGTTTTAAATCTTGTTAGATTACACAAACCAGAAAAGTATCAACTTGCTGCACTCAACCATCTTCATGGGAAAGCATCTCATTCTGAGAACAGAACTCGCTTATTTGGCACAGTACAGTTTTCAACAATGAAGATCTTTGTTTTCTTAGTAAACTACATTAGAATGAAACACATCTACGAAGTTGTACTTCTTGTTAGATTACACAATCCAGGAAAATTACAACTTGCTGCACTCAACCGTCTTCATAGGAAACCAACTCATTCCGAGAACAGAACTACCTTATTTCACACAGTACAGTTTTCAGCAATGAAGATCTTTGTTTTCTAAGCAAACGACTTTAGAAATGAAACAAATCTACTTAGTTGTACATCTTGTTAGATTACACAAACCAAGAAAGTTTGATCTTGCTGCACCCAACTGTCTTCTTAGGAAAGCTTTTAATTCCGAACACAGAACTAGCTTATTTCACACAGTACAGTTTTCGACAATGAAGATCTTTGTTTTCTAAGCAAACTAATTTAGATAGGAAAGGAATCTACTATGTTGTACATCTTGTTAGATTACACAAACCAGGAAAGTATCAACTTGCTGCACTCAACCATCTTTGTAGTAAAGAAACTCATTCCTGGTTACATTTTTTGCCAATGAAGATCTTTGTATTCTAAGCAAACTACTTTAGAAATGAAACGAATCTACTAATTTGTACATCTTGTTAGATTACCCAATCCAGGAAAGTTTCAACTTGCTTCACTCAACCGTCTTCGTAGGAAAACAACTGATTATGAGAACAGAACTAGCTTATTTCCCACAGTACAGTGTTCGGCAAAGATGGTCTTTGTTTTCTGAGCAAAGTACTTTAGAAAGGAAATGAATCTACTAAGATGTACATCTTGTTAGATTACATAATCCAGGAAAGCGTCAGCTTCCTGGACTCAAATATCTTCCTGGGAATGCATATCAGGCAGCTCCGAGACATCGAGGTACTTGTCCCTTGCCCTTCCCCATGGAGCACTCTGCTTCTGGGTCTTAGGGAGATAAATAAGCAGGTGATGGACATCCACCCAACAGTGCCAAACCCACACACTCTTTTAAGTTCTTTGCCTCTATCTACAGTATGGTACACGGTTTTGGATTTAAAAGATGCCTTCTTTAGCCTGCCACTGGCAGCAAAAAGTCAGCCGCTATTTTCCCTTGAATGGCATGACCTGGAACAAGGATTTAATGGACAATTAACTTGGATGTGGGGTTCAAAAACTCGCCCGCCCTGTTTGATGAGGCTCTCCATGAAGATATGGATCCAGACATTGGAGGTACACCTCCATAACTGTGCTGACATCCTGAGCCGAGTCTACAACAACAGAAAGGATCTCACTGACCAGCCTCTACCGGATGCTGAGGTCACCTGGCTCATGGATGGCAGAAGCTTCATGAAAGATCGATAAAGTTTTTGTAGATACTTCTCAGGATGGATGGAAGCTTTCTCTACCAAATATGAGACTGCACAGGTGGTGACAGGAAAGATCTTAGAGGAGATTTTGCCCAGGTATGGAATGCTTGCTCTTTTGAGTTCAGATAGTAGACCAGCCTTCATTTCTCAGGTAACACAAGAGGTAATTAAGATATTACATTGTGCTTACAGGCCCCAGAGTTCAGGTCAGGTAGAATGAATAGAATTTTTTTAAAAAAAAGACCCTTACTAAGAGACCGGTGGGGACTGGGAATCTCTTCTTCCCTTTGCCCTTTATAGGGTAAGGAACACTCTTTACATGATAGGGTTAACTCCTTATGAGATTATATTTGAAAAAAACACCTGCTATCATGCCTGATTTCAGTTTAAAAACCAAAATTTACGTGAGTCTTTTCAATCCTTAATTAGAACTCATGAAGAAATGTGGCCTAGTCTAGGGGCCATACATGAGACTGGACCTCCCCCACCAACACATGGATACCAGCCAGGGGATTAAGTCTTTGTTTGTAGTCATTGGCTGAACCACGCTGGAAAGGACTCTATGTCATCATCCTGACAACACCCACCGCTGTCAAGGTAGATGGGATCACCACTTGGATTTATCACACTCACGTCTAACTGGCAGACCCCCTGGCTGAACCTGAGGATTACTCTCCCTAACTTTAACCCACATGTCTCTTTACTTGGTTCCCTATATACTTAATAGATTGGTTAAGGAGTGAATCAATGTTGTACAATTAATGGTTTTGAAAAGTCAATATGTTCCACTAGAACTCTTGGGACCAAGGATTGCCCCCCGTTTAGGTACAAGGAGAGGGAGGAATGAAAGACCCAGGCCAGAGGAGCACCATGACAGGCCTCAGACCCTCTGTAGGCCACAGAGGCGAGTTCCCGGAATCAAGGGAAGAACAAGCAGTACTAGAAAAACCATAAACTTGCTGTGTCAGCATGACTCAACATTCTTGCGGTCTTGGGCTGGATACCCCAATAAGATCCACGGTTTCAGAGTTTTGTAAATGTCAGCCAATCAAATGAATGTAACGGCTTGCCAACCTGTTCAAACATAACCACTGCTTGCTTAGCCAATTAAGTTTGAAATTCCCCTAGAGATAGCCAGCCAAAATCCTAAGACCAATCAAGAATGCCCAATTACAGTTAATGTCATGTAGTTGCATAGGTGAAAGTCCTCTCCCCCTTGTTAAAACCTCAACAAAAGCCCGCTTTTCTGCTTCTCCTGGATCTTGCTCGAATCCACTGCATTGGTGAAGGCAAGAGACCGAGCTTAAGCCCGAGTAAAAAGCTCTTTGCATTTGCATACCTGTTTGGTCTTCCTTGGTGGTCACCAGAGGTGCAATGAACTGGACATAACACTAAGTTGTATATCTTGTTAGATTACACAAACCAGGAAAGTATCAACTTCGGGCACTCAACCATCTTCATGGGAAAACAACTCATTCCGAGAACAGAACTAGCTTATTTCACACAGTACAGTGTTCGGCAATGAAGACAGTTGTTTTCAAAGCAAACTACTTTAGAAATGAAACGAATCTACTAAGTTGTACATCTTGTTAGATTACACAATCCAGGAATGTTTCAACTTGCTTCACTCAACCATCTTTGTAGCAATGCATCTCGTTCCGTGAACAGAAATAGCTTATTTCACACAGTACAGTGTTCAGCAATGAAGATCTTTGTTTTCTAAGCAAACTACTTTAGAAATGAAACGAATCTACTAAGCTGTACATCTTGTTAGATTACACAATCCAGGCAAGAATCAACTTCCTGCACTCAACCATCCTGGTGGGAAAGGAACTCATTCCGTGAACAGAACTAGCTTATTTCACACAGTACAGTTCTGGAAAATGAAGATCGTTGTTTTCTAAGCAAATTACTATAGATATGAAACGAATGTACTAAGTTGTATATCTTGTTAGAATACACAAACCAGGAAAGTTTGATCTCGCTGCACTCAACCATCTCTGTAGGAAAGCCTCTCATTCCGTGAACAGAACTAGCTCATTTCACACAGTACTGTGTTTGGCAATGAAGATCTTTATTTTCTAAGCAAAATACTTTAGAAATGAAATGAATCTACTATGTTGTACATCTTCTTAGATTACACAAACCAGGAAAGTTTGATCTTGCTGCACTCAACCGTGTTCGTAGGATCACATCACATTCCACGAACAGAACTAGCTTATTTCACACAGTACAGTGTTTGGCAATGAAGACCTTTGTTTTCTATGCAAACTACTTTAAACATGAAACGAATCTACTAAGTTGAACATCTTGTTAGATTACACAAACCTGGAAAGTATCAACATGCTGCACTAAAACGTCTTTATAGTAAAGCATCTTATTCCGAGAACAGAACTAGCTTATTTCACACAGTACAGTTTTCGGCAATGAAGATCTTTGTTTTCTAAGTAAACTACTTTAGAAATGAAATGAATCTACTAAGTTGTATATCTTGTTAGATTACAAAAACAAGGAAAGTATCAACTTGCTGCATGCAACCATCTTCGTGGGAAAGCAACTCATTCCAAGAACAGAACTAGCTTATTTCACAAAGTACGGTGTTCCGCAATGAAGATCTTTGTTTTCTAAGCAAACTACTTTATATATGAAACGAAACTACTAAGTTACACATCTTGTTAGATTACACAAACCAGGAAAGTGTCAACTTGCTGCACTCAACCGTCTACGTAGGAAAGCATGTCATTACGAGAACAGTACTAGCTTATTTCACACTGTACAATGTTCGGAAATGAAGGACTTTGTTTTCTAAGCAAACTACTTTAGAAATGAACAAATCTACTACGTTGTACATCTTGTTAGATTACACAAACCAGGAAAGTATCAACTTGCTGCACTGATCCGTCTTCGTGGGATAGCAACTCATTCCAAGAACAGAACTAGGTTATTTCACACAGTACAGTTTTTGGCAATGAAGATCTGTGTTTTCTAAGCAAAGTACTTTAGAAATGAAACGAATCTACTAAGTTGTCATCTTCTTAGATTACACAAACCAGGAAAGTTTGATGTTGCTGCACTCAACCGTCTTCGTAGCAACACATCTAATTCCGCAAACAGAACTAGCTTATTTCACACAGTACAGTGTTCGCCAATGAAGATCTTTGTTTTCTAAGCAAAATACTTTAGAAACGAAATGAATCTACTAAGCTGTACATCTTGTTAGGTTACACAAAACAGGAAAAAATCAACTTCCTGCACTCAACCATCTTGGTGGGAAAGTAACTCATTCTGAGAACAGAATTAGCTTATTTCACACAGTACAGTTTTGGGCAATGAAGATCTTTGTTTTCTAACCAAACTACTATAGAAATGAAACCAATCTACTAAGTTGTATATCTTGTTAGAATACACAAACCAGGAAAGTTTAATCTTGCTGCACTCAACCGTCTCGTTAGGAAAGCATCTCATTCTGCTAACATAACTACCTTATTTCACACAGTACAGTGTTTGCCACTGAAGATCTTTGTTTTTTATGAAAACTCCTTTAGAAATGAAACAAATCTACTAAGTTGCACATCTTGTTAGATTACACAAACCGGGACAGTGTCAACTTGGTGCATTCAACCGTCTTCGTGGGAAAGCAACTCATTACCAGGACAGAACTAGCTTATGTCACAAAGTACAGTGTTCGGCAATGAAGACCTTTGTTTTATAAGCAAGCTACTTAAGAAATGAAACTAATCTACTACGTTGTACATCTTGTTAGATTACACAAACCAGGAAAGTATCAGCTTGCTGCACTGAACCGTCTTCGTGGGAAAGCAACTTATTCCGAACCAGCACTAGCTTATGTAACAACGTACAGTGTTCGGCACTTAAGACTTTTGTTTTCTCAGCAAACTACTTTATAAATGAAACGAATCTACTATGTTGGACATCTACTTAGATTACATAATGCAGGAAAGTATCAACTTGCTGCACTAAACCGTTTTCGTAGAAAAGCAACACATTCTGAGAACAGAACTAGCTTATTTCACACAGTAAATTTTTGGCAATGAAGATCTTTGTCTTTTACACAAAATACTTTAGAAACGAAATGAATCTACAAAGTGGTACATCTTGGTGGATTATTCCAACCATGAAAGTTTGATCTTGCTGCACTGAACGGTCGTCATAGGATCCCATCTCATTCCACCAACAGAACTAGCTTATTTCACACAGTACAGTGTTCGGCAATGAGGACCTTTTGTTCTAAGCAAACTAATTTAGAAATGAAACGAAAGTACTAAGTTGTACATCTTGATAGCTTACACAAACCAGGAAAGTGTCATTTTCCTTCACTCAACCTTCTTCGTGGGAAAGCAACTCATTCCGAAAACAGAACTAGCTCATTTCACACAGGACAGTTTTCAGCAATGAAGAACTTTGATTTCTAAGCAAACTACTTTAGAAATGAAAAGAATCTACTATGTTGTACAACTTGTTAGATTACACAGTCCAGGAAAGATTGAACTTGCTGTACTCAACCGTCTTCAAAGAAAAGCAACTCATTCCGAGAACAGAACTAGCTTATTTCACACAGTATAGTTTTTGGCAATGAAGATCTTTGTTTTCTAAGTAAACTACTTTAGAAATGAAATGAATCTACTAAGTAGTATATCTTGTTAGATTACAAAAACAAGGAAAGTATCAACTTGCTGCACGCAACCATCTTCGTGGGAAAGCAACTCATTCCAAGAACAGAACTAGCTTATTTCACAAAGTACCGTGTTCGGCAATGAAGATCTTTGTTTTCTAAGCAATCTACTTTATATATGAAACGAACCTACTACGTTACACATCTTGTTGGATTACACAAACCAGGAAAGTGTCAACTTGCTGCACTCAACCTTCTTGGTAGGAAAGCATGTCATTACGAGAACAGTACTAGCTTATTTCACACTGTACAATGTTCGGAAATGAAGGTCTTTGTTTTCTAAGCAAACTACTTTAGAAATGAAACAAATCTACTACATTGTACATCTTGTTAGATTACACAAACCAGGAAAGTATCAACTTGCTGCACTGATACGTCTTCGTGTGATAGCAACTCATTCCAAGTACAGAACTACGTTATTTCACACAGTACAGTTTTCGGCAATGAAGATCTGTGTTTTCTAAGCAAAATACTTTAGAAATGAAATGAATCTACTAAGCTGTACATCTTGTTAGGTTACACAATCCAGGAAAGAATCAACTTCCTGCACTCAACCATCTTGGTGGGAAAGTAACTCATTCTGAGAACAGAATTAGCTTATTTCACACAGTACAGTTTTGGGCAATGAAGATCTTTGTTTTCTAACCAAACTGCTATAGAAATGAAACCAATCTACTAAGTTGTATATCTTGTTAGAATACACAAACCAGGAAATTTTAATCTTGCTGCACTCAACCGTCTCGTTAGGAAAGCATCTCATTCTGCTAACATAACTAGCTTATTTCACACAGTACAGTGTTTGCCACTGAAGATCTTTGTTTTTTATGAAAACTCCTTTAGAAATGAAACAAATCTACTAAGTTGCACATCTTGTTAGATTACACAAACCAGGACAGTGTCAACTTGCTGCATTCAACCGTCTTCGTGGGAAAGCAACTCATTAGCAGGACAGAACTAGCTTATGTCACAAAGTACAGTGTTCGGAAATGAAGACCTTTGTTTTATAAGCAAGCTACTAAAGAAATGAAACTAATCTACTACGTTGTACATCTTGTTAGATTACACAAACCAGGAAAGTATCAGCTTGCTGCACTGAACCGTCTTCGTGGGAAAGCAACTTATTCCGAACCAGCAATAGCTTATGTAACAACGTACAGTGTTCGGCACTTAAGACTTTTGTTTTCTCAGCAAACTACTTTATAAATGAAACGAATCAACTATGTTGGACATCTTCTTAGATTACATAATGCAGGAAAGTATCAACTTGCTGCACTAAACCGTTTTCGTAGAAAAGCAACACATTCTGAGAACAGAACTAGCTTATTTCACACAGTAAATTTTTGGCAATGAAGATCTTTTTTTTAAGCAAAATACTTTAGAAATGAAATGAATCTACAAAGTGGTACATCTTGTTAGATTATTCACATCATGAAAGTTTGAAATCTTGCTGCACTGAACCATCTTCAAAGGAAAGCATCTCATTCCACCAACAGAACTAGCTTATTTCACACAGTACAGTGTTACCAATGAAGACCTTTTGTTTTCTAAGCAAACTAATTTAGAAATGAAACGAAAGTACTAAGTTGTACATCTTGATAGATTACACAAACCAGGAAAGTTAGATCTTGCTGTGCTCAACCGTCTTTGTAGGAAAGCAACTCATTCCAGAACAGAACTAGCTCATTTCACACAGGACAGTTTTCAGCAATGAAGAACTTTGATTTCTAAGCAAACTACTTTAGAAATGAAAAGAATCTACTATGTTGTACAACTTGTTAGATTACACAGTCCAGGAAAGATTGAACTTGCTGTACTCAACCGTCTTCAAAGAAAAGCAACTCATTCCGAGAACAGAACTAGCTTATTTCACACAGTATAGTTTTTGGCAATGAAGATCTTTGTTTTCTAAGTAAACTACTTTAGAAATGAAATGAATCTACTAAGTAGTATATCTTGTTAGATTACAAAAACAAGGAAAGTATCAACTTGCTGCACGCAACCATCTTCGTGGGAAAGCAACTCATTCCAAGAACAGAACTAGCTTATTTCACAAAGTACCGTGTTCGGCAATGAAGATCTTTGTTTTCTAAGCAATCTACTTTATAAATGAAACTAATCTACTAACTTGTACATCTTGTTGGATTACACAAACCAGGAAAGTGTCAACTTGCTGCACTCAACCTTCTTGGTAGGAAAGCATGTCATTACGAGAACAGTACTAGCTTATTTCACACTGTACAATGTTCGGAAATGAAGGTCTTTGTTTTCTAAGCAAACTACTTTAGAAATGAAACAAATCTACTAAGTTGTACATCTTGTTGGATTACACAAACCAGGAAAGTATCAACTTGCTGCACTGAACCATCTTCGTAGTGATAGCAACTCATTCCAAGAACAGAACTAGTTATTTCACACAGTACAGTTTTCAGCAATGAAGATCTGTGTTTTCTAAGCAAAATACTTTAGAAATGAAAACAAATCTACTAAGTTGTACATCTTGTTAGATTACACAAAACAGGAAAAAATCAACTTCCTGTACTCAACCATCTTGGTGGGAAAGTAACTCATTCTGAGAACAGAATTAGCTTATTTCACACAGTACAGTTTTGGGCAATGAAGATCTTTGTATTCTAACCAAACTACTATAGAAATGAAACCAATCTACTAAGTTGTATATCTTGTTAGAATACACAAACCAGGAAAGTTTGATCTTGCTGCACTCAACCGTCTCATTAGGAAAGCATCTCATTCTGCTAACATAACTAGCTTATTTCACACAGTACAGTGTTTGCCACTGAAGATCTTTGTTTTTTATGAAAACTCCTTTAGAAATGAAACAAATCTACTAAGTTGCACATCTTGTTAGATTACACAAACCAGGACAGTGTCAACTTCCTGCACTCAACCGTCTTCGTGGGAAAGCAACTCATTAGCAGGACAGAACTAGCTTATGTCACAAAGTACAGTGTTCGGCAATAAAGACCTTTGTTTTATACGCAAGCTACTTAAGAAATGAAACTAATCTATTAAGTTGTACATCTTGTTAGATTACACAAACCAGGAAAGTATCAGCTTGTTGCACTGAACCGTCTTCGTGGGAAAGCAACTTATTCCGAACCAGCAATAGCTTATGTAACAACGTACAGTGTTCGGCACTTAAGACTTTTGTTTTCTCAGCAAACTACTTTATAAATGAAACGAATCAACTATGTTGGACATCTTCTTAGATTACATAATTCAGGAAAGTATCAACTTGCTGCACTCAACCATGTTCGTAGTAAAGCAACACAACACATTCCGAGTACAGAACTAGCTTATTTCACACAGTACAGTGTTAGGCAATGAAGATCTTTTTTTTCTAAGCTAACTACTTTAGATATGAAACGAATCTACTAAGCAGTACATCTTGTTAGGTTACACATCTAGGAAAGTATCAAATTCCTGCACTCAACCATCTTAAAAGGAAAGCATCTCATTCCGCGAACAGAACTAGCTTATTTGACACAGCACAGTGATTACCAAGGAAGATCTTTGTTTTCTAAGCAAACTACTTTAGAATTGAAACGAATCTACTAAGTTGTACATCTTCTCAGATTGCACAAACCCTTAAAGTTAGATCTTGCTGCGCTCAAACGTCTTTGTAGGAAA
Source organism: Orientallactaga sibirica (assembly GCA_036365145.1). Lineage (NCBI taxonomy): Eukaryota > Metazoa > Chordata > Mammalia > Rodentia > Dipodidae > Orientallactaga > Orientallactaga sibirica. The sequence continues at coordinate 34,852 of JAEOAD010001469.1, read as the reverse complement.
GCATGCCATTCCAGAACAGAACTAGCTTATTTCACACTGTACAGTGTTCAGCAATGAAGACCTTTGTTTTCTCAGCAAAGTAATTTAGAAATGAAACGATCTACCAAGTTGTACATCTTGTTAGATTATGCAAACCAGGAAAGTATCAACTTGCTGCACTCAACCGTATTTGTAGTAAAGCAACTCATTCCAAGAACAGAGCTAGCTTATTTCACACTGTACAGTTATCAGCAATGAAGATCTTGTGTTTTGGCCAAAGTACTTTAGAAATGAAACGAATCTACTAAGTTGTACACCTTGATAGATTACATAAACCAGGAAAGTATCAACTTGCTGCACTCAACCATCTTCGTGGGAAAGCAACTCATTTCCAGAACAGAGCGAGCTTATTTCAGAAAGTACAGTGTTCGACAATGAAGATCATTGTTTTCTAAGCAAACTACTTTAGAAATGAAATGAATCTACTAACTTGTACATATTATTAGGTTACACAAACCAGGAAAGTATCAACTTGCTGCACTCCACCATCTTCGTGGGAATGCAACTCATTCCCAGAACAGAACTAGCTTATTTCCCACAGTACAGTTATCGGCAATGAACATCTTTGTTTTATCAGCAAACTACTTCAGAAATAAAATTAATCTACTAAGTTGTACATTCTGTTGGATTACACAACCCAGGAAACTGTCAACTTGCTGCACTCAACCATCTTCATAGTAAAGAAACTCATTCCGAGAACAGAACTAGCTTATTTCACACAGTTCAGTTTTCAGCAATGAAGATCGTTGTTTTCTAAGGAAATTACTTTAGAAATGAAACAAATCTACCAAGTTGTACATGATGTTAGATTACACAAACCAGGAAAGTTTGATCTTGCTGCACTCAACCGTCTTCATAGGAATGCATCTCATTCCACGAACAGAACTAGCTTATTTCTCATAGTACAGTGTTCGGCAATGAAGATCTTTGTTTTCTAAGCAAACTACTTTAGAAATGAAACGAATCTACAAAGTTACATATCTTATTAAGTTAAACAAACCAAGAAAGTGTCAACTTTCTGCACTCAACTGTCTTCGGAGGAAAGCAACTCATTTCAAGAACAGAACTAGCTTATTTCACACACTACAGTGTTTGGCACTGAACACCTTTGTTTTCTAAGCAAACTAATTTAGAAATGAAACGATTCTACTAATTTGTACATCTTGGAAGGTTACACAAACCAGGAAAGTATCAACTTGCTGCACTGAATGGTCTTTGTAGGAAAGCATCTCATTCCGACAAGAGAACTAGTTTATTTAACACTGTACACTGTTCTACTAAGTTGTACATCTTGTTCGAATACACAACCCAGGAAACTATCGACTTGCTGCACTCAACCATCTTCGTAGTAATGAACCTCATTCCGAGAACAGAAACAGCTTATTTCACACAGTACAGTTTTTGGCAACGAAGATCTTTGTTTCTTAAGCAAACTAATTTAGAAATGAAACGAATCTACTAAGGTGTACGACGTTTTAGATTACACAAACCAGGAAAGTTTGATCTTGCTGCACTCAACCGTCTTCTTATGATAGCAACTCATTCCGAAAACGGAACTAGCTGATTTCACACTAATAGTGTTCGGAAATGAAGATCATAGTTATCTAATCAAACTACTTTAGAAATGAAACGAATCTACTATGTTGTACATCTTCTTAGATTACATAATGCAGGAAAGTATCAACTTGCTGCACTCAACTGTGTTCGTAGTAAAGAAACTCATTCCGAGAACAGAACTAGCTTATTTCAGACAGTACAGTTTTCGGGAATGAAGATATTTGATTTCTAAGGAAACTAATTTAGAAATTAAACGAATCTACTAAGTAGTACATCTTCTCAGATTACACAAACCAGGAAAGTTTTATCTTGCTGCACTTAGCCGTCTTTGTAGGAAAGCATCTCATTCAGAGAAGAGAACTAGCTTATTCACACAGTACAATGTTTGTCAATGAAGATCTTTGTTTTCTAAGCAAACTGCTTTAGAAATGAAACGAATCTATTAAGTTGTATATGTTGTTAGATTACACAATCCAGGAAAGTATCAACTTCCTGTACTCAACCATCTTCGTGGGAAAGCAACTCATTCCGAGAACACTACTAGCTTATTTCACACAGTATAGTGCTTGGCAATGAACAACTTTGTTTTCTAAGCAAACTACTTTAGATATGAAACGAATCTACTAAGTTGTACATCTTCTTAGATTACACAAACCAGGAAACTGTCAAATTGATGCACTCAACCATCTTCGTAGTAAAGAAACTCATTCTGAGAAAAGAACTAGCTTATTTCACAAAGTACAGTGTTTGGCAATGAACACATTTATTTTCTAAGCAAACTAGTTTAGAAACTAAACGAATCTACTATGATGTACATCTTGTTAGATTTCACAAACCAAGAAAGTATCAACGTGCTGCACTCAACCATCTTCATGGGAAAGCAACTCATTCCGAGAACAGAATTATCCTATTTCACACAGTACAGTTTTCAGCAATGAAGATCTTTGTTTTCTAAGCAAACTAATTTAGAAAAGAAACTAATCTACTAAGTTGTACATCTTGTCAGATTGCACAAACAAGGAAAGTTTTTCTTGCTGCACTCAACCGTCTTCGTAGGAAACGAACTCATTCCTAGAACAGAACTACCTTATTTCACACAGTACAGATTTCAACAATGAAGACTTTGTTTTTTAAGTAAACTACATTAGAAATGAAAAGAATCTACTAAGTTGTACTTATTGTTAGATCACACAAAACAGGAAAGTTTGATCTTGCTGCACTGAACCTTCTCGTATGATAGCAACTCATTCCAAGACAGACAAGCTTATTTCACAATGTACAGTGTTGGGAAATAAAGATCTTTGTTTTCTAAGCAAATTACTTTAGAAATAAAACGAATCTACTAAGTTGTGCATCTTGTTAGATTAGACAAACCAGAAAAGTATCAACTTCCTACACTGAACCATCTTCGTGGGAAAGCAACTCATTCCAAGAACAGAACTAGCTTATTTCACAAAGTGCAGTGTTTGGCAATGAAAATGTTTTTTTTTTTCTCAGCAAACTACTTCAGAAATGAAACGAATCTACTAAGTTGTACATCCTGTTAGGTTACACAAACCAAGAATGTATCAACTTGGTGCACTGAACCGTCTTTTTGGGAAAGAAACTCATTCTGAAAACAGAACTATCTCATTTCACACAGCACAGTTTTTGACAATGAAGATCTTTGTTTTCTAAGCAAGCTACTTTATTTATTGAACTAATCTACTAAGTTGTACACTTTGTTACATTACAAACCAGGAAAGTATCAACTTGCTGCACTCAACCGTCTTCGTGGGAAAGCAACTCATTCCGAGAACAGAACTAGCTTATTTCACACAGTACAGTTATCGGCAATGAAGAACTTTGTTTTCTAAGCAAACTATTTTAGAAATGAAACGAATCTACTAAGTTGTACATCTTGATAGATTACACAAACCAGGAAAGCATAAACTTGCTGCACTCAACCGTCTTCGTGGGAAAGCAACTCATTTCCAGAACAGAACTAGCTTATTTCATGAAGTACAGTGTTTGGCAATGAAGATCGTTGTTTTCTAAGCAAACTACTTTAGAAATGAAATGAATCTACTAAGTTGTACATATTGTTAGATTACACAAACCAGGAAAGTATCAAATTGCTGCACTCCACCATCTTCGTGGGAATGCAACTCATTCCCAGAACAAAACAAGCTTATTTCACACTGTACAGTTATCGGCAATGAAGATCTTTGTTTTTTAAGCAAACTAATTTAGAAATGAAACGAATGTGCTAAGTTGTACATCTTGTTAGATTACACGAAGCAGGAATGTTTGATCTTGCTGCACTCAACCGTCTTTGTAGGAAACCTTCTCATTCCGAGAACTAGATTATTCCACACTGTAAAATGTTCGGCAATGAAGATCTTTGTTTTCTAATGAAACTACTTTAGAAATGAAATGAATCTACTAAGTTGTACATCTTGTTAGCTTACACAATCCAGGAAAGTATCAACTTCCTGCAGTCAACCTTCTTTGTGGGAAAGCAACTCATTCCAAGAACAGAACTAGGTTATTTCACACAGTACATTGTTCAGCAATGAAGACTTTTTTTCTAAGCAAACTCCTTTAGAAATGAAACAAATGTACTAAGATGTACATCTTGATAGATTACACAAACCAGTGAAGTATCAACTTGCTGAACTCAATCTTCTTCGTAGTACAGCAACTCATTCCTAGAACAGAACTACCTTATTTCACATAAAATAGTTTTCAGCAATGAAGACCTTTGTTTTCTAAGCAAACTACTTTAGAAATTAAACGAATCTACTAAGTTGTACAACTTGTCTGATTACACAAACCAAGAAAGGTTGATCTTGCTGCACTCAACCGTCTTCGTACGAAAGTATCTCATTCTGAAAATAGAACTAGATTATTTCACACTGTACAGCGGGAGGCAATGAAGATTTTTGTTTTCTAAGAAAACTACCTTAGTAATGAAACGACTCTCCTAAGTTGTACATCTTGTTACATTACAGAAACCAAGAAAGTATCAACTTGCTGCATTCAACCGTCTTCATGGCAAAGCAACTCATTCCAGGAACAGAACAAGCTTATTACACAAAGTACAGTGTTCGGCCATGAAGATCTTTGTTTTCTAAGCAAACCACTTTAGAAATGAAACAAAGCTGTACACCTTGTCAGATTACACAATCCAGGAGGGTATCAACTTCCTGCACTCAACCATTTTTCCTGGGAAAGTAAGTCATTCCAAGAACAGAACTAGCTTATTTCACACAGTACAGTTTTTGGCAATGAAGATCTTTGTCTTCTAAGCAAACTACTTTAGAAATGAAATAAATCTACTAAGTTGTACATCTTGTTAGATTACAAAAACCAAAAAATATCAACTTGCTTCACTGAACCGTCTTTGTTGGAAGCAACTCACTCCGAGAACAGAACTTGTTTATTTCACAAAGTACAGTGTTCAGCAATGATAATTATAATCTTTGTTTTCTCAGCAAACTTCTGTAGAAATGAAATGGATCTACTAAGTTGTACATCTTTTAACATGCTATCCAGGAAAGTATCAACTTGCTGCACTCAACCATCTACGTGGTAAAATAACTCATTCTGAGAACAGAACGACCTTTTTCACACAGTACAGTTTTCGGCAATTAAGACCTTTATTTTCTAAGCAAACTACTTTAGAAATGAAACGAATCTAGTAAGTTGTACATCTTGTTAGATTACCCAATTCAGGAAAGTTTCAACTTGCTACATTCAACCGCCTTCATAGGAAAGCAACTCATTCCGAGAACAGAACTAGCTTATTTCACACGGTACAGTGTTTGGAAATGAATATCTTTGTTCTGTAAGCAAAGTACTTTACATATGAGAATAGTCTACCAAGTTGTACATCGTTTTAGATTTCAGTAACCAGGAAAGTATCAACTTCCTGCACTCAACCATCTTCATTGGAAAGCAACTCATTCCAAGGACAGAACTAGCTTATTTTACACAGTACAGTGTTTGGCAATGAAGATCTTTGTTTTCTAAGCAAAATACTTTAGAAATGAAACAAATCTACTAAGTTGTACATCTTGTCAGATTACACAAACAAGGAAAGTTTGATCTTGCTGCACTCAACCGTCTTCGTAGGAAAGCGTCTCATTCCGAGATCAGAACTAGCTTATTTCACACTGTACAGTGTTCGGCAATGGAGATCTTTGTTTTCTAAGCAAACTACGTTAGTAATGAAACAAATTGTCTAAGTTGTACATCTTCTTAGATTACACAAACCAAGGAAGTATCAACTTGCTGCACTCAAACATCTTCGTGCCAAAGCAACTCATTCCAAGAAAGAACTACCTTATTACTCAAAGTGCAGTGTTCGGCAATAAAGATCTTTGTTTTCTAAGGAAACTACTTTAGAAATGGAACGAATCTACTAAGTTGTTTATCTTGTTAGATTAGACAATCCAGGAAAGTATCAACTTCCTGAACTCAACCATCTTTGTGGGAAAGCAACTCATTCCGAGAACAGAACTAGCTTATTTCACACTGTACAGTGTTCGTCAATGAAAAACTTTGTTTTCTAAGCAAACTTCATTAGAAAGAAAACTAATCTACTAAGTTGTACATCTTGGTCGATTACACAAACAAGGAAAGTATCAACTTGCTGCAATCAATCGTCTTCATGGAAAAGCATGTCATTCCGAGAATAAAACTAGCTTATTTCACACTGTACAGTGTTTGGCAATGAAGAACTTTGTTTTCTAAGGAAACTACTTTATAAATGAAACAAATCTACTAAGTTGTGCATCTTGTTAGATTACAAACAGCAGGACAGTATGAACTTGCTGCACTCAATCGTCTTCTTAGTAAAGCAACTTATTCCGAGAACAGAACTAGCTTATTTCATAAAGTACAGTCTTCGGAGAAGAAGATCTTTGTTTTCTAAGCAAACTACTTTAGAAAAGAAACGAATCTATGAAGCTGTACATCTTATTAGATTACACAATCCAGGAAAATATCAACTACCTGCACTCAACCATATTCGTGGGAAAGTAACTCATTCAGAGAACAGAACGAACTTATTTCACACAGTACAGTGTTCGGCAATGAAGAAGTTTGTTTTCTAAGCAAACTACTTTAGAAAGGAAACGAATCTACAAAGTTGTACATCTTTTTAGATTACACAAACCAAGAAAGTATCAACTTTCCACACTCAACCATCTTCATGGGAAATCAACTCATTCCAAGAACAGAACTAGCTTATTTCACACAGTACAGTGTTCGGAAATGAAGACCTTTTTTTCTAAACAAACTAATTTAGAAATGAAACAAATCTACTAAGATGTATATCTTGATAGATTACATACATCAATAAAGTATCAACTTGCTGCACTCAACAGTCTTCGTAGTGAAGCAGCTCATTCCGAGAATAGAACAAGCTAATTTCACACAGTATGGTTTTCTTTATTTTCTCAGCAAACTACTTTAGAAATGAAACGAATCTACTAAGTTGTAAAAAAGCAACTCATTCTGAGAACAGAACTAGCTTATTTCACAAAGTACAGTGTTCAGAAAAGTAGATCTTTGTTTTCTCAGCAAACTACTTTAGAAATGAAATGAATCTATTAGTAGTTGTACATCTTGTTAGCTTACACAATCCAGGAAAGTATCAACTTCCTGCAGTCAACATTCTTTGTGGGAAAGCAACTCATTCCAAGAACAGCACTAGCTTATTTCACATGGCACAGTATTCCGCAATTAAGTAGTTTGTTTTCTTTTTTTGTTACATATATATTTTTATTTATATTATTCTGATTTTACATTCCTAGTATTGGTTCCATTGTCCTCCTCCCCGTCCTCCCACTTTCAAAAGGACCCTCATCAATGAGGACTGTGGGTCATGCATTGTGAGTTTACTCAAGAGTCCTGTTGGATAGGACCCAGTCTCTGTGCATAATGCCCCAACTTGTGACTCTGTCAATCTTTCCGCCCCCTCTTCCGCAAGTTTCCCTGAGCCACATTGGGGTCATTTTAGTTCTGCTTCCTTGATGAGGTTTTGGGAGCCTCTGTGTCTCTGGATATCTGGCTAATGATTGGAGTTGGATGAACTCTGTGTTTATCTCCTTCCGCCTTTTTCTGGTGTTGTGATCGCCTTGAACGCTGTATTCTTGCCCTTCCCCTACATTGTTCTAATGGTTTCAGCTGGTTAGGTGTGATTAGCTGATCCTCCCTTCAGGTTCATTGTCCCCCTGAAAAAAGATAAGCAAATTCTCCAACGGAGAGAGAAGTTAGTACTAGATAGAAGGGATAACCATATATGTTTTGGAGGGAATTTTATATGCTTTGGCTCTCTTCTAGCCCACATTTAGTGGCATCTAGATCTTGGAGACTGAGCTCATTTTTTGTACATGGCTTAGACTTATTTCCCAGTTCCAGCAATGAGTTCCATTCCACTGAGTGGATTTATTAGCCAAATCAAGAGTAGTTGGTTGCCCACCATGGCTGTTTGCCACTACTGCACTTTTATGAGCATTACGTCAGCTTGTTTCCTGCTGGGTATCTTAGACTGCACGTTGTTTGGACCAATGTCAGACATTTTCCCCCACTTACTCGTGTAGCACCCTCTGGTACTAGACTAGCTAACTGTCTGGGGACTGACCTTCTTCCAGATTCTGGCCAGGTCTCCTTGTGTTTGGTCTCACACACGTGTGCTGTCTTCGACAGTAGGGTCTTACCATTTACCTTTGGTGGTTCACCAAGTATTCTGACCGAAGTCTGTCTTTTTTGGAAAACCTTGTAAGTATTTCAGATCAACAGCTCATTGTGGAAGTTAACCCCCTGCTGGCACTGGGAGTTATAGGTCTGCACTTAGGAAGTTGAGGTAGGAAAAAGATAGATAAAGTAAAAGAGAAAGTGAGTATAGAGAGGAGAGGGAGAGGGAGAGAGAGAAGGAGAGAGATAAGAGAAAGAGAAGCAGGACAAATTTAAAGTTGGCCTTCATCATGTTCTCTCCAGGTTCCTGTGGTTTGACTATTCCCTTTGTAGGCCTGCTGAAGGATCACTGTTTTAGCCTGTTGTTCAGAGTAAAGGGTTTTGTAGTATTTTTTCCTTTTGGGTCCCAATTTGTATCCCCCCCTTTTCCTCCCTCCGACCCTCTCATTCCCTCTCACCTTTACCCTCCCTCCATCCCACCCTCCTTCTTGTCTCATCCTCAGAGTGTTTATTAGGTTTGGCCGCATGTCACGTGGAATCCGGTTAGGGGTGACAGATAAATGAGACCATGCGACGAATATCTATTTGTGCTTGGGTGAGCTCACTGAGGATGATCTGTTCCATGTTTGACAATTTTTTCAAGTTTCCTTATTTCATCTTTCATTACTGCTATGTAGAATTCCATTGTATAGATATACCACATCTTTGTTATCCATTCACCTAGTGATAGACACCTGGGTTGATTCCAGCTCTTTGCTATTATGAATTGAGTAGTTATAAACATGGTTGAGCAAATGTCTCTGGTCTTAGGCTTGGGGCCTTTAGGGTAAATGCAGAGCAAGGGAATAACTGGATCCACTGGTAGGTCTATGGTCATCCTTTTCAATAGTCTCCATATAGATATCCATAGTGGTTGAACCATTTTACATTCCCACCAACAGTGAAGACTTGTTCCTATTTCTCAGCAGCCTCGCCAGCATTTGTTTTCATTGTTATTTTTTAATGTTAGCCATCCTTTCTGGGGTAAGGTGGAATCTCATAGTTGTTTTAATTTGCATTTCCCTGATGATTATGGATGTTGAACATTTTCTTAAAAGTGTGTTTGCTATTTGTATTTCTTCCTCTGAGAACTCCCTGTGCAGTCCTCTGCCCCACTTTGTGAGTGGGTTGTTTGGTGATTTATTGTTTAGGTTTTGTAGTTCATTGTAGATTCTAGAAATTAGGCCTTTGTCAGTTGTATAGCTGGTGAAAATTTTTTCCCATTCTGTGGGTATTCTGCTGGCTTTGGTTATATTTTCCTCAGTGAAAAAGCTTTTCAGCTTCATGAGATCCCAATGGTTGAGTGATTTCCTGAGCTGCTGGGATTTTGTTCAGGAAATCTTTTCCCACTCCTATATCGTGGAAGGTTCCTCCTATTTTTTCTTCCAGTAGTAGCAGAGTTTCTTGTTTTATATTAAGGCCTTTTATCGATTTGGACTTAATTTTTGTGCATGGAGAGATGTGTGGGTCAAGTTTCATTTTCCTACATATGGTTGTCCAGTTTGTCCAACACCATTTGTTGAAGATGCTGTCTTTTCTCCATTCTGCATTGGTAGGGCCTTTGTCAAATATCAAGTAGCTGTAGTTTCTTGACCCAAAGTCTGGATCTTCAATTCTGTTCCATTGGTCTATATTCCTGTTTTTATGCCAGGACCATGTTGTTTTTATTACAATGGCTTTGTAGTATAGCTTTAGGTCATGTATGGTGATGCCTCCAGAGGTGTTTCTTTTGCTGAGGATGAGCTTGGATATCCGAGGCCTTCTGCCTTTCCATACGAATTTTGAGATAGTTTTTTCTATCTCATTGAAGAAGGAAGTTGGGATTTTTATCGGCATTGCATTGAATCTATAATGTGCTTTTGGTAAAATTGCCATTTTCACAATTTTAATTCTACCAATCCAGGAGCATGGGAGGTCTTTCCATTTTTGTAGGAACTCCTCAATTTCTTTTTTGAGAGTTTTTTATGTTGTCATTGTATAGGTCTTTCACTTCCTTAATGTTATTCCAAGGTATTTTATTTTCTTTGTTGCAATTGAAAATGGGAAGATGTTAGTTATTTCTTTTTCTGTCTCTTTGTCCTTTCCATACAAAAAGGCTACTGATTTCTGTGCATTGATTTTGTATCCTGCTACTTTGCTGAAGGTGCTAATCACCTTTAAGGGTTTTGGGATGGAAGTTGTCGGGTCACTTATGTATAGAATCATGTCATCTGCGAATAGAGCTAACTTAATTTCTTCCTTTCCAATTTGTATCCCTTTGATTTCTTTCTCCTGTCTCATTGCTTGAGCTAATACTTCTAGCACTATGTTGAAGAGCAGAGGTGAGAGTGGACATCCCTGACTTGTTCCTGACCTCAATGGGAATTTCAGTCTCTCCCCATTAAGAATTACTTGGGCTTTAGGTGCTTTATATATAACCTTTATTATGTTGAGATATGGGCCGTCCATACCTATTCTCGTCAATGTTTTGATCATGAAGTGATGTTGTATTTTGTCAAAGGCCTTTTCTGCATCTATCGAAATGACCATGTGGTTTTTGTGTTTCAGCTTGTTTATGTGGTGTATCACATTGACAGATTTCCGTATGTTGGACCACCCCTGCATTCCAGGGATAAAGCCTACTTGATCAAGGTGGATAATGCTTTTGATGTACTGTTGAATTCTGTTTGCAAGAATTTTGTTCAGGATCGTTGCGTCTATGTTCATCAGAGAAATGGCCCTGTAATTTTCGTTTCTTGTGGCTTCCCTGCCTGGTTTTGGGATTAGGGTGATACTAGCTTCATAAAAGGAGTTAGGGATCTCTCCCTGTTCCTCTATTGTGTGGCACAGTTTGAGAAGAATTGGTTTCAGTTCTTCCATGAAGGTTTGGTAGAATTCTGCTGAGAAACCATCTGGTCCTGGACTCTTCTTTTTGGGGAGGTGTTTGATTACCTCTTCTATCTCTAAGGGTGTGATGGGTTTGTTTAGGAAATTAATCTGCTCTGGTCTTAGCTTTGGTAGGTGGTATGTGTCTAGGAGTTCATCCATTTCCTCCATATTTTCCTGTTTTGTGGAGTAGAGGTTTTTGAAATAAGTCCTAATAACTCTTCCTATTTCATTCATGTCTATTGGGATCTCTCCCTTTCCATTTCTAATTTTCTTTCCATCTGGAGCTTTTTGGGTTGGCTTCTTCTAGCCTTTCCAATGCCTTTAGGTGAATGGTCAGGTTATTGATTTGGGATCTTTCTATTTTTCTTATGATGGCATTTAGTGCTATGATTTCTCCCCTAAGGACTGCCTTCATTGTGTCCCACAAGTTTTGGTATGATGTGTTCCCATTGTCATTGAGTTCTAGAAATTTTGCAATTTCATTCTTTATTTCATCCACAACCCATTTATTGTTTAAAAGTGTGATGTTCAATTTCCAGGAGGTAGAGGGATTCCTGGTGTACTTTTTGTTGTTAATTTCTAGCATTACAGCATTTTGGTCTGATATCATGCAGGAAATTACTTCAATTTTCTTGAAAATATGGAGGCAGGCTTTGTGGCCCAGTACATGATCTATTTTAGAGAAGGTTCCATGTGATGCTGAGAAGAATGTGTAATCTGTAGATTTGGGGTTGAATGTTCTGTATACGTCCGTTAGGTCTAGTTGCTCTATGGTGTTGTTGAGCTCTCTTACTTCTCTATCAATTTTCTATTTGGATGATCTATCCAAATACTATGATGTTGTTGGTGTTTATTTCTGTTTTGTTGCCAAGTAGATTTTGCTGTATGAATTGTAGTTCACCTGTGTTTGGTGCATAAATATTGATGATTGTGATGTCCTCTTGTTGGATTTTTCCCTTGATAAGTAAGAAGTGGCCTTCTTTGTCTTTTTTGGTTAATTTTGGTTTGAAGTCTATCTTATCAGATATAAGTATAGCTACGCCTGCTTTTTTCGTATTTGTGTTTGTTTGGAATATCATTTTCCACCCTTTCACCCTAAGGAGGTGTCTGTTTTTAGTGGTGAGGTGGGTTTCTTGAAGACAGCAGATTGAGGGGTCCAGTTTTCTGATCCTCCCTGTTAGCTTATGTCTTTTGATGGGTGAATTGAGGCCATTAATGTTCAGAGATATTAGTTTGAGGTTTGATTTAATACCAGCCATATTGTGGTGGGTTGTGGTCTTTGTGGGGTTTTTTTGGAGGTTTTGGGGGTTAATGTGTACTGCTTCTTGAGGGCTCTTGAGGTTGGTTATTTGTTTCTTTGTGTGGAGAATTCCCTGAAGTACTTTCTGTAGGTTTGGCTTTGTGTTCATATATTTGTAGAGATGAGTTTTATCGTGGAATGTTTTTCTATCTCCATCTATTATAAGGGATACTTTTGCTGGATATTGTAGTTGTGGCTGGAAACCATGGGTTCGTAGAGTTTTCAGTGTTCCATTCCGGCCCTTCTGGCTTTTATGGTTTCCCTTGAGAAATCTGAGGCAATTCTAATGGGGTTCTCTTTATATGTAATGTGTTATTTTTCCCTGGCTGCTTTTAGGATTTTCTCTTTGTGCTTGATGTTTAGAGTCTTAAAGATAATGTGTCTCAGAGAATTTCTCCTTTGGTCCAGTCTGTTTGGAATTCTGGTAGCTTCTTGTAACTTGATGGGATTTTCTCTTGAGAGAGTGGGAAAGTTTTCTTCAATTATTTTTTTGAATAAGCTTTCCATTCCTTTAGTGTGTGTTTCTTCCCCCTCTGGTATGCCCATGATCCTAATGTTTGGACGCTTCAGGGTATCCCACATTTCCCTCATGTTCTGCTCACAGTAATTTTTGAACTTGTTGAAGTTTTTGGACTCATGAACTGTTTCTTCTGTTTTGTCTTCCAGTTCTGAGTTTCTATCCTCTACTTGGCTGACTCTATTCTTAAGAGCTTCTATAGAGTTTTGGGTTTGTTAAATTTGGTTCATATTTTCTACTGTTTTTTTATGTACAGTTTCCATCCCTCTGTCTAGTTCCCTTTTCACATCATTTTCTGACCTTCTTAATGCTTCTTGGAGTTCATCCTTGCATTTTTTATGTCTTCATTGAACTTAGCCATCTGGTTATTGAGGACTTCTTTTTTTTTTCACTCTCCTTCAGCTCATTTAACTGTTTTTGGAACCGTTCCTGGTTCTTTTCTATTAGGTCTAATCTAGCAAGGATAACATTCATACAATTATTGGCTCTTTGTTGACTTTCTGAGAGTTGTGCTATGTTGCAGTCAGGTTCGCAGTGCTGTCAGAAATCACCCGACTAAGAGCAGCTTGTGGGAAAAAAGAGGTTTATTTTGGCTTACAGGCTCGAGGGGGAAGCTCCATGATGGCACGGAAAACGATAGCATGAGCAGAGGGTGGACATCACTCTCTGGTCAGCATAAGTGGACAACAGCAACAGGAGAGTGTGCCAAACACTGGTAAGGGGAAGCTGGGTATAATACCCATAAGCCCACCCCCAACAATACTCTGCCTCCAGGAGGCTTTAATTCCCAAGTTGCCATCAGCTGGGAACCTAGCATTCATAACACTTGAAGTTTATGGGGGACACCTGAATCAAACCACCACATTCCGTCCCTGGCCCCCATAAACTGATAACCGTACATGATGTAAAATACAATGCATTCATGCAAATTTAAAAGTCCCCATAGTTTTTATCAATTCCAATGATGTTCATACATCCCCATAATCCAAGGTCTTTTAACTGAGCCATAATACCAAAAATAATCCCCCCAAAACCCATAATGGCACAGAATAAAACATTCACACTGCAAAGGATGGCATTGGGCAAAACAAAGAAATACTTAACCAATACAAGATTTTAAACAACCAGGGCAAACATCAAACTCTGTAACTCCCAAGTCCAACAACTCTGGTCAGTGACAAATCTCCAAGTCTGATAACTCTAACCAGTAACAAGTCTCTGGAGTTCCAATTCCGCCCCTCCAGCTAGGCTACTCACAGTCCTGGAAAACCTCATCCAGGGCCGGCAGCTCTCCTTGGCAGCCATCTCATAGTCCCGGCATCTCCACTGGGTCTCCACTGCAACCCACGGTCTCTCCTCATGGCCCCATGGGATCTCCATGCAGGCATTCAGCAAATCTGCTTCACACTGCCCATGGCCATTTCCAAAACATAAGACCACGTTACAAACTCAATGACCCTCTCTTTCCTGCATTTCTTATACTCCATAATACCAGGTAGAGTGCCAATTTGTTAATCCAGGGGGGAATAAATCAGACTTTGAAAAACAGGACACTCCTTCAGCATTCAGGCCCCTTCAAAAGAGTCTGCATTCTTCCTGTTGCCCCAGTGCAGGTCAGCTGGCCCAATCTCAAAGGTTGTAATCTCTCATTTGCAGCTGAATGGGCAGAGTTCACCCAAAGATTTCATTTTTTCTGTGCCATATACTTCTGCTCACACCAGTTCATTTCTACGCAAAGCAACTCTGCACAACTTCTCAGGACACGGGCATAACTGCAAGCGTCTCACACAAACTGCTAGCCCGGTCCAAGTAAAGCTCTTTCTCACCCTCATAAGCCAAACCTCACAGTCCATAGTTCTTACTGCATTCAGGTCTTTCAGCTCTGACCAGAATAGTCCATCAAGCTGTACTTACAGCACTGCAAGCCATCTCTTAGGCCAAGATTTCAAATACTTCCACATTCCTCTTGAAAATCAGCTTCAAAATGCCAAAGCCACACAGTCAGGTGTCTAGCAGCAATCCCACTCCTTGGTACCACTTTACTGTTGCAGTTAGGTTTGACTTGCTGGCAGAAATCACCCGACTGAAAGTAGCTTGTGGGAAAAAAGAGGTTTATTTTGGCTTACAGGCTCGAGGGGGAAGCTCCATGATGGCAGGAAAAACGATGGCATGAGCAGTGGGTGGACATCACTCTCTGGTCAACATAAGGTGGACAACAGCAACAGGAGAGTGTGCCCAAACACTGGTAAGGGGGAGCCGGCTATAATACCCATAAGCCCGCCCCCAACAATACTCTGCCTCTAGGAGGCTTTAATTCCCAAGTTGCCATCAGCTGGGAACCTAGCATTCAGAACACTTGAAGTTTATGGGGGATACCTGAATCAAACCACCACATGCTATTTGCTTGGCCAGGGTTGCATAGCTTGTCTCTTCATTTTGGGGTTCTGATTCTAATGTCTCTTCTATGATTTGATTTGAGACATCCATTGTAGGACTGGATAGTGTAGCTGGATTTACATGTATCTGGTTTTTCATGCTATTCCTTTTTTGCTGTGATCTGTGCATCACACCGGTTCAGCGATGGTGCCCTGGGGCTCTGGCAGGGGAGCCAGAAGTGGGACGAATATGTCTTGCTCAGCGGATCCACAGACTCAGGCACCCCTCTGCAATGGCTCACTCAGGGGCTTTGGCTGGGGAACAGGACGTGTGACAAATGTGTATCACTCGTTGGATCCACAGACCAAGGCACACCTATCTGTATTGCTATGCCCGGGGGCTCTGCCCAGGAGCAGGAAGTGGGGTGAATCCATCTCACTGTGCGGACAAAGGCACCTAACTGTACTGGTGCACCCAGGGGCTTTGGCCGGGGAAGTGGGGCGGACATAGCTCCCTCGGTGGGTCCAATGACGTGGGGACCTGGCTGCAACAGTGCTCCGTTTCTGGCTGGCCAGGGGCCTCAGGCAGGTCTGGTGGGACCTTTCAGGGAGTGGCGCCTGCTAAGAGCTTAGGAATCAGTGGTTTCCTTATTTTGCAAATCCACACCCTCCCTCTGGAAGCATGCAGGAGTCAGCAAACCCTTTAAAAAGGTCCCTTTAGCCTTAAGTATTCTTCTCTTTTCTTCCCCAAGAAGTGAGGAGAGGGTAGGTAGCTGCGATCTTGACCGGCAGTCCAGAACGTTGTTTTCCAAGAAAAGTACGTTAGAAATAAAACGAATCTAGTAAGTTGTACATCTTGTTAGATTACACATATCTGGAAAGTACCAACTTGCTACACTCAACCATCTTCGTACTAAAGCTTATTACACACAGAACAGTTTTCGGCAATAAAGATCTTTCTTTTTTAAGCAAACTACTTTGGAAATGAAACGAATCTCCTAAATTGTACACCTGGTTAGATTACCCAATCCAGGAAAGTTTCAACTTGCTGCACTCAACCGTCTTCGTAGGAACACAACTCAATCAGAGAACCGAACCAGCTTATTTCACATGGTAAAGTGTTCACAAATGAAGACCTTTGTTTTCTAAGCAAACTACTTTAGAAATGAAAAGAATCTTCTAAGTTGTACATCTTGATAGATTACACAAACCAGTAAAGTATCAACTTGCTGCACTCAACCATCTTCGTAGTAAAGCAACTCATTCTGACAACAGAACTAGCTTATTTCACACAGTATAGTTTTTGGCAATGAAGATCTTTGTTTTCTAAGCAAACTACTTAAGAAATGAACTGAATCTACTAAGTTGTACATCTTGGCAGATTACACAAACAAGGAAAGTTTGATTTTGCTGCACTCAACCGTCTTCGTAGGAAAGCATCTCATTCCAAGAACAGAACTAGCTTATTTCACACTGTACAGTGTTCGGCAATGAAGATCTTTGTTTTCTTAGCAAACTACGTTAGTAAAGAAAGGAATCGACTAACTTGTATATCTTCTTTTATTACACAGACCAGGAAAGTATCAACTTGCTGCACTCAACCATCTTCTTGCCACAGCAACTCATTCCAAGAACAGAACTACCTTATTACACAAAGTACAGTGTTTGGCAATGAAGATCTTTGTTTTTTCAGCGAACGACTTTAGAAATGAAACGAATCTACTAAATCGTACATCTTTTTAGATTACACAATCCAGGACAGTATCAACTTCCTGCACTCAACCATCTTCGTGGGAAAACAATTCATTCAGAGAACAGAACTAACTTATTTCACACAGTACAGTGTTCCACAAGGAAGACCTTGTTTTCTAAGCAAACTACTTTAGAAAGACATGAATATACTAAGGTATAACATCTTGTTAGATTACACAATCCAGGAAAGTATCAACTTCCTGCACTCAACCTTCTTTGTGGGAAAGCAACTAATTCCAAGAATAGAACTATCTTATTTCACACAGTATAGTGTTCAGCAAAGAAGACCTTTGTTTTCTAAGCAAACTACTTTAGAAATGAAACGAGTCTACTAAGTTGTACACCTTGGGAGATACCACAAACCAGGAAAGTTTGATCTTGCTGAACTCAACCGTCTTCGTAGGAAAGCATCTCATTTCATGAAGAGAACTAGCTTATTTCACACAGTACAATGTTCGGCAATGAAGATATTTGTTTTCTAACCAAACTACTTTAGAAAGGAAACGAATCTACTAAGTTGTACATCTTGTTAGATTACACAAACCAGGAAGGTTTCATCCTGCTGCACTCAACCATCTGTGTAGGAAAACAACTCATTCCGAGAACAGAACTAGCTTATTTCACACTGTACACTGTTCGGCAATGAAGATCTTTGTTTTCTAAGTAAACTGCTTTAGAAATGAAATAAATCTACTAAGTTGTACATCGTTTTTGATTACACAAACCTGGAAAGTATTAACTTGCTGCACTCAACTGTCCTCGTGGGAAAGCAACTCATTCCCAGAGCAGAACTAGCTTATTTCTCAAAGTAAAGTGTTCGGAAATGAAGACCTTTGTTTTCTAAGCAAACTACATTACAAATGAAACGAATCTACTAAGTTGTACATCTTGTAAGATTACACAATCCAGGAAAGTATCAACTTGCTGCGCTCAACAGTCGACATGGGAAAGCAACTCATTCTGAGAACAGAACTAGCTTATTTCACACTGTACAATGTTTGGCAACGAAGATCTTTGTTTTCTAAGCAAACTACGTTAGAAATGAAAGGAATCTTCTAAGTTGTACATCTTGATAGATTACACAAATCAGGAAAGTATCAAGTTGCGGCACTCAACCGTCTTCGTAGTAAAGCAACTCATTGGGAGAACGGACGTATTTTATTTCACACAGTACAGTTATCGGCAATGAAGATCTTTTTTTTAAGGTAAGTAAATGAGAAATGAAAAGAATCTATTAAATTGTACATCTTGATGGTTTACAAAGAGCAGGAACGTTTGATCTTGATGCATTCAACGATCTTTTTAGGAAAGCAACTCATCAA
The DNA here is from genome assembly GCA_036365145.1 of Orientallactaga sibirica. Lineage (NCBI taxonomy): Eukaryota > Metazoa > Chordata > Mammalia > Rodentia > Dipodidae > Orientallactaga > Orientallactaga sibirica. The sequence goes on along the minus strand of JAEOAD010001469.1, from coordinate 16,399 downwards.
AATACAGAACTAGCTTATTTCACACTGTACAATGTTTGGAAATGAGGATCTTTGTTTTCTAAGTAAACTCTTAAGAAATGAAATGAATCTACTAAGTTGTACACCTTGGTAGATTACACAAAGCAGGAACGTATCAACTTGCTGCACTCAACCATCTTCGTGGGAGAGCAACTCATTCTGAGAACAGAACTAGCTTATTTCACACAGTACAGTGTTCAGGAATGAAGACCTTTGATTTCTAAGCAAACTACATTATAAATGAAACGAGTCTACTAAGTTGTACATCTTGTTATATTACAGAAACCAGAAAAGTTTGATCTTGCGGCACTCAACCGTCTTCGTGGGAAAGCAACTCATTCCAAGAACCGAACTTGCTTATTTCACACGGTACAATGTTCAGCAATGAAGTCCTTTGTTTTCTAAGGAAACTACTTTAGAAATGGAAAGTATCTACTAAGTTGTACATCTTTTTAGATTACAGAAACCAGGAAAGCATCAGCATCCCGCACTCAACCATCTTCAGGGGAAAGCAACTCATTCCGAGAATAGAACTAGCTTATTTCACACAGTACAGTGTTCAGCAATGAAGACCTTTGTTTTCTAAGCAAACTACTTTAGAAATGAAACGAATCTACCAAGATGTATATATTGATAGATTACAGAAACCAGTAAAGTATCAACCTACTGCACTCAACTGTCTTTGTAGTAAAGCAACTCATTCTGAGAACAGAAGTAGCTTATTTCACACAGTACAGTTCTCGGCAATGAAGGTCTTTGTTTTCTAAGCAAACTACTTTAGTAATGAAACGAATCTACTAAGTTGTACATCTTGATAGATTACACAAAACAGGAAACTATCAACTTGCTGCACTGAACCGTCTTTGTGGCAAAGCAACTGATTCTGAGAACAGAACCAGCTTATTTCACACAGGACAGTGTTCCGGAATGAAAATCTTTCTTTTCTAAGCAAAATACTTTAGAAATGAAACGATTCTACTAAGTTGTACATCTTGTTAGATTACACAAACCAGGAAAGTACCAACTCACTTCACTCAAGCGTCTTTGTGGAAATGCAACTCATTCCCAAACAGAGCTAGCTTATTTCATTAAGTACAGTGTTTGTCAATGAAGATCTTTCTTTTTTTAAGCAAACTACTTTGGAAATGAAACAAATCTACTAAGTTGTACATCCTGTTAGATTAAATAAACCAGGAAAGTATCAGCTTGCTGCACTCAACCGTATTTGTGGCTAAGGAACTCATTCGAAGAATAGAACTAACTTATTACACACAGTCCAGTTTTTGGCAATGAAGATATGTGTTTTCTAATTGAACTACTTTAGAAATGAAATGAATGTACTATGTTGTACATCTTGTTAGATTACACAAAGCAGGAAAGTATCAACTTGCTGCACTCAACCATCTTCGTGGGAAAGCAAGTCATTCTGAGAACAGAACTAGCTTATTTCATACTCTACAGTGTTCAGCAATGAAGATCTTGGTTTTCTAAGCAAGTTACTATAGAAATAAAATGAATCTACTAAGTTTTACATCTGGTTAGATTACACAAAACAGAAAAGTATCAACCTGCTGCACTGAACCGTCTTCGTGGGAAAGCCACTCACTCCGAGAACAGAACTAGCTTATTTCACAAAGTAAAGTGTTCGGCAATGAAGATCTTTGTTTTCTGAACAAACTACTTTAGAAATGAAAGGAATGTACTAAGTTGTATACCTTTTTACATTACACAATCCAGGAAAGTATCACCTTCTTGCGCTCAACCTTCCTTGTGGGAAATCACCTCAATCCAACAACAGAACTACCTTATTTCACACAGTACACTGTTCGGCAATGAAGACCTTTGTTTTCTAAGCAAAATACTTTAGAACTGAAACGAATCCACTAGTTGTACATCTTGTTACATAATACAAACCAGGAAAGTTTGATCTTGCTGCACTCAGCTGACTTTGTACGAACGCATCTCATTCCGGGAAAAGAACTAACTTATTTCACACAGTACAGTGTTCGGCAATGAAGAAATTTGTTTTCTAAGCAAACTACTTTAGAAATGAAACGAATCTAGTAAGTTGTACATCTTGTTAGATTACACAAACCATGAAAGTATCAACTTCCTGCACTCAGCCATCTTCGGGGGAAAGAAACTCATTCTGAGAACAGAACTAGCTTATTACACAGTTCAGTATTTGGCAATGAAGACCTTTGTTTTGTAAGCAAACTATTTTATAAATGAAACGATTCTACTAAGTAGTACATCTTGTTAGAATACACAAACCAGGAAAGTATCAACTTGCTGCACTCAACCGTATTCTGTAGTAAAGTAACTCATTCCGGGAACAGAACTATCTTATTTCACAGTGTACAGTTTTTGGCAATGAAGATCTTTGTTTTCTAAGTAAACTACTTTAGAAATGAAACAAATCTACTAAGCTGTACGTCTTGTTAGATTACACAATCCAGGAAAGTATCAACTTCCTGCACTCAACCATATTCTTGGGAAAGCAACTCATTCCCAGAACAGAACTAGCTTATTTCACACAGTACAATGTTTGGCAAAGAAGATCTTTGTTTTCTAAGGAAACTACTTTAGAAATGAAACGAATCTACAATGTTGTACATCTTGTTAGATTACACAAACCAGGAAAGTTTGATCTTGCTACACTCAACCGACTTTGTAGGAACACATCTCATTCCGCAAACATAACTAGCTTATTTCACACAGTACAGTGTTTGGCAATGAAGATCTTTGTTTTCTAAGGAAACTACTTTAGAAATGAAATGAATCTACTAAGTTGTACATCTTGTCCGATTACACAAACCAGGAAAGTTTGCTTTGCTGCACTCAACCGTCTTCGTAAGAAAGCATCTCATTCCGAGAACAGAACTACCTTAATTCACACTGTACAGTGTTCGGCCATGAAGACCTTTGTTTTCTAAGCAAACTACTTTGGTAATGAAACGAATCTCCTAAGTTGTACATCTTGTTAGATTACACAAACCAGGAAAGTATCAACTTGCTTCACTGAACCGTCTTCATGGGAAAGCAACTCATTCAGAGAACAGAACTCGCTTTTTTCACAAAGTATAGAGTTCAGAAAAGATCATTCTTTTCTCAGCAAAATACGTTAGAAATGAAATGAATCTAGTAAGATGTACATCTTGTTAGCTTACCCAATCCAGGAAAGTATCAACTTTCTGAAGTCAACCTTTTTTGTGGGAAAGCAACTCATTCCGAGAATGGAACTAGCTTATTTCACACAGTACAATATTTGGCAATGAAGAGCTTTGTTGTCTAAGGAAACCACTTTATAAATTAAATGAATCTACTAAGTAGTACATCTTGTTAGATTACACATACCTGGAAAGTACCAACTTGCTACACTCAACCGTCTTCGTGGGAAAGCAACTCATTCTGAGAACAGAACTAGCTTATTAAACACAATACAGTTTTGGCAATCAAGATCGTTCTTGTTTTAAGCAAACTACTTTGGAAATGAAACGAATCGACTAAGTTGTACATATTGTTAGATTACACAAACCAGGAAAGTATCAACTTGCTGCATTCAACCGCTTCGTGGGAAAGCAACTCATTCCACTAACAGAACTAGCTTATTTCACACAATAGTTTTCAGCAATGAAGATCTTTGTTTTCTAAGCAAACTACCTTAGAAATGAAACGCATCTACTAAGCTGTACACCTTGTTAGATTTCACAATCCAGGAAAATTACTTCATGCTGCATTCAACCGTCTTCCTGGGAAAGCAACTCATTCTGAGAACAGAACTAGCTTACTTCACACAGTACAGTTTTCGGCAATGAAGATCTTTGTTTTTTAAGTGAACTACTTTAGAAATTAAATGAATCTACGAAGTTGTATACCTTGTTAGGGTACACAAACCAGGAACGTTTTATCTGGCTGCACTAAACAGTCTTAGTTGGAAAGCAACTCATTCTGAGAACAGGACTAGCTTATTTCATACTGTACAGTGTTCGGCAATGAAGATCTTTGTTTTCTAAGCAAACTACTTTAGAAATGAAACGAATCTACAGAGCTGTACATCTTGTTAGGTACTCAAACCAGGAAAGTATCAACTTGCTTCACTGAACTGTCTTCGTGGGAAAGCAACTCATTTCAAGAACAGAACTAGCTTACTTCACACACTACAGTTTTTGGCAAAGAAGATTTTTGTTTTCTAAGAAAACTACTTTAGAAATGAAATGAATCTACTAAGTCGTACATCTTGTTAGATTACACAAACTAGGAAAGTATCAATTTCCTAACTCGACCATCTTCATGCGAAAGCAACTCATTCCGAGAAGAGAACTTCCTTATTGCACACAGTAAAGTGTTCGGCAAGAAGACCATTGTTTTCTAAGCAAACTACTTTAGAAATTAAACGAATCTACTAAGATGTATATCTTATTAGATTACACAAACCAGGAAAGTATCAACTTGCTGCACTCAACCATCTTCGTAGTAAAGCAACTAATTCCAAGAACAGAACTAGCTTTGTTTTTTAGGCAAACTACTTTAGAAATGAAACGAATCTTCTAAGTGGCACATGTTGTTAGATTACACAAACCAGGAAAGTATCAACTTCCTTCACTGAACCATCTTCTTGGGAAAGCAACTCTTTCCGAGAACAGAACTAGCTTATTTCACACAATACAGTGTTCGCCAATGAAGACCTTGGTTTTCTAAACAAATTACTTTAGAAATGAAACAAATCTACTAATTTGTAAGTATTATTAGATTACACAAACCAGGAAAGTTTGATCTTGCTGCACTCAACCGTCTTTGTGGGAAAGCAACTCATTCCGGGAACAGAACTAGCTTATTTCACAACGTTCAGTGTTTGGTAAAGAAGATCTTTGTTTTTTTCAGAAAACTATTTTAGAAACGAAACGAATCTACTAAGTTGTACATCTTGTTAGATTACACAAACATGGAATGTTTGATCTTGCTGCACTCAACCGTCTTCATGGGAAAGCAACTCATTCCAAAAACAGAACTAGCTTATTTCACACAGTAAAGAGTTCAGCAATGAAGACCTTTGTTTTCTAAGCAAACTACTTTAGAAATGAAACGAATCTACTATGTTGTACATCTTGTTAGATTACACAAACCAGGATTCTATCAACTTGCTGCACTCAACCGTGTTCATAGTAAAGTAACTCATTCCGAGAACAAAACTACCTTATTTCACAGAGTACAGTTTTTGGCAATGAAGATCTTTGTTTTTTAAGCAAACTACTTTAGAAATGAAATGAATCAACTAAGTTGTATCTCTTGTTAGAATACACAATCCAGGGAGATTTGAACTTGCTGCACTCATCCGTCTTCGTAGTAAAGCATCTCATTCTGACAACAGAACTAGCTTATTTCACACTATACAGTGTTTGGCAATGAAAATATTTGTTTTCTAAGCAAACTACTTTAAAAATGACATGAATCTACTAAGTTGTACATCTTGTTAGATTACACAAACCAGGAAAGTTTCAACTTGCTGCACTCAACCTCTTCTTAATGGGAAAGGAACTCATTCCGAGAACATAACTACCTTATTTCACAAAGTACAGTGTTTGGCAATGAAGACCTTTTTTTCTAAGCAAACTACTTTAGAAATGAAACGAACCTACTAAGTTGTAAATCATGTTAGATTACACAATCCAGGGAAGTTTCAACTTGCTGCACTCATCAGTCTTCATGGGAAAGCTACTCATTCCCAGAACAGAACTAGCTTATTTCACACAGTACAGTGTTCTGCAATGAAGACCTTCATTTTCTAAGCAAACTACTTTATAAAAGAAACGAATCTACTAAGTTGTATATCTTGTTAGATTACAAAAACCAGGAAAGTTTGATGTTGCTGCACTGAACCGTCTCTTTAGGAAAACATCTCATTCCACAAACAGAACTACTTTATTTCACACAGTACAGTGTTTGGCAATGAATATCTTCGTTTTCGAAGCAAAATACTTTAGAAATGAAACGAATCTACGAAGTTGTACATCTTGTCAGATTACACAAAGTAGGAAAGTTTGATCTTGATGTACTCAAACATCTTCATAGGAACGCATCACATTCCGAGAACAGAACTAGCTTATTTCACATAGTACAGTGTTCAGCAATGAAAATCTTTTTTTCTAAACAAACTAATTTAGAAATGAAACGAATCTACTAAATTGCACATCATGTTAGATTACACCAACCAGGAAAATTTGATCTTGCTGCACTCAACTGTCTTCGTGGGAAAGAAACTCATTCCAAGAACAGTACTAGCTTATTTCACATAGTACAGTGTTCAGCAATGAAGACGTTTGTTTTCTAAACAAACTTCTTTAGAAATGAAACGAATCTACTAAGTTGTACATCTTGTTAGATTACACAAACCAGGAAAGTATCAACTTGCTTCACTGAACCATCTCCCTTAGGAAAGCAACTCATTCCGAGAACAGAACTAGCTTATTTCACAAAGTACAGTGTTCGGCAATGAAGATCATTTTTTTGTCAAAAGTACTTTAGAAATGAAATGAATCTACTAAGATGTACATCTTGATAGATTACACAAACCAGTAAAGTATCAACTTGCTGCACTCAACACTCTTTGTAATAAAGTAACTCATTCCTAAACAGAACTAGCTTATTTCACACAGTACAGTTTTTGGCAATGAAGATTTTTGTTTTCTAAGCAAAATACTTTAGAAATGAAAGGAATCTACTAAGGTGTACATCTTGTTAGATTGCAGAAGCCAGGAAAGTTTGATCTTGCTGCACTCAACCATCTTCGTGGAAAGCAACACATTCTGAGAAGAGAACGAGCTTATTTCACACTGTACAGTGTTTGGCAATGAATATCTTTGTTTTCTAAATAAACTACTTTAGAAATGAAAGGAATTTACTAAGTTGTACATCCTTTTAGATTACACAAACCAGGAAGGTATCAACTTGCTGTTCTCAACCGTCTTCATGGGAAAGCAACTTTATTCCTAGAATAGAACTACCTTATTTCAGGCCGTACAGTTTTCGGCAATGAAGATCTTTGTTTTCTAAGCAAACTACTTTAGAAATGAAACGAATCTACTAAGTTGTACATCTTGTTTGATTACACAAACCAGGAAAGTATTAACTTGCTGCACTGCATCGTCTTCATGGGAAAGCAACTCATTCTGAGAACAGAAGAAGCTTATTTCACAAAGTGTACTGTTTGGCAATGAAGATCTTTGTTTTCTCAACAAACTATTTTAGAAATGAAACGAATCTACTAAGTTGTACATCTTGTGAGATTACACAAAACAGGAAACTATCAACTTGCTGCACTGAACCGTCTTCGTGGCAAAGCAACTCATTCCAAGAACAGAACAACCTTATTACACAAATTACAGTGTTTGGCCATGAAGATCTTTGTTTTCTAAGCAAACTACTTTAGAAATGAAACGAATCTACTAAGTTATATATCTTATTAGATTACACAATCCAGGAAAGTATCAACTTCCTGAACTCAACCATCTTCGTGGGAAAGCAACTCATTCTGAGAACAGAACTAGCTTATTTCACACAGTACAGTATTTGGGAATGAAGAACTTTGTGTTCTAAGCAAACTATTTTAGAAATGAAACGAATCTAGTAAGTTGTACATCTTGTTAGATTACACAAACAAGAAAAGTATAAACTTGCTGCACTCAACCATCTTTGTGGGAAAACAACTCATTCCGAGAACAGAACTAACTTATTACACACAATATAGTTTTCACCAATGAAGATCTTTCTTTTTTAAGAAAAGTACTTTGGAAATGAAACGAATCTACTAAGTTGAACATCTCGTTAGATTACACAAAACAGAAAAGTATCAATTTGCTGCACTCAACCATCTTCGTGGGAAAGCAACTCATTCCTAAAGAGAAGTATCGTATTTCACAAAGTACAGTACTCGGGAATGAAGACCTTTTTTTTCTAAGCAAACTACTTTAGAAATGAAATGAATCTAAAAAGCTGTACGTCTTGGTAGATTACACATTCCAGGAAAGTATCAACTTCCTGCACTCAACCATCTTTTTGGGAAAGTAACTCATTCCGAGAATATAACGACCTTATTTCACACAGTGCAGTGTTTGGCAATGAAGACCATTGTTTTCTAAGCAAACTACTTTAGAAATTAAATGAATCTATTAGGTTGTACATCTTGTTAGATGACACAAGCCAGAAAAGTATTTACTTACTACACTCAACCTTCTTCGTAGTAAAGCAACTCATTCCAAGAACAGAACTAGCTTATTTCACCCAGTACAGTGTTTGGCAATGAAGAACTTTGTTTTCTAAGCAACCTACTTTGGAAATGAAATGCATCTTTAAATTGTACATCTTCATAGATTACAAAAAGCATGAAAGTATCAACTTGCTTCACTTAACCGTCTTCGTGAGAAAGGAACTCATTCCTAGCACGGAACTAGCTTATTTCACACAGCACAGTTTTCAGCAATGAAGATCTTTGTTTTCTAAGCAAACTACTTTAGAAATGAAACGAATCTACTAAGTTTTACATCTTCTTAGAATACACAAACCAGGAAAGTTTGATCTTGCTGCACTCAAAAGTATTTGTAGGAAAGCAACTCATTCTGAGAACAGAAGTAGCTTATTTCACATGGTACAGTGTTAAGCGATGAAGATCTTTGTATTCTAAGCAAACTACTTTAGAAATGAAATGAATCTACTAAGTTGTACATCTTGTTAGATTACACAAACCAGGAAAGTTTGAACTTGCTGTACTCAACCATCTTCATAGGAAAGCAACTCTATCCGAGAACAGAAATAGCTTAATTCACACAGTACAGTGTTCAGCAATGAAGATCTTTTTTTTTCTAAGCAAACTACTTTAGAAAAGAAAAATCTACTAAGTTGTATATATTTTTACATTATAAAATCCAGGAAAGTATCAAATTCCTGCAGTCAACCTTCTTTGTGGAAAAGCAACTCATTCCAAGAACGGAATTAGCTTATTTCACAGAGTACAGTGTTCGGCATTGAAGACGTTTGTATTCTAAGCAAACTACTTCAGAAATGAAACGAATCTACTAAGTTGTACATCTTGGCCGATTACCCAATCCAGGAAAGTTTCAATTTGCTGCCCTGAACCGTCTTCGTAGGAAAGCAACTCATTCTGAGATCTGAACCAGCTTATTTCACACGGTACAGTGTTCAGAAATGAATATCTTTGTTTTTTAGTCAAACTACTTTAGAAATGAAAAGAATCTGCTAAGTTGTACATCTTTTTAGATAACACAAACCAGGGAAGTATCAACTTCCCAGACTCAACCATCTTCATGGCAAAGCAACTCATTCTAAGAACAGAACTAGCTTATTTCAAACAGTACAGTGTTCGTCAATGAATACCTTTGTTTTCTAAACAAACTACTTAGTAAATGAAATGAATCTACTAACATGTATATCTTGATAGATTACACAAACCAGTAAAGTATCAACTTGCTGCACTCAACCATCGTCGTAGTAAAGGAACTCATTCTGAGAACAGAACTAGCTTATTTCTCACAGTACTGTTTTCGGCAATGAAGATCTTACTTTTCTAAGTAAACTACGATAGTAATGAAACAAATTGACTAAGTTGTACATCTTGTCAGATTACACAAACCAGGAAATTATCCACTTGCTGCACTCAACCGTCTTCATAGGAAAGCAACTCATTCCGAGAACAGAACTAGCATATTTCACACTGTACAGTGTTCGGCAATGAAGAACTTTGTTTTCTAAGCAAACTACTTTAGAAATGAAACGAAACTACTAAGATGTACATCTTGATAGATTACACAAACCAGTAGAGTATCAACTTGCTGCATTCAAACATCTTCGTAGTAAAAAAAACTCATTCCGAGTACAGAACTAGCTTATTTCACACAGTATAGTTTTTGGCAATGAAGATCTTTCTTTTCTTAGCAAACTACTTTGGAAATAAAACGAATCTACTAAGTTTTACATCTTCTTAGAATACACAAACCAGGAAAGTTTGACCTTGCTGCACTCAAAAGTATTTGTAGGAAAGCAACTCATTCTGAGAACAGAAGTAGCTTATTTCACATGGTACAGTGTTAAGCGATGAAGATCTTTGTTTTCTAAGCAAACTACTTTAGAAATGAAACGAATGTACTAAGTTGTACATCTTGTTAGATTGTATCATCTTGTCAGACTCAACCATCTTCGTGGGAAAGCAACTTTCTGAAACAGAACTACTTTGTACAATGAAACGGATCTACTAAGAAATTATCTATATTGTACTTGTTAGATTACACAAACCAGGAAAGTATCAACTTGGTGCACTCCACCATCTTTGTGGGAAAAGCAACTCATTCCGATAACAGAACTAGCTTATTTCACAAACTACAGTGTTTGAAATGAAGATCTTTGTTTTCTAAGAAAAGTACTTTACAAATGAAACGAATCTACTAAGTTGTATATACTCTTAGATTTCACGTTCCAGGAAAATTTTAACTTGCTGCACTCAACCGTCTTCGTGGGAAAGCAACTCATTCCTAGAACAGAACTAGATTATTTCACACATTACATGGTTCGGCAATGAATTTCTTTTTTTGTATGCAAACTACTTTAGAAATGAAACGAATCTACTAAGTTGTACATCTTGATAGATTACACAAACCAGGAAAGTATCAACTTGCTGCACTCAACCGTCTTCGTGGGAAAGGAACTCCTTCCGAGAACAGAACTAGCTTATTTCTTTCTCAATGTACAGTGTTTGGCAATGAAGACCTTTTTTCTAAGTAAACTACTTTGGAAATGAAACTAATCTACTAAGTTATATATCTTGTTAGATTACACAATCCAGGAAAGTTTCAACTTCCTGGGCAGAACCATCTTCATATTAAAGCAACTCATTCCAAGAACAGAACTAGCTTATTTCACACAATACAGTGCTTTGGCAATGAAGATTTTTCTTTTCTAAGCAACCAACTTTAGAAATGAAACATATCTACTAAGGTGTACATCTTCTTATATTACACAAATCAGGAAAGTATCAACTTGCTGCACTCAACCATCTTCGTAGAAAGCAACTCATTCCGAGAACAAAACTAGCTTATTTCACACAATACAGTGTCCGGCAAAGAAGAACTTTGTTTTTAAGGAAAATACTTTAGACTTGAAACGAATGTACTAACGTTGAACATCCTTTTAGATTACCCAATCCAAGAAAGTTTCAACTTGCTGCACTCAACCGTCTTTGTAGGAAAGCAACTCAATCTGAGAACAGAACCAGCTTATTTCACACGGTACAGTGCTCGGAAATGAAGTTCTTTGTTTTCTAAGCAAACTACTTTAGAAATGAAAAGAATATACTAAGTTGTACATATTTTAATACATTACACAATCCAGGAAAGTATCAACTTGCTGCACTCATCAGTCTTCGTAGTAAAGCAACTCATTCCAAGAATGGAACTAGCTTATTTAACACAGTATAGTTTTCGTCAATAAAGATCTGTGATTTCTAAGCAAACTACAGTAGAAATGAAACAAATTGACTAAGTTGTACATCTTGTTAGATTACACAAATCAGGAAAGTATCAACTTGCTGCACTCAACTGCCTTCGTGGCAAAGCAACTCATTCCAAGAACAGAACTAGCTTATTTCACACTGTACAGTGTTCGGCAATGAAGAAGTTTCTTTTCTAAGCTAACTACTTTAGAAAAGAAACGAATCTACTAAGTTGTACACTTTCTTAGATTTCACAAACCAGGAAAGTATTAACTTGCTGCACTCAACCATCTTCGTGAGAAAACAACTCATTCCCAGAACAGAACTAGCTTATTTCACACAGTACAGCTTTCAGCAATGAAGATCTTTGTTTTCTAATCAAACTACTTTAGAAATGAAACGAATCTACTAATATGTACATCTTGATAGGTTTCACAAACCAGTAAAGTATCAACTTGCTACACCCAAGTGTCTTCGTAGTAAAGCAACTCATTCCGAGAACAGAACTAGCTTATTTCACACAGTATAGTTTTCGGCAATGAAGATCTTTGTTTTCTAAGCAAACTATTTTTGAAATGAAACAAATCGACTAAATTGTACATCCTGTCAGATTACAGAAACCAGGAATGTTTGATCTTGCTGCACTCAACCGTCTTCGAAGGAAAGCATCTCATTACGAGAACAGAACTAGCTTATTTCACACTGTACAGTGTTCGGCAAGAACTTTGTTTTCTAAGCAAACTACTTTAGAAATGAAACGTATCTACTAAGTTGTACATCTTGATAGATTACAGAAACCAGGAAAGTTTGATCTTGCAGCAATCAACCGTCTTCATAGGAAAGCATCTCATTCCGAGAACAGAACTAGCTTATTTCACACTGTACAGTGTTCAGCCATGAAGAACTTTCTTTCCTAAGCAACCAACGTTACTGATGAAATGAATCGACTAAGTAGAACTTCTTCTTTGATTACACAAACCAGGAAAGTTTCAACTTGCTGCAGTCAACCGTCTCCGTGGCAAAGCAACCCATTCGAAGAACTGAACTACCTTATTACACAAAGTACAGTGTTTGGCAATGAAGATCTTTGTTTTCTAAGCAAACTACTTTACACATGAAAGGAATCTACAAAGTTGTACATCTTTTTAGATTACACAAACTAGGAAAGTATCAAATTGCTGCACTCATCCTTCTTCATAGTAAAGCAACTCATTGCGAGAACAGAACAAACTTATTTCCCAAAGTACAATTTTCGGCAATGAAGATCTTTGTTTTTTAACCAAACTACTTTAGAAATGAAACGAATCTACTAAGTTGTACATCTTCTTAGATTACACAAACCAGGAAAGTCTCAACTTCCCACATTCAATCAATGTCATGGAAAAGCAAGACATTCCGAGAACAGAACTAGCTTATTTCACACTGTACAGTGTTGGGCAATGAAGACCTTTGTTTTATAAGAAAACTATGTTAGAAATTAAACGAATCTACTAAGATGTACATCTTGTTAGATTACACAAACCACGAAAGTATCAACTGACTGCAATCAACCGTCTTCATGGGAAAGCAACTTATTCTGAGAACTGAACTAGCTTATTTCACACAGTATGGTTTTTGGAAATGAAGATCTTTGTTTTCTAAGCAAACTACTTTAGAAATGAAATGAATGTACTGAGTTGTACATCTTGTTAGATTACAAAATCAAGGAAAGTTTCAACTTGCTGCAGTCAACCGTCTTCGTAGGAAAGCAACTCATTCCGAGAACAGAACTAGGTTATTTCACACAGTACAGTGTTCGACAATGAAGATCTTTAGTTTCTAAGCAAAGTACTGTAGAAATGAAACGAATCTACTAAGTTGTGCATCTTGTTAGATTACACATACCAGGAAAGTACCATCTTGCTACATTCAACTGTCTTCGTAGTAAAGCAACTCATTTCGACAACAGAACTAGCTTATTACACACAGTACAGTTTTCATCAATGAAGATCATTCTTTTATTTAGCAAACAACTTTAGAAATGAAACGTATCTACTACGTTGTACATCTTGTTAGATTACACAAACCAGGAAAGTTTGATCTTGCTGCACTCAACCGTCTTCGTGGGAAAGCATCTCATTCTGTGAACAGAACCAGCTTATTTCACACAGTACAGTGCTCAGCAATGAAGATCTTTGTTTTCTAAGAAACTACTTTAAAAATGAAACGAATGTACAAAGTTGAACATCCTGTTAGATTACACAAACCAGGAAAGTATCAACTTGATGCACTGAACAGTCTTCATACTAAACCAAATCATTCCGAGAATAGAACTAGCTTATTTCACACAGTATAGTTTTCGGCAATGAAATTCTTTATTTTCTCAGCAAACTACTTTAGAAATGAAACGAATGTACTCCGTTGGACATCTTGTTAGCTTACACAATCCAGGAAAGTACCAACTTCCGACAGGCAACATTCTTTGTGGGAAAGCAACTCATTCCAAGAACAGAAATAGCTTATTTCACACAGTACAGTGTTCAGCAATGAAGAACTTTGTTTTCCAAGGAAACTACTTAAAAATGAAATGGAAGGTACTAACTTGCTACACTCAACCATCATCGCAGTAAAGCAACACATGCCGAGAACAGAAGTAGCTTATTAAACACAGTACAGTTTTCGGCAATGAAATTCTTTGTTTTCTAAGGGAACTACTTTAGACACGAAAAAGTATCAACTTCCTGCAGTCAACCTTCTTTGTCGGAAAGCAACTCATTCCAAGAACAGAACCAGCTTATATCACACAGTACAGTGTTCGGCAATGAAGAACTTTGTTTTCTAAGGAAACTACTTTAGAAAAGAAACGAATCTACTAAGTTGTACATCTTATTAGATTACAAATACTTGGAAAGTACTAACATGCTACACTCAACCGTCATCGCAGTAAAGCAACTCTTTCCAAGAACAGAACTAGCTTATTACACACAGTAGAGTTTTCGGAAATGAAGATCTTTCTTTTTTAAGCAAACTACTTTGGAAAGGAAACGAATCTACTAAGTTGTACATCTTGTTAGATTACACAAACCACAAAAGTTTTATCTTGCTGCACTCAACCGACTTCGTAAGAAAACATCTCATTCCGCAAACAGAACTAGCTTATTTCACACAGTACAGTGTTCAGCAATGAAGATCTTTGTTTTCTAAGCAAACTACTTTAGAATTGAAATGAATCTACTAAATTGTACATCTTCTTAGATTACACAGACCAAGAAAGTATCAACTTGCTCACTAAACCGTCTTCCTGGGACAGCAACTCATTCCGAGAACAGAACTAGCTTAATTCACACAGTACAGGTTTCGGCAATGAAGATCTTTGTTTTGTAATCAAACTACTTTTGAAATAAAACGAATCTACTAAGTTGTACGTCTTCTTAGATTACACAAACCAGGAAAGTGTGATCTTGCTGCACTCAACAGTCTTCGTAGGAAAGCAACTCATTCCTAGAACAGAACTAGCTTATTTCACACTGTACAGTGTTCGGCAATGAAGTTCATGGTTTTCTAAGCAAACTACTTTAGAAATGAAATATATCTACTAAGTGGTAGTTCTTGTTAGATTACATAAATCAGGAAAATATCAACTTGCTGCGCTGAACCGTCTCAGTGGGAAAGTAACTCCTTCTGCGAACAGAACTAGCTTATTTCACAAAGTACAGTATTCAGTAATGAAGATCTTTGTTTTCTAAGCAAACTACGTTAGAAATGAAACTAATCTACTAAGTTGTACATCTTGTCAGATTACACACTGCAGGAAAGTATCAACTTACTGCACTCAACCATCTTCATGGAAAAGCAACTCATTCTGAGAATAGAACTAGCTCATTTCACACTGTACAATGTTCGGCAATGAAAACCTTTTTTGTTCTAAGAAAACTCCTTTATAAACTGAAGGAATGTACTAAGTTGTACATCTTGTTAGATTACACATACCTGGAAAGTACCAACTTGCTACACTCAACCGTCTTCGTAGTAAAGCAACTCATTTTGAGAACAGAACTAGCTTACTTCACACAGTATAGTTTTTGGCAATGAAGATCTTTGTTTTCTAATAAAACTACTTTAGAAATGAAATGAATCTACTAAGTTGTAGATATTACCAGATGACACAAACCAGGGAAGTTTGATCTTGCTGCAGTAAACCGTCTTTGTAGAAAAGCATCTCATTCCGAGAACAGAACTAGCTTATTTCACACTGTACAGTGTTCAGCAATGAAGATCTTTGTTTCCTAAGCAACTTAAGTTAGTAATGAAACGAATCAACTAAGTTGTACATCTTCTTAGAATACAAAAACCGGGAAAGTATCAACTTGATGCACTCAACCGCCTTCGTGGCAAAGCAACTCATAGAAATGAAACGAATCTACTAATATGTACATCTTGATAGGTTTCACAAACTAAAGTATCAACTTGCTACACCTAAGTTTCTAGTAAAGCAACTCATTCCGAGAACAGAACTAGCTTATTTCACAGTATGTTTTCGCAATGAAGATCTTTGTTTTCTAAGCAAACTATTTTTGAAATGAAAACAAATCGATTAAATTGTACATCCTGTCAGATTACAGAAACCAGGAATGTTTGATCTTGCTGCACTCAACCGTCAAGGAAAGCATCTCACATGAGAACAGAACTAGCTTTATTTCACACTGTACAGTAAGTTCGGCAAGAACTTTGTTTTCTAAGCAACTACTTTAGAAATGAAAACGCATCTACTAAGTTGTACATCTTGATAGATTACAGAAACCAGGAAAGTTTGATCTGCAGCAATCCCTCACCACCATAGGAAAGCATCTCATTCCGAGAACAGAACTAGCTTATTTCACACTGTACAGTGTTCAGCCATGAAGA